>CM053401.1:47874534-47921850 GCA_028644305.1 Xerus rutilus | reverse complement strand
CACCATGCCCAGCAAGCTTATGATCTTTAGAACATAAAATAAAAGAAATAAACAGATACACTAGTATGTTTCTTTTATACTATAACATGACACTTTATTTTGTTTTTGTTTTTAATTTTATTATTTCACATTTCCTTGGCAACAGTCCTTTAAATACGTGCCTAATACCAAATTCAGTATGTTCATGTTCCTCTTTCTTTTTTTTTATTTTTTATTTTGGTGATAGATTCAGTAGCACCTTACCACCCAGGTAGATCCACAGCTCTCCCTTTTAAATTTGTTTATATTGAGACAGAACTTCACTAAGTTACTGAGGCTGTTCTTGAATTTTCAATCCTCCTGCGTCAGCCTCCTAAATTACTGGGATTATAGGTGTGCACCACTGCAACAGTCCATCTTTTCATTTTTAAGATGAATAATAATATTGAAAAATATGTTCTTAATATAGGAGACAATAAATATTGATATGTTTTGGCAAAATATTTTGTTCAGGCACTAATCACCTAAGTGTTTAACACTGACTTCATTCCTGTGTTCTTACTTTACCTCTTCCCCATCCTCCATTCAATCATTAAATCCTACAGATTCTACCACAAATATTTCTCTGCAATACCCAATGCAGCATCACTGATGTAGATTTTTATATTTCATTTCAAATAAAGCAAGTTTTTACTCTATGCTTGTCCTCTATTAATTTTATACCACAATAGTGGCTATTTGACTCCACTGTTTTGACTTTTAGTATTTCCCCACATCTCAAGTTGAAATTCTCTGTTAACAGTTCACATAGTCCTTCATGATATTTGTGCCATCTCCAAGTTAATCTCTCACCTTCTCTCCTGAACCATGATGCAAATATATTTTAAGTTTCAGTTTTCTGAAATTATCATGATACTGTTTTAGTCAGCTTTCCACTGCTGTAACACAATGTCTGACATAAAATCAACTAAAGGTATGAAAGACTTATGTGGTTCATGATCTCAGAATTTTCAGTCCATGGATATTACTCAGCCATAAAGAAGAATGAAATTATGGCATTTGCCAATAAATGGATGGAACCGGAGAATATCATGCTAAGTGAAATAAGACAGTCCCAAAAATCCAAAAGCCAAATGTTTGCTCTGATATGTGGATGGTAACCCACAACAAAGGAGAGTAAGAAGGATAAGTATAGAAGTTCACTGAATTAGACAAGGGGGCATGAGGGAGGGGAGGGGGGATAGGAATTGGAAAGACAGTAGAATGAATCAGACATATCTTTCCTATGCTCATATATGAATACTCAACCAATGTAACCTCATATCATGTTCAATTACAAGAATGGGATCAAAATTGTAATAGGTTACACCCCATGTATGTATAATATGCCAAAATACACACTACTGTCATGTATATCTAAAAAAAAAGAAAAAGAATTTTCAGTCCGTGGTTGGCCAGCTCCATTGTTTTCAGGCCCATAGCAAGAGAGAGAGATTATCATGGAAGAACAACGCTGTTTACCTCATGGTAGCCAAAAGAGAGAGAGAGAGAGAGAGAGAGAGAGAGAGAGAGAGAGAGTGCACTAGAGTGTATTGGGGACAAGATGTACCCTTCAAGATCAAGCCCCAAGAGACCTACTTCCTCCAACTAGGCCTCACCTCCTAAAATTCCACAACCTCCCAATAGTGCCACCAGTTGGGGATCAAGTGTCTTCAACACATGAGTCTTTGAAGTACATTCCAGATCCAGGCTATCACAATAGTTCGGGTTCAGAACATGTTCAGTCCATCCATGTCCCACAGTCTGGATAATTTGTATGCATGTACCCCTCAAGTGCTAGCTGGCTAGCACATTCTCTGTCAATGTTCCCCACCTCCCAATGTTATATTAGGTTCCTCACCAATTTCTCCTACAATACCTTATACTATTACCTATGGTGATACCTAGCATACTAGATTCTAGTTGATTGGTGGATATATATCTCCTCATATGTTTTAAACCTTCTCAGAATAAAAACTATCCTTTCATACATCTATGCCCACCATAGAAAAAAGAAGAAACAGAGATGTTAATATTGTACTATGATTAAATAATTTATAAAATAATGAACAGGGAAAATGTATCCAGAAGCATAAAAATCTTATGCAAAATAAAGCAGACATATTCCCACATGTTTAGAAGATATTTTAAAAATCAAAATATGATATTCATCTATGTAGAAATATATTTGTAAATACAGAAGTATATAAGTTCAAGATTCAAATAGCAACTAAAGTTGATACCAGAAAAAGCTAAGAAATCTCAAAAGGCAATAACTATGTAAGAAACTGAAAAGCAAAATGGTAAAGTCTGCCATTTCAAGAAGGAAAAGATACAGAAAAGGCCAAGCCTCGGGTGGAAGTCAGCTGAATTAGCTTTGTTAGACTCCAAACAAGATGACTTAGGTTTAAATTCCAGCTTTATCTTTTCCTTAACTCTTTGACCTTGGGTAAGTTACTTATTCCCTTGAACTCTTAATATGTAAGAAAGACATAACAGAAGTTATTGTGCTCTTTTAAGAACTAAAAGGTGACACATGTAAATGACCTATACTAGTCTGGATAATATACAGATGGATAGAGACAGATATATTTTAAGCACAGCTATTAAAAAGAAGTAATGTTTAAGATATTCAAACAATTGTCTTCCAATTTTTACTCAAATTCTTGTTCCCATCTTTGCAGAAATTGTTTCCCAAAATTGAAGTATACTAAAGTAATTTAAGCACTCTGATCTTTATGCATTTCATATTTGAACTTTGTAAATCAGAGAATAGACACTTGGAAAACAAATGAATTCAGCATTGAGTAATTGTACTGCAGTATTTATTATCCAATATTATCGGATTATTTCATGTTCAACATTTCTTATTCAAAAGCAAATATTGTTTCAGCTATTTTAGTTGTTTTAACTGTTTAAAAATAGATTTTGGTATAAAGTAATGTGAAAATATTGATGACTCGCACATAAGATAATTTAAGAAACTTAAAGAAATACAACTAAAATGATATAGCTGAATAGTAATTTATAAGAAGCAATTGAAAAAGGCAATTGCAAATGATGGTCAATTAAGATGAATCTGATAGCCATCACTCATTCTTCTTGAAATGTAAGAGAATGAATACTTAGGAGTATAACAGTTTGATATTCATACTTCTTAGTAATGCAACTTACTAAAGCATTGAATTAGTAATCAGGAAACTACCAAATGCAAATTTTAGTTTACACATGTCACAATTAAGGAACTTTTTGTAGTTCATTAAGATTTCTTTTACATAATCCATAGAGATGCACACAGATATAAGCCTAAAGAACTGCACCTTGACTACAGTAAAGAAAATACTTGCATTTACAATAGTTCTCATTCTATCAGGTAAACCTTAAAAGTTGATTTTAATAATCAATGATGTTCCAAATGCATCATTTCGAGCATAACAGAGAAATGCATCTCTCTGGTGAGAAATCAATAGTTTCCCACTTCCCACGCAAATTTCAAATTCATTTATTCCACTAATGGTTTTTGAGAACCATATGCCAAATGCTGTGCTTGAAACGGTATGCTATGGTACTGTTTTTCATATTGAGATCGTACAAGAGTGTCAGGATATGAGAAAGGTAAAAAATGAAAACAGGAACTGATCTCAGTCTTTTCATAACAATATGACTAAACGAAACTGTGGTTCTCAAAATGTGGACCCAGACCCCTGTATTAGCATCCTGAGAGAAATTTAAAAATAACAGCGGGAAACTTAAGGTCCCACTCTAGATCCACTAAATCAGCAACTGGTTTAACAAGTCTTTTCAATAATTCTGATGAAAACTGAAGTTTAAGAAGCACTGCCACGGCACAAAGAAAATAATGTATTCAGTTTGTGAATAGACACAGTAAATAAAATGAACATGTAGACTATTAATTCATATATAAATCTCTATTCAAACAATATACTTGCATGGTGTTAAGGTCTAAAAAAATAGCAACTGTTAATCGGAATACCATACTCCATTTCAGGTTCTGATACTTTTATTTTTTTCTCCACAGTAGTTGGATGAATGACTGTTTTCCAATGAATCTACCTCTAACCCTAGTAATTTAAGACACTGAAAACTTATATTGGTCTACTGGATAGTTTCTTTGACATGGATCAAAAGATTGCAATTCATAATTATTCTGAACTTATACTCTTATGTAAACAAAATAGTTTAGAAATTTAAGAAATGCTCTGTCATCTAAGAAAATATGCATACCAGTTTGTCTTCAGTTCTTTAATAAAATATTGATTCAAGTGGACAGCCAGGATAACAGATCAATTTAATTAGGTTGGAGTCAGTTGACCACAGAATAATATTTAATCCACGTAAGATCCTTTTTTCCTATCCCCCTCTTAACATTAAACAAATTTGTTAGTTTAAATAAAAATATAACACTCATTTGTTAGTATCTGGTATTTTAAATATTCGTGACTTTCTAATCTTTTATAAATTTGTTTGAAAGTACAAATCTCACCCTCTTCACACACATAGAAAATCATAGACTCTTCCCTAAGTTTTCTTTTAAATGTTATATTTTTCTACTTAGATTTTTCCTTTTTTCTTTCTTTCTTTTTTATGGAAATTCTCCCATTACAGTATTTGTGTAGTAAATTTATATTTCCATGTTTCTGCCAATGTCAGCTTTGGAGTCTAATGCTTTTGACCTAAAAACTTACACATTCAAGGGGAAGCGTTCATGGTTCTAGTAGTATGTTCCCGCCTACTATACCTTTATTTGTTTTATATTCCCACATCATTCTAACTTAATAAGTCTAAGTTTGGAAATATGAGCATGCTTGCAGTATCTTATTTCTGTCAATAATTCAATACTCTTAAACTCCAAAATCTCCTTAATAAGGATATCTACTTTCCACCATATTCAGAGACAAGAAAAAGGAAAATTCTAATTATTTTCCCCAGGCAACATTACTAAAAAGCATGAAATCTGTACAAAGGACTATAGACTCAAAATCTCCTCAGGAAGAACAAGGAATTTTCTAAGAGATGATCATTTTAAAATAAGGCATCCTTACTACATAACTGTCTACATCAGTCAAAGGTCCATACCTTACCCAGTTCTTTCAAATTGACCATACATAATTTTTCTTACTAATACATAAACTTGGAAGTTAGTGTTTACAGGAAGAAAGCAGATGGCTGCAGTGTTCTTTATTTGGTGATAATTTCACTAAACAACTGGTTTAGGGCTTATTTCTTTTCTAGAGCAAAAGAGACCATTTAAACAATGTTTTTACTACAGTTCTCTGTATTGCTGGCTCCCTGTCTCATCTCCATATTTGATGCTTTCCAGAACATTGACTAAAGAGGTTGAAATGAATGCCAGAAAATATAAGGTCATGTCCTTTTCAAAATGTTTCCTCAAAATTAAATTAATATTCAAGTTCCTCTCAGTTTAATTTCTTCTCAATTCAATATTTTTTCTTCTCCTCTTTCACTATTCCAACCTAAATCACTGTCACCTCAAAATCTAACTGTGCTTTCTATTGTAATATCATTCAATACAATCTAAGATTATCAGATTATAAAAGATGTTATTTTATTCAAGATTTAAAACTATGTAAAGAATCCAGTCTGTTTATCAAATCTCCACAGAATTCCCTGAAATGGCATCAAATGGCCTATGTCAAATGTTTCCAAATATATCTGTGAACAAAATCTGGCCAACTGTCTAAGTCAAGCACATATATTATTTCAATTCCACTTCTAACTTATCCTACCATACTCCTTTACACCTGAAGTCTGTACCATAGACATAGTACATACCATATTATTTGCTAAAGTATAAAAAATTCATTCCTCAAAATCAACTAATATTGCATTTTCTCTTCAAAATCTCCCACTTTTTCAGTTAATATATTAAATTAGGTACTTAGCAATAGTAATTATTGTAATTATCAAGCTTACGGTCAATTATGTATAATAGTTTTTTAAAAATTAACCAAAATTTATTATAATAATGATCCTTTAATAAAAAATGCTAATTAATTATTTAATAACTTTTAAATATTTTAACTCATGGGAAAGATAAGGAGCAGCTCAGTTATCATAATTACATCTACAAAGAACAATATGACTTTATAATTAATTCATATAATAATTATGCCAAGATGCATATTTTTTGATCAGTGATTGATTAGTTAGTGTTCAAAAGGAAAACTTGGGAATAATCCTTTAAGAACAACTATTTCTACCTTGGTTATCACTTCTTTTAGTCCACTATCAGGTTGTCCTAATTGCTCCTACATCTATTTCTATGGTACTTTTTATGTGTTTTATGTGTTTCTATTACAGAATTTATTCATTTTAACAGAAATTACAGACAATACTTCATTTTATCATTTCAGACAATTATCATATGATTAATTTACCCAAAGTTTTATTGACTGAATGAGTGAGCAAATGAATATGATATCTGTAAGTATTTTAATATATCATAACTAAAGAATTCAGAACAGAGGCTGTTAAGGTATTCAGTAAAATAGTCTTCTTTCCAAATATGACGATCAAAAAGTCAGAGTCATTGGGCACTTAAATGTCACAAAATAAAAAGGAAACTGCATAAAACTCTAAAATCCTTTCGCAGCAGAAACTATAATTGAGTGTGTTTTAAGTGAATCAAAATGATGTTTATGTTATTCAGTATATTTGGATAACTCAGGGAAAGCTTTGCTTTGTTCTTAATTCCTTAAATACCAAAGAAAGCAGACATTCAAATAATCTTTTTCTTTTTCCTCTTAAGCAACAAATGAAGCAAACAATTGGAGGCTAGTAGCTGTCTAAGGAGATTAAACAATTGCTTAGCTGAGCCTACAAAGTATAACTTAAGGACATTCATATTTGGGGGAAACTTTTTCCACAAATTAATTTTTTTGGCTTCTTGTGATATATTTGTTATGGTAAAGTCTTTTAAAGAAGCAATTCTAGAATTTCAGTGTATTTTCCTAGATACAATGAAATATTTCATAATAAAAGTGAATAAGCCTACTTAAATTCTGAGACAATATTCCTCATTACTTTTAATTATACACTACATAGTTTAACCACAATAATTAGTTAATATTTATAGGAAATTGAAAAGAATCCTTGTTTCAGCTTACCAGCTTTATCCAGCCATGGATTTAACAACACAACAATTAATTCTACAATCATATTCAATTTAAGAATAGGTAATAAGGATATAAAGGTTTATAGATTAAAAACAAAATGAGATCTTTAAAAGTGAATTTGCATTTATCTTAAAGGATCAAATTTGTGTTTTAGACTTCTACTAATATACAAATATATTGTGAAATTAAGATCATGTTTGATATTAAAAGGGGAGAGATTTTTTGCTAGATAGTTTAGTTATTTAATGGAGGGAAAAATCAGATCAATAGGATTAAAAGAAATAAATAGCCTAAAATAATATAACTTTAAAATCATAAATTAGTCTAGGGGTATAGATCAGTAGTGGTAGAGTGCTTGGCTAGTATAAGTGAGGCCCTAGGTTCAATTATCAGCACTCTAAAAATGAAAAAATATCATTAAATATGAAACATAAATTGATAATTCCTTGATCCCATAACCAAACACATCAACACTAGTTATTAAAAGAAAATCAATGTTAAAAAATCATAAAACTTAGGTAGTTTTGGCCACTTAATATTTACTTATACATTCAAGTTATGGTGACTGTATTTAATATAGTTGACTATATTTAATAATGAACTTTTCAAAAGTTCATTGATTCAAGATTCTAAGATAGATTGGGGAATAAAAAAAGGTTATATATATATATATATTCACACATATATGATACAATCTCCATTAAAGTGATAATCAGAATAGAATTTTTTTAAACTTTTTTTTAGTTGTAGATGGAGACAATATCTTTATTTTATTTTATTTTATTTTTTTATGTGGTGCTGAGGATCGAACCCAGTGCCTCACTCACGCATGCGAGGCAAGCGCTCTCCCACTGAGCCACAATCCCAGCCCCAGAATAGAATTTAAGAATGATTTTTAAATGCTGATATATTGTGTCTTAAGACACAAGACACTGATACTAAATGTACATAAATATAATATCAGGAATCTAAATTTTCTAAGATGATACAGAAAAATTGAATAATATTCAAAGTAATACCTTTGCTTCTTTTATGAAGCAAGAAAGTTTTTCCTAAAAGTATCATAGCAGTTTGTATATGAGATGCATTTACCCTATCACTGTAAAATTTTATATGTAAGTAGGTATTCAAAAGAAATGTTGCTTAATGAGGCCATTTTGCATGTAACAATTTCTGATGTAAGGATTGAATACAATGAAGGTGGTAGTGGAAAGAGAAGTGTATATTCATGCTCTTTTACTTCCTACATGACATCTACAAACATCACTTTATTGTTCACATTGATAGAACAGCACAAGAACAACTTCAGTTGCCAGATAGGTATCATCATCTTCAGTGTACTGGATAGGGAACTCAGGTTTACATATACCCAGAACCATGCTCATGCTTATGTAGTTAAGTACTGATGAGGGCGGATTGTCTAGACTTAGAAGCCAGGTGGATTTGGAATTCATTATTTTAATAGAATACAGTAAAGAGATTTTATATGCACATATCATACATATATAATTCATACTAGAGAAGCAGAATAGAAGAACAATATCTAACTGATTTGTTTAAAAAGAACAACACAGTGACTGGGAAATATTTATCCTCAAATATCAGAGTTATATATCTGTTTTATGATCAAAAGTGTAAACACAGGAATTTAGAGCTTTTCATGGCAGAAATGAAGAATTTTAAAAGAGAATTATTGGAGGGCTGGAGTTGTAGCTCAGTGGTAGAGCACTTGCCTAGCATGTGTGAGGCACTGGGTTCAATTCTCAGCACCACATATAAATAAATGAATAAAATAAAGATCCATCAACATCTAAAAAAATTTTAAAAAGAGAGAATTATTGGAAAATAGCATAGCAATCCCCCCCAAAAAAATCCTAACCTCCATCCCCCTGCCCCCCACAGAAGACAGTTTTCTAATACTGTATAAAAACTCTGGACAATAAGGAAGGGACTTAATTAATTGGCTCCCTCTTGGGAGGAATTCTAACTCTACAAAAATCTATCTTCTAGTTTGGTGGTGGAGAGACTTTATTGGTAACTACTTCTATGCTAACTTTGACTAGTAGAGAAAAATTCTGCATTGCATACACCACAGAGACATTGGATGAAAACAAAGGTGTCAAGCACTTTAAAGAGAGAAAATGATAAGCTGGGCTTGGCGTCACATGCCTATAATCTTAACCACACAGGAGGCCGAGACAGGAAGATTCAGGTTCAAGGCCAGGCTCAGCATATTAGTAGGGCCCTTAGCAATATTAAAAATTATATATATAAAAATGAAAAGCTCTGAGGAGAGAGAGAAGGGGAGAGGAAATGATGAGAATTATGAGCAGAGTTGGGTAAATATTCCAGACTTTAAATAGGCAGCTCTTTAGATGTTAGTAGTAAGTTATCTAAAGACTTCATGAAAATATAACTGAGAAAGAACATGAGAAACTGAAGAAAAAATTATGACTCTACCATTGAAAACAGACTACAGCAGCAAATAGTAAAAGAAACCTAAAGAAAATAATTTACTTTTACAAATAGCATATGGTCTTAGGTCCTTAGATTAAAAAAAAAAAAAAAAAAGATGTACAATAAAAGATGAGCATGAATGACCAAACAATACATTAGGCATTTGTGAAAAGAGTGTGAAGTGTGAAAAGTCAAGAATACGCTAAGATGTTCCAAATAAAAAATGATTTTACAATTCTAGCTGTGTTAAGAAAAGAGATAATGCCATCACCTGAGGGAAAAAGAACTGCTCGTCTGATTTTCTTGTTATTGTTCTTTATCTTCCCTATCAAGGAAATTCATCAAATAAGAGCAAGTAGAACAAACCATTTTGATGTGGGTCTGGGATTTAATATTGTACCGAGGGACGGATGTAAGTGATGGATACATAATGAGAGAAAAATTCCAAAAGGTCCACTTTGGTCTGCTGGATCAATGACCTATGGACACTTAGACAAGAAAGCAGTAATTGTCAAATGCCAGATGCTTTCACTAGGAACATCCATTTTGTGTTTTTGAGATTATTAAACTGACTGGATAAGAGTATTTGGTTTATAATGTATCTTAATTTGACTGATGTATCTCAAAAGGTTCTTTATTAAAACTTTGTGTGGATGATATAAAAAGGATGATTTTAAGATAAAACATGTTGATTGCTTTTTCTCCAAGAATTTTTTTTTTCCTTTCTAATAGTCGAATTTACTCTGTGATTTAACTAAGAAATGGAACACACACCGAAAATCTGCATCATGTGAAGTTGTAGAAGACAGCTAATAGATGTTGTGGTAATCAAACAGATCTTCAAAAATGTTCTGTTATCCTGAAAAAATCATCCAGATAATACACTGTCTAGCAACAAACAACATAAAAATGTATCTTTAAATTTCAAAATATCATTATACCACAAAGCATAAGTGACTTTAAGAGTGGCATAGTTGAAACAGATAAAAATTTTCCCATATAACCCATAATCTTCAGCAAACTTAAGAAAAACATTATACTTCCTTATTTCTTTTCATTTTACTAAAGTAGTTATATATTTAAAACCTTCTGTATATACTTTAAATGCTTCGTGTAAAAATATGCAAGAATTGTAGCCTCATAGGAAACAAGGCAAATGATTACAGAGTTTAGCGAAGTGTGAGCACATCCTAAATAAGTTCCTTTCATAAGTTCCTTTCATGGTAATAATACTATATATAATTTCTTGAGCATGCCTACTGATGAAGGACTTCAAAGGGCTCAAAGGATGTAGTTTTAATGTGTTTTCCTCCATGGTACAAAAAGCATAAACTAATTTCAAAAATTTGTAAGTACTTCAGAGTAGTTTATATAAAGTCATATTACCTTTGATATAAGAAAATAAATTTTTAAATTGATCACAAAAGAAAAAAAGAAGACACCATTTAAATTTCTCACCTGCCGAATACCCAACCGGTATGCAACAATGCGATCCACTGCATCAGGGTTCATCTGTGTCCACTGCAGACTGTAGGAATACACACGGTGTCGGTTCTGCCACACAGGATTATAGGTATCGTAATAGAATTCTGGAGCATAGGCCTTTCCTGAAAACAGAAAATGTGCTCAAATGTGAATGATGACATTAGTAAATTTAATCATCCTCCAAGTTATTTTTGGCCCAAGTGTCACTTTCTACTCCATATTTTTAAAGCAATTCTTCTATTTGAAAAATCATACTATTGACATCTCAGCAATTTTCTGATATGTTTGAGAGTAGACTCAAGAAGGGTTGATGGACTCTACATCTTCTACAGCCAGAGAAATGAAAAGTTGTGCTCCATTTGTGTACAATGAATTGCAATGCATTCTGCTATCATGTAGAACTAATCAAGACAAATAAAAAAATTACAAATTTTTTTGAAATGTTTGATGGAATGAGCAGTGTGAGAAGAAGAGAAGGATCAAGGGTGATCCAAGGTTCTAGGCCTAAGCAATTCTAGGAACAAAATTTCCATTGACTGCAAGGGAAAGCTATGGGAGGATGGATTGGGGGAAGAAGTTCAGGAAAATACTTTTTCAATGATTCCAGTGATTTAAATGGAGACATATAGTATGCAGTAGAATATTCATCTGGATTGGAGCTAGAATGTTGCTAACCATGGGCATAAAAATAGACTAAATTGAAAGTGGTGAGGATATGAGATCACCAAGGGAGTGTAAGTAGACAGAGAAGACAAGGGCTAAGCACTGGGGCAACTCAAGGTTAAGAGTTATGGGAAAGAACAAGAGGCACACAAAAGCCTCTGGTGGAACAAAGAGTGGATAGGAAGGAAGTCCAAACAAGTGTATTAGAAAGTGAGTGGCCAACTTTGTTGAAAAATTGTGAGAATAAAAACCTGAGTTTGTGTTATCTGTGGCTTTGGATAATACATTTGAACTTAAAACTGTGACAGTTGTCAGAATCAAAATAGAGTCACTTCTGTCAAACTCTAACCCCCAAAATAAATAAATGCGACTAGGAGTTTATGAAGGAGGGTATCTTATACCTGTATTCCTGACAATAGTCTTCATAAAAGACTGTCAGAACTGTAATCTTTGACAAAGACCAATGCAACCTTATATAGAAAATACTTCTATAAGGACGTCGGCTTCACAGCTATCTGTTTAATCTTGGACTGATGCTACCCTTGAGATTGATCCTTGCAGCCAAGTATTATTGTTTCAAAACATCTTATGTAATCCCTGTCATCTTGCCTTCAAAAAGTTACTTTGCCTCAACCTCTTTTGAATTTACTTGCAATTTATTATGGAATATTTTCCCATTAAAAACAACAACAACAACAAAAATATAACTCACAATTCCAAAGTAAGTATCATTGTTCTTTGGAGAATCTCTCTCTGATATTTAGTTGAAAAGACAATAATTTAATGACAGCAAAAGAACTTTGGTTAATATGGAAGGAACTTTTATTTAGATTTTAAGGAAACTGGAAGTGCATATACTGGATATGGAAAAAACAAACCATCTCAGCTTGTTTTTCCCCATTGCCAAAATAAAAATCGTGCAGATCATTTGGAATATAGATCCAATTTTCTGATATCCTGAAACATAGATTATTTTATTACCAATAATATATTTACTTAATAATCCAGCAATACTTAAAGCTTACTAGTGCCAAGTACTGTGCCATTCTTAAAGATACATAATTAAGGGAGGCATGGCTTCACTCCTCCTAGAAATTGGTCACATGTTCTCAGACTTTTCAGATAGCTTTGAGATTCTTTGCAATTGTCACTGGAAAAAATAAACTGTACACTTATCATCACTTATTTAACCTGCTTCCTGATTTTTTCTTTTCTAGTTTAAACATTAAGTGTTTTTATGGGTTTCTCACTGTGTGCAGAACCTTTCTTATACAGATTTGGTACATTTCCTCATCATCAATCCCTAAGGGTTGTGGAAGAGGTGATCTAGAAAAATGTATAACAGATGATTAAAGGATGAGTTTTGAACACTAAGAATGGAAATAATAGTCTCTATCACCCCTGAAGAGTTTTACCAACAATGTCAGATGAATAGAATTTAATGTTTGGCAGGCTTACTAGTACAATTAAATATATTGAATTAAATATGTGAAGTTTAGTAACACTTGGCAAAGTCTCCTACATCAACATTGTGTACATTTTTTTTAAAATATTTTGTTTTTTTTTTTAGTTGTAGATGGACACAATGTCTTTATTTTATTGCTTTGTATGTGGTGCTGAGGATCAAACCCAGGGCCTCACACATGCGAGGCAAGCGCTCTACCGCTGAGCTACAATCCCAGCCCAATATTGTGTACATTTTTAAAAATTATCTGTGAATATGTTAAATTGAAAATGGATCATATACAAAGCATCCCATATAGATTTCTAGAAAAGAGTCATCACACTAATTTTATTTTCTTTTTATCTTGCATGATATTTTTACTTATTACTAACTGATAACACAATTCATGTTCATAACACTTAAGATCAAATTCTAGAGAAGAGGAAAAACAATACACTAAGTAAAGAATTAGAATCCAAAATATTTGTGACAACTTGCATTTTAAAATCAAATTTCTCAAAATGGTATCAGGGAGGTGAATTTATTGGTATCTGAGATAAAGAACTATGGGTTTTGATATACGTAACGAGGGCTGGGGGTACAGCTCAGTAGTAGAGTGCTTGCCTAGTGTGTATGAGATCCTGAGTTCTGTCCTCAGCTAGGCAAACAACAACAACAAAATCAATACCAGTACCTGCAAATGAATTAATGAGCTGGTTAGGGGAGTAATATAAACCTAGTTTTCTTTTGTTATAGAGACGTATCTAGAGTGATGGAGAGGAAAGTCCGGTGTTTCTGCTTTTGAATGGGAGTGGAAGTTGTTTTATTATGTAGCCAAAGAAGAAACACAGAGAATATTAGACTCAGTTCTATGTGGCACTTTCTTAAACAAATGAATATTGTATTCAAAGAAAAGCAAAGAAAGCACAGAGTCAGAATTAGGGACACCGAGCAAAGAAAGAAAACAAATCTCCCTAAAGGGGCAAACTGGTAATCAGTGGTTGAAAATATATCAGAAGAAGAAAATCAGACTAAATGTGAATAGGGTTATGAAATAAGATGCATACTAGCGATTTCCGATTAGAAGGATGCATACTTTGACTTAGAAATAGTCTACTAATGATTTTTGAATAAGGAATTGCCAGCCTAAGTAGATCATGAATTTCCCTTCAGTAGAAGTATTTAGTCAATACTTAAATAGCATTTAGTAGGACTTATATGAATACTTGCCCACTGAGACAGGCATTAAAATACCTTCTAGTCTTGAATCTGCAGGGTGTGATAACATATTTGCCTACTGTCAAGTTGAATTTGATTCCTTAATTAATTTTAGATTACATATGGCTTAAATATGGAAGAACTATTATTTATAAATTATCTCATAACTTCATAAATGTATTACTCTTGAAAGGCCATAGATTTATTTTAAAGGATAATGTTTCAACAAATTTAGTATGCGTGAATAGGAATTCATTTGTAAGGCAGGGCCCAGAAATCTAGATATATTATAAATACTTGAGGTTATTCTGATGCAAGAGGATGCAGACCATCGTTTTGAAATGCCTGAAAAAAGGCTAAAATTTCTTTCCTGAAATTATCTTCAAGTCTGTGTGAGAAAAGACATCATAACTAATTCTAGTCACAGAAGCATCTCTTTGGTCTTTTTCTCCTCTGAAGCTGGCAGCAGCATGCCTGCTCCAATAGCTGAGATCTCTGGGCCAAGACTGAGATGGGTCATATAAAGGGGCTGGAGTGGGATAAGGACAAGAAATCATATTCTGAGCATTTCAGCAAGTCGATAACCTAGTAGGGTATATGTTTAGTTGACTGCCAGTGGGTGAAGGGCTACATGTCATAAATACAAATTACCTTAAGTCTAGGAAGATTCTTTATCTTAAATGAATACTTTTAAGGTGATTTATGGTCTGACCTTGAAGTTAAAAAAAGAAGCTCTTGATCTTATGAATAATGAAATATGATTTTGTTTATCACGACTGATATTCGAGGTAGTGAGGAAATTAAGCTCCAATCTAACCCCCATTTAAATGTTCCAAATTGATGTAATTTACTGTAAAATTCCATAACAATCTTTATATTCAATTGTAGACTATTACAAAGACTTTCCAATATATTTTTTATCTGCACTGGATGAACCGTATATAATAATTTTTATGGAACATTAGGTTAGAAATACCTTATAGGTTAATCGAATGTCTCATAGATAAAGTTAGGGATAGAGTAGAGATGGTAATGACATGGAAGATGATAAACTAAATAATCAAATAGAGTAAACATTTGTAAGAATATTAATTTTGCTTCATGAAATTTTAAAAAACAGAGAAAGTTTTATTTTTGTTAGGTAATTACATTACCTTAGAATTAAAGGGGCAAAACAATTATTTATATGATGCATAGATAGTATGATTAGTAATAAATACTGGTCAGAAATAATTTTAAGTAGTATGGATATGCTTGCTTATGTCTCAGAGCATATTTCATACTGAATTTTCTTTGAAAAATTTTAAAAAATGAATAATGAGTTCTAATTTCAATTGAGAAATATATCATAATTTTAAAAGCACATGTTTAATTTTCTTCTCTGATTTCAGGGCCAATCATATTTAATGCTTATGTAATCTCATTTGTAAGAAGTACACAGTAATATCAAGAAAATATCTTAAAATATTCTTAGGCTCTGACAAACAAACATGACATCTGCTGGTTGAAAAGAGAAAGAATTCATAATCCTCTTTTCTTTTTTATACTTCAAACATTTTTTCTTGTACTTCTAGCAAGAATTCTAAGAAAATTTTCTTACTCTTTATATTCTAGTTTTATTTTTATACTGAATTGTTCCAGTTTAAATCATTTTAGATTAACCTGACCTAGAACTGCATTCCCTATCTAAGCTGGGAGATTATTTTTAGAAACATTATGCATCATTATATATATAGTTCTTGGATTTTAAAATATTCTTAAAATATATAGATGGGAAAGAACTGTGCTGCTCAAAATGTTGCAAAGAATTTTATAAAATACAGGCATTCTATTTTGCAAAAAAGCTTTCAAAATGATTAAATTGAAATGTGAAAATATAAATTCATGCATAAAGTTAATCTAAAATAATTACTTACACTGAGAACATTTAAAATATGCTTAAGTGTATGAATTAATTTTTAGTAAATTCAATACAGTTTTTTAATAAAACCCCAAAGTTAAAGGGTATAATAGTGGTCAAGACCACATATGCTGCTCTTTGAAAGCAATTAACATTTTGGAAAATAGCTATAGGAAGGTAACGAAAATAGCTAAATTTGTTTTAGAAAAAGATTTTTAGAACAAGTCCGCATATGTGAGTGATAGCAGTCAATATTTTACTTCGTAGCAGTGATCTTGATTAGCTAATTCATGTTACTTCCTAGGAAGTGCTGACAAAATCCAGATAAATAAAATCAAGTTTGTTGTAATTCAGGCTGCATAGTTTAGAAAAGTCTACAAACCACTACTCCAATATGCTTCTTGTTACAACATAGTAACTAAACAATAACAAATATAAAATTTTTGCCTAAGAATGTTAGATTACATTATAACAAACCTCTTTTTAGAGGTATGCCTAAACTTTCTAAATAAGAAAAGAGAGTCAATAAATAGAGAACTGAAAAACAGATGATGCATAAGATTAGGGAGAAAAAGTGTTGCTGGTCTTTGCAATCTACCTTGTGAGCTGGATTTTTAGGTCTATAGAGATGAGGTTAATCTGCCAGTGCAAGATGAGAAGTTGGAAATGATACACCACATAAGACCAAAATTAGTGAAAGATATAACCTCAGACATTGCAGTGTACTAGAAAAAGACTGCCTCTCATCCATACAGGAAGATAACAGAAATATTTATGCTAACAAGAAAAGTTCTTGGCTAGTCATTCTGATAGTATGCCTGAGGAGAGCCAATACCACATGGTTCTATAAAGCCATGCACTCAACCTAAAATGCAGTGAAACCCCCCAAATCAAATTCCCTCTAATCCTGGAAACACAAGAAAATGTCTCACTGTGTGTGACCATCAAGGCCAATGAGCAGCAGTATTAGACCTTAGATAATAAAAACATGAATTAAAATTCAAAAATAAATATAATTAAAAGAAATTGAAGTCATACAGTAGACATACAGTAATATTGTTTCTATAAAACAATAATGAATACTCTTTATTCATATCACAAATAGATTTCATAGGTGTAATTAAATGGAGGGGGGATATCTTATATTTTTATTGATCTTAAAAAAATGATCTTAGTCAAGATGGAATAAAAAAGAACTAAAGCATGACCATAGGTGGAGAAAAATCAACCTATCATAGATAATACTTCTGAAACTACCACAGTATCTCATATAGTTATAGCATATAGAGACATTTTCCCTATTAAATTGTGCACTTCTTAATAATGGACAATATCATCAGCTCTTACTACAACTGTTGACAAAATGCATGTGCTTGGCTAAACAGGACGAACAGGTCAGTGCTGATTTAGGAAGTGCTTTTTTGATATGATAAGAATTGAATATTTACCCCATGTTGCATACAATAAGTATACACAATTTTATCTGTCAATTTAAAAACAAAATAAACTTTACAATTTTAAGTAAAGAAAAAGAATGCTTCTATAAAAATGAGAATTTTTCTAATTTTTAATGTAGAAAATGAGATAAATTTATTTTAAATTTTATAATAATACCTAGCGAGAAAGAGGAGAATGGATTGAATGGTTGAGCAGCCCCAGGCAGGAGACCAGTAAGATGATACTATCTATTGAAGAAGAGACATGTGATCTGGGGAATGAAGAAAAGCTGATGAAGTCAAAAGTAATTGCACATAAGCAAATGGTCATCAGTGTGCTCTGACTGGATACTGAGGCTGGACTACTACATTTCCAAACGTCAGAGACTGCCTGGATACGAGAGTCTACAACTGAGATGGAAAATGACTTTGTGCATCTTACCCTGGAAGAGGAGTAAAGGATGACACTACCTCTTGGGGTCCTAACCTTTTGAAAGCATTTTCTTTTGATTCAAAGCCATGTGAAATTTATTGTCACAAGATTGGGGCTATAGAGAGTACTTTAAGGAGAAAAAAATTTCATTCTGTGAAGTCAAAGGAACAATTTAGGAAAGAATCAACATACTTTGTTTTATATAATAGGAATCTCTGTCACCTACATTTGGCATTCAGTTGTATGATATTTAACACCAGGCTTTATTACATTAGAAGTAGGTAATATAAAAATTATTACCAATTTGATGGATTCTACTTATTTGGCTTGAAAGGAAATATGAAAACCGATTTTTTTAAAAATAGAAAACATTGAAGTAGGGCATAATAAAGAAACCATTGTGTCTGATACATATCCGAGGATTAAGGTATCACAGCAGCCCTGAAACTGAGTGCCTTTGAGAGTGCTCAACAGTTGATAACTAGTCAATATGTGTGCAGGAATAAGAAAACATAACAACTAATAAAGCAACTGTGAAGTCAAGAATAACATCTCTCACTTAAAAGTTGTTGAGAGTTCATTTCTAAAAAGAAGCAAGACCTGATTAATAATTTGCAACCCAACTAAATCATTTAGAAAGAGTGTCTCTGTTCTTGAGGTACAGTTTTTTCCTCACTGTGTCTTCTCAAGCAGGGATAGCCCATATATTTTCAAATGACTGATTACTGTCACCACATTATCTTAAAACTGCAACATAACTGGTTTTATTCATAGCTTACATGGATCTATGTTCTTTTGCTGAAGTCAAAGCTGTGCACACCACATTAGCATATTGGCTATGACCACAATTTATACTCTTGGAGCATAGGTTTCCTGATTGGTTAAACAACAAAACTATTGAAAATATTGTTCATCTTTATGAATCACAGAGATCTCTATAGAAAACTTTTAAATCTGCCCAGAAATAAGTACAGTTGCTTTGGGAACAACATTCTGATTTCTCTTGTTAGTTATGCATTTTCAAAATAAAACTGCTAAAGAAATAAGCTTTTGGCTCTCCACAAATGATTTTATTTAAAACACCATGCATCAAGTTAGTGCTCATATTTTCTATCTGGCAAACAATGTTAAGAAGAAAAAAAAAAAACATGTTAGTATCAGTTGTAAAACTTCTAGTCACCAAAACAATGCTTTTGATAAATATTTTTTTACTTTATGAACTGATAGGTTCCTAATATGTCCAAACATTTTTTTTTGATACCGGGAATTGAACTCAGGGGTACTGAGCCACATCCTCAGCCCTATTTTGTGTTTTACATAGAGACAGGATCTCACTGATTTGCTTAGCGCCTTGCCATTGCTGAAGCTGGCTTTGAACTCATGATTCTCCTATCTCAGCCTCCCAAATTGCTGGGATTACAGGCGTGCGCCACCGCACCTGGCTCAAAACATTTTTATGAAGGATATAAACCAGTAAAAACATGAAACAAACTTTATATTTATGGCTAAATTCGTAAAAGGAAGGTTAATTAATTAATAATTAATAAAACAATTTATACAAGGAAGGTTGACCACACATCTTTGCCTCATCCCTCTCTTGCAGATTCATCTTTTGGATAATCTACTGTTTATAACCATTACAGTTTCTTTTCTAATGACATCTAATGGTACTACAACAAAGCTTTGTAGGTCAGCATTTGTTGAATAAATGAATCAGTGAACTTTTCTGACTGATTGCATTTCTCTTACTCACATTTTAGTAATTCAGATTGCCAAAACTAAAAGTCTCTGAAACCCTACGCACCTTCATCACATAAACCAAAATGCTTTCTTTCTGAAATTCCTCTCTGCATTTCAACTCTTATGAAATTTTTGATACTCAAATCATAATTATCCTTCCTTCCTTTACTTAATCTTTCTCTGTGGATAATCAGTTATACTATATAATATTTTGCAATTAAGTAGGAAAATACGTTGTAATGTTATACCAATATGTAAGAAGAATTCCACCAAATATTTTCAATATGATAATTTTTATTTCTCACTGAGACCTTTGTCCAAATTTAGACATAACTGGGGCCAATAGATGGTACTGAATAATGCAAAACAATCATTGTCATTTCAGAATAATTTTGTTTCAATCCTCATCTACATTAATTGTTTGTTTGTTTTTGAAAAAGAAGGTAATAGAAAAGGGCTCTGTTATGTTTGGATATGAGGTGTCTTCCAAAAGCTCATTTGTGAGACAATGCAAACAGTTTCAGAGGAGAGATGACTGAATTGTGAGAGTCTTAACCCAATCAGTGGATTAGTCCCTGACTGGATTAACTGAGTAGTAACTAGAGGCAGGTGGGGTGTGCTGGAGGAAGTGGGTAATTGTGGGTATGGCTATGGGGTATATATATTGTATCTGGATTTGAGGTCTTTCTCTCTGCTTTTTTTAAGATATTTTTTAATTATACATGGACATAATACCTTTATTTTGTTTGTTTATTTTTATGTGGTGCTGAGGATCAAACCCAGTGCCTCACATGTGCAAGGCAAACGCTCTGTCACTGAGCCACAACCTCAGCCCCTCTCTCTGCTTCTTGATCACCATGACATGAGCTGCTTTCCTCTGCCACCCTTTACCGCCATGATGTTCAACCTCACCTTGAGCCCTGAGGAATGAAGCCAGCCTTCTCTGGACTAAGATCTCTGAAACTGTGAGCCCTGAAATAAACTTTTCAATCCCTACAGTAGTTCTGGTCAAATTCTTTAGTCACAGTAGCAATAAAAGCTCACTAACACAAGCTCTAAATTAACCCTTATTTTATTTAATACCTCTGCTAAGGAGAAGTAATGGTATTGACCAAGTACAATTTGTTTTTAATAATGTTAGTGCAACAATGAAACATTTGGATGATTTTTGCAAAGAGAAAATAAAAGAGTTGATAATATAAAAGGAATATAGAAGCCGGATGCGGTGGTGCACACCTGTAATCCTAGCACTTTGGGAGGCTGAGACAGGAGAATCATCAGTCACAAGTTCAAAGCCAGCCTCAGCAATGGTGAGGCACTAAGCAATGAGACCTTGTTTCTACATAAAACACAAAATAGGGCTGGGGATGTGGCTCAGTGATTGAATGCCCCTGAGTTCAATCCTCAGTACCAATAAATAAATAAATAAATAAATAAATAAATAAATAAATAAATAAAAATAAAAGTAATATAGCACTTAATGTATTTTTATATTCGATTATAGCTTAAGCCATGATTTAGAGATCTTTAATAAGCTCATGTCAATATAAATATTTACACATTAGGAAGGAAAACATTAACAAGTGACTCTAAATTGCTCCCTTCTTCCTCATGGATGCTTGAGGTGTTCTTGACCTTAACCAAACCAGTTTGTATCCCAGGCTTCAACAAAATTTTTCCATAAGGGCTCTGTTATGGTTTGGATGTGAGGTGTCCCCCAAAAGCTCACATGTGAGACAATGCAAGAAGGTTTTGAGGAGAAATGATTGGGTTATATCCTTAGCCTAATCAGTGAATTAGTCTCTGATGGGATTAACTAGGTGGTAACTGGGGCAGGTGGGGTGTGGGTGGGGAAGTGGTTCATGGCTTTGGGGTATATATTTGTATCTAGTGAGTAGAGTCTCTCTCTCTCTGCTTTATGATCACGGTGTGAGCTCCTTCCCTCTGCCATACTCTCCCACCAAGATGTTCAGCTTTATCTTAAGCACAAAGGAATGTAACCAGCACAAAATGGACTAAGACCGCTGAAACTATGAGCCCTCAAATTAACCTTTCTCCTCTACAGTTTTGCTGGTTGGGTCTTTTAGTCACAGTGGTGAAAAACATGACTAAAACGATGTCCAATAGTAAATAATTTAAGTTTTAAATCATGAGCTATAAGGTTCCAACATAACTATGCAACCATACACACAGAGAAAAAGCCGCCTTAGATAACACTGAATGTCTATTTTCCAAAAAAAAACAATATTTATGAACACTGAAATGTGATTTTCCTAAAATTTCACATGAGCCGGGTGTGGTGGCACACGCCTGTAATCCTAGCACTTTGGGAGGCTGAGATAGGAGAATTGCAATTTCAAAGCCAGCCTCAGCAATGGTGAGGCACTAAGCAACTGAGAACAACAACAACAACAAATTCACATATACAATCCAAGATAAAGTAGGATTTTTTTTTTGTGGTGCCAGGAATTGAACCCAGGGGCACTCGACCACTGAGCCACATGACTAGCCCTATTCTGTGTTTTATGTAGAGACAGAGTCTCACTGAGTTGCTTAGTGCCTCACTCTTGCTGAGGCTGGCTTTGAACTCGCGATTCTTCTGTCTCAGCCTCCCAAAGTGCTGGGATTACAAGCATGTACCACTGAGCCCAGCTTCATTTTTTTTCTTTCTTCTTTGTTTTCCCTAACCATTTAAAATTTTTAAAGGACTGGGGATATAGCTAAGTAGTAGAGTGCTTGCATAGAATGCATGAGACCCTGGGTTATATCCCCAGTACTATGAAAAAAATAAATAAATAAAAATTTTAAAATCATACTTACCTCGCAAACCATACAAAAACCATTGGCAGGGTGGATTTGGCTCCTGGGCTATTGTTTGCTAAGCTTTTTTCTAAATCATTGAGGATATTAGAGTTCACAATATATTAAGTTATTAAGTTCTTATCTAAGAACTCAGGATATACTGTTGCATCTAAAAAAGGTGCCTTTTTCAGGCTCTGTCTGCCAAATCGCTTATTTTAAATAAATATGCAATTTATTTATTTATGAACCATAGTTGCAATAAATAGAAGTTAACAACACATAATCTCATAGTGTGAAACTGAACGACTCTAAACCAAGATTCTTTGGTCTTATTTGAACAATGCATATTTACCACTCACTCACACCAAGGCTAAAGGAAAAGGAATATTAGGAAGGTGCCTCTAATGATTTTGGGATCTTTTAGATATAAATGCTGAGTCTATGGCAATTTCTTACTTGTACAATCTGCTATTTATTATAAAGGTGGAGATTGTGAGAGATCTATGATCATTGTGAACTTATTTTGGCAATACAGTCCTTCCTTGTTAGAGCCAAGTGACTAATTGAATTATACAACATCTGAGAAAATATGTATGTCACTTTTAATGAAGTAGTTAGCTTGATAATTAAATAAACAAAATGAAGACATGCTTTAAGAGTCTTTTTAAATGTCAATTATTATATATATTTAAAAAATAAATACCTAAACAGCATTTGACCTAAAATATCCCTAAGTCACACAGATCTTTATAAATGCATAAAGTGATGACATAATTTGAATGTGATATAACTGAAATATACATTCAGCTACACAACAAACATACAGATTCTTTATGTTCTCATTTTTACAATTTTCAAAATTGGCCAGGTCATTAGAATTTAAAGCATTCATTTACAGCTAAAAATTATTTATTCCATGAGTATTCAATATCCAAAGAAGAAAAGAGACTACGGGAAAAATGAACAAACTGAGAAGTTTAAAAGCTCTCAAATGTGATAGCCAGATGTTGATAAATGATTTTAATATGTTTTAGTGGAATTTATTTTTTCTTCTACAGATAGTTGTTTAAAACTAAAGCACCAATTTCAGTTTGCAGATGTATTACAAGCAATATCTTTCTAAAGTTCCCTAGAAAAAAAAATGAAATGGATTCAAGGTGTCATTAATGTGTTAAAAATCTAATTATTCTCATAACCTTTTCAGTATTCTAGGCATTATTCTATTATACAGAAATATCAATGTATTAGCTTTTCAATGTTGTGACCAAAATATCTAACTTGAACAATTTAGAGGAGTAAAAGTTTATTTTGGACTCATGGTCTCAGAGGTTCAGTCCATTGTCAGCAGACACCATTGCTCTGGGCTCCAGATGAGTCAGAATATCGTGGCAGAGTACCATGGTGTGGTGGAGGAAAGCTGTTGGTTTAAGGTAGCTGGGACGAAGGGGGGTTGGGGTGGGGGGTGCTATGGACAAATATAATTCAGGACATGCTCCTAGCTACCTATTTGTTCTAGCTACACCCACCTGCTTAGTATTACCATACAGTAGTCCATTCAAATTATTAATTATCAAATGAATTAATTCACTGATGAGGTTATGGCTCTCTTAATCATTTCACTTCTGAATATTCATGCTCTAACACATGAACTTTTTAGGAGGGACACTAAAAACTCAAACCATAATAAACAATAAATAAATACTGGTAAATAAAATAATATTTTAAATATATAATGTTTAAAAATTGTTACAAATTTTAAAACCTTTCAAAGAAACTTCAATTAATATGAATATTTCTTTCAATTAAATGATTTTATACGAACTTGTTTAATAACAAACAATGTCTAAGTTTCAAGGTTACAAATTTTACACATACTTTATGAGAATTAATGTTAAGTAACCACTCTGGTATATCCTTTTTTTCTTTAGGATTATTCATAAAAGTCACATCTCTACATCTTACTTTACTTTCATAAGGTGACTGCTATTACACACTACATTGCCTCTATGCACTGCCCAAAGTATATTTTATCATCCTTTTGGTATTTGCTTTGATCTTCTTCTTTTTTTAAAATAGACTATAAAATCCTGGAACAGATACCTCTCCTTATATTATACTGAACTATCAGTTGAGAATGTGGAGAAAATCAATAGAACTAAAAAAAGAACAAAAACACAAAACACAAGCAAACACTGCTTTTTTCATTGAATGATCAGTTTATCTGGGGGGTATTTTTGGGGGGTGTCAGAATATTTCAGCTGCATACTCCTTACAGAGATGCTATTAAAATTACATTAATTAAAATTTTAATAATTGGAGAAATATTTTTAGATTTGATATTATTGAGCACTTGACCGTACAATCAATTTTAGCAGAACTGGAAGACAATCTATTTCATTATTTCAAGGTGTAATACAGAAAATATTTTATCCCAATATCTTTTGGTTTGTTTTTACTTTCATCTATGGCAAATGAAATAATGTCAATTGGATTGTAGTCATACTAATGAAAGTCTTTATAAAATTTTTCTTTAAATTTTTACTTACATAAAAGCTACTTGAAAAATCATGGCAGAAACAGACCATATCTTACAATAATAAAACTGATATAGAACAAAATAAATTAATGTGTGTAAACACCCCAGAAGTTCACAAATCTCAATTATCATGCATTAAGCTTTCCTACTTACAACTTGCTCAACCAAGTTAAAAATTGATTAGGACTATTAACACAATCTTCAAAGATATATTTAGAGAAAATGTCATATCTCAGAGTTCGCATGATCAGATGGTATCATGTGCTTCACGTTGTTTATTAAAATGCATTAGCATTAATTATGATGGTTATTAAGTAATTAAAATTTTGGAGAGGCCAATTTTCTTTCCTAATTAAAAATCGAAAGATACCTAGAATTGTATGAAAACTATTAATTTAGTCTTTGTACAGTTTACTTCAATAATTTAAACTTCTTGTGCAAATAATATCTCAGTATATAATACAATTTTCCTCTGCAGGTAACTTTTTAAATGATTAGATATTTAGAGAAAATATGTTTATAGAAACATCTACTTGAGGAATTGTTTTATAATGCACTCAAATTGTCTATATTTAATCATCACTCTACTTCAATACTTCAAATGCAGAATGAACACAATATTCAGTTTTATAAACACTTCTAAAATTGTCTTCTTATACTAAAATTTTAGCTTTTCCCTTAAACTCTAGAAGTTAGAGACCATTAAAATAAGACGGAATTATTTTTCCTCAAGGCCCATTGCTAAAAGGCAGAGATTTTGTCAAAGATGAACAGATGCAAAAACTATAATATACCAAGTCTCCTGCCATTAATTATTATGAAAAAAAGATACTCAGACCAAAATAGGTGAGAAAATAAGTAGGACTTTCTGAAGTAACATGGTTTAGTAATTATTTTGATCTTATCAGAAAAAGAAAAAAGATCTGCTTTTACCAAACCATATCGGTTGGAAGATAATGTGTTTGTCATTCTAGAATTTTTCTCCAGTTTAAAATACTTCTCAGAAAAGTCCATGATGTCATTTGAGAAGAACTCTGTCATATAAAATCAAGATTCCTTACTTACTGCTAACAATTAGTAAATACAATTAGCAAATAATAACAAGATCAATAATAAATACATTTCATTACTGATTACTATTTCAATTGAGTATTTTGGTTTTTAAAATGACAATTATAAAGTTCACAGGGATATCTGTGGAAATTCAATTAAATCAAAAGATACAAATTATGTTTTAAATTATTTAATATTTATGTAAAATGCCTATCAAAGTGCTGGATCAATATGTATTCAATAAATCCCACCCTGTCCTCCCAAAAAAACTCCCCCTCGCCCAAAAATGAAAGGAGTAAAAGTAAAAGAAGGCTCTCTAAGAAAATTTGTATAAGATAGATTTTGTTAACCAGCCCAGGCACTTGAAGCAATTCTTAAACAAAATATTTAAATTGGTTTCATTTATTTTCTTAAACTTTAATTAAGTCGTTTTCAACACAAGTGATTCCAACACCCCTGACCCCTTTTTAGCATCATCCATAAAAACAAAATATTTATAGAAAGCACTATTGGCTTACACACAAAACATATATAGTTGTCTTGAACAATATAAAATAAACACACACAATTACAGAAGAATAACATTTCAATTTAAATGAATAACACTTTTGCTGTAAAACCCTGAGTATATTTTGCAGAAAAAAGATGTAAAATATGAGCAATGCCTTTTATGTTTTCAAAATAAGCTTACTTTAGGACCTAGTCCAAAAATTCAAAACGATGATTTGGATTTGATGAAATAATTAGCACTCACACTTGGCATGTAAGTAGGAGATTGCATAGGACTTAAAGAAAGTTTGGAAATAAAAAATATACATGATTTTATTGACATTTCACTTGGAAATATATAAGTAAATGTTATGCATATTAAAATGTTTTAAGCAAAAACAGTCTGGAGAGCTACTCTGGAAACAAAGATGGTTGACCACTGGTGAAGGAAAAAAATTGTACAAAGAGGAGAGCAAGTATATTTCACTTTTTTTCTTTGTACTGTGCAGGGCACTTCACTTATGACCACCACTTTATTGAGTATTTAAGACACATAGAAGACATGTGTTTGGGCTTGCTGTTTGAAAATTATTCTTTTGTAATTTCCCACTCCATACATGGACTCAAGCAAGAAAAAACCTTGAGAGATGAAAATATAATTCCAAATTTATATGCGAATCTACAATTCTCAAAAGAAGTTCACAATTAACTTACTTTAGTCTTCCCAGAGATGGGGAAGGGCAAACATTTGGAAGGATATTAACATGGCTTGCATGGCAAATCATAAAAGTTAAGAGTATCAAAATTACTGAACTGACAAAGCCCTTTTTATACTAACATCCAACACTTTGGGTATGGCTGCACCTCACTCTACATCCAGCTAAAGGGCTGAGCGGGGCTAAAATCCAGACTCTATCACTCTTATCATCACTTGTGCCCTGGCACAGGAACTACATCTACCTAAAGGAAAGAGCTTTTAACCTCCCTAATGCACACACAGATACTGAATAGATTTGTGCATTTCACTAACAGCAAAAGGACCTCTGCTTATCTACTTTGTTCTCTGTGAGCACAGTAACCTAAATGACAATTTTAACCATGGGACTCAACCATATGTGCCATATTATATCATTATCTGAAAGTAATGTCAACTCAAGAATTCATACAGATAAGGATTGACGGACTAAATCTCTAGAAGGAGAATTACAAGTGTTGCATTAAACATTTAACTTGGTAATAATATACAACAAGCTTAAAATATGTGCATACAGTCTTTCCTAAAGCTATATAGTATCTTGAAACTGAAGAGTTCCCCAGTATCTAAAAGCTTTGTACTCATTTAAAGGACCATTGGTTAGGGTGTGTGCATGGAGGGAGAACAGATGGATGAACTGATCCCAGCAGCTCCCAGGCTGAGGTCTGAATGTTCAATGGTATACTTAGAGACCACATTAACTTCTTGGCAAGTGCTGTGCTGCACATGTGGGGGGTCCATCACTGAATATGAATGTGCTGAATGTCATTTAGACAGGGAGCAAGAGGTGTTCAAGTGAATTGGAGAGAAGCCCAGAAGGTATGATGTTTATCTTCTAGGAACATCCATTTTCTCCAAAACATGTAACTTGAATTAATAAAGTAGATTTAGATGTGAATAAAGGAAACTAGTTATTAATGCATCATTGTGACTCTCTAAGAACAACTATAAGATCCATGAAAATGATTCCTGGAACATGAAAAGATTAGAACACAAATAAATGTTCTTATCACATTACTAAGAAGCACTGGTTTGGCTCTCACTGTGAAACAAGGATCTGTCTGCAGTTAGATCCTGAGGCTTCTAGGAACTGTCATTTTGATGCGTTCTTTAAAAAGACAAAGTTCATTAGAATGATGAGAGAAGGTGATTTATTAAGTAATACTTAAGTCTGTGAAATTATAAGGCTTTGATCATAGTCTCTAGTTTGAAACTGAAAAAGAATTTATACAACAAAAATATTTATTGATTTTCTCAACTTACAGCCCCATAACAAAATATCCCTGGAGAAAAGATGCCAGATCAGGTTGTGGGCTATCATGTATGGAATCTCTCCTGACCACTTTAAGGCTGGTTTCTGGCATGCCTTTGGAACATGTTCTGCACTGTTCTTATCCATTAATCATCCCTTCAGGGTGATGGACAGAGGCCAGGTGCTTAAATAGATGCTTGGAGGATTGGGAGATGGCTTTGATTCCACTAAACTAAAAAGTCCTCTGATTCTTTCACAGATTGGTTTTATTACCACTCAATATCAGTTGAAAAATCCAAATATACTAAGTGTTAAACTGGCCCTTAAGAAAAAGAACAGAAACACTACACATGTAATATACTATACATATGTGTGCATTTTCACATGGAGATTTATTTTATTATTCTCTGGTGCCAGTGAATATTAAAAAGGTTCTTTTCTTTCAGGAGAAACTGAAATTTCAGACTGTTTCTTATCCTCTTCAAATTAAATCTAATACAGATATCCAAATACATAAGGAAGTTGTGAGAAATAGCATTGGACTCTTACACCTTTACTTCTTAAGCTAATACCTGTGTTTTCTCTATATTCCATCAGCACTGAGAGGCTCTGCTTACAAAATGGTAATCACCAAAACCATGATCCAGGTCTTTTAACTCAACTTTTTTTTAAACTTATTTTTTTAAGTTGTAGATGGACACAATATCTTTATTTATTTTTATGTGGTGCTGAGGATTGAACCTAGGTGCCTCACACATGAGAGGAATGTGCTGTACCACTGAGCTACAGCTACAGCCCCTAATTTAATATTTATATATGACCTTTGTTTCCAATATATTAGTCAGTTTATAGTCTTTGTGTAACAGTCACTACCTCTTAAAACAAGGAATATAACTGAGAAAAGAGAATGGTGTTTATAATAAGAGGAAATACTGTGAGGAATAACCAGTTCAGAGCCCCAACTAAAAGAAAATATTTTGAAGGTTAGTAGAGAGGAAAAACAAAGGATTCTTGAAAAACACTTTTTAAAAGTTATTTCATGTGTATATATATGTACATATATATATATATATATATATATATTTTTAATTATGGATCAGCATTCACTTATCCGATAGAACATTTAGCCTTTGTTTTTTTGAGATTGGCTTACTTCACTTAGCATGATATCCATATATATATTAACACAATATGGATTAGAAAAAAAATATATATATATATAAAATATTAGCACTACATACTTTGCAACACTTTCTATTCCCAAGCCTACTTTAATTGGTAAAACCATACATTTAATTGGTAGTACCTCAATAAGGCATAATTTACTTATAATAACATGCATATCTTTTAAGTGTAGATTTTGATGAGTTTGCAAAAATATATATTGCTATGTACTGAGTGTCCCTATCAAGATACAGATTTCCATCACTGCACAAAGTTACCATGTGTTCCTTTGCAATAAGTCACCTCCATTCCCAGGCAAATAAGAATGCACTTTCTATTACTAAGATTAGTTTTACCTATTCAGGAGTTCATATAAATGTAATGGTAAAATATGTACTTTCTGTGCCTGGGTCTTTTCAGTCAACATATTGTTTTTAAATTCTATTCACCCATAATATTGCATATGTCAGTAGTTCTTTCTGATTATATGACTTGGTAAAATTCCATTTCATAAACAGATCACATGTTGTTTATCCTTCCATTGTTGACAGATATTTGGGTTGTTTCTAGTTTAAGACTATTACAAATAAAGCTGATATGAAAGCATGTACGTTTTTGCATGGACATACATTTTCATCTCTGTTGGGTAATCATCTAGAAATGGAACTAAATCTGTTGGTAAGTGCATGTTTAAGTTTATCAGAAAAATAACAGGCATTTTTTATAAAGTAACCTCATTTTACATGCCTACCAGCAGTGCATGATCGTTTCAATTATTCTACATCCTCACCAACATTTGGTATTATCAGTTATTAACTTTGGCATTATCACATGTGTAGCATTATTTCACTGTAGTTTAAATTTCATTTCTCTGATAACTAGTGATGGTAACCAGTTTTCATAAAGTTATAGGTCAACTATTTACTATTGTCTGAAATATGTATTCTAGTCTTTTCCAATTTTAAATTGGACTGTTACCCTTATTTAGTTATAAGAATTGTTTATATACTCTAGATAGAAGTCCTTTTTGTGGTTTTGTTTGTGTTGCTTGGGGTGGAACCCAGACCCTTGCATGTGCTAGGCAAGTGCTCTACCACTCAGCCACACCCCAGTCCCTAGATATAAGTCTTTTGACAGATACAGGTAGTTCAAATATTTTCTTACAGTCTATGGCCTGTCTTTTCATTTCTTAATGATGTTTTTGCAGGAACAGATGATTGTGGTTTTAATGTAATCTAATATTTTTATGAGTGGTGCTTTTATCTGCTTACTTTTTAAGATATTTTTGCCTTTTCCAAATTCGTATAAATTTTCTCTTGTGTTTTGTTCTAGAATGCTATAATTTATCATCTTACATGTATATCTACAATAAATTATGTACTCTCAGGTAATATGAGGTATTATTTTAGGTTTCTTTTTTCCATGTACATTTTCAGTTGTTTCAGCACAATTTATTCAGACAACTCTCTTTTCTCCAATGGTATTGGAGACTTTGAAAAAAAATCTCATTTAATCATATATGAATGATATATGTGTCCATAGAGGTCTATTTCTCCATTCTGTATTCTGTGCCATTGATCTGCTTTTCTTTATACACATACATATACAAAATATTCCACAGTATTTGGATTATTATGGTTTCATAGAAAACATTGAAATCAGGCAGTACAACTTTGTTCATACTTTTGCCTACATAGGTCTAACTAGAGTTGAGTCCTACTTTTCCACATAAAATCTAATGAGCATTTCAGTTTCTGCAAAAACAAAAACCATACTGGGTATTTAGGATTATATGGAATATAGATTGATTTGGATAGAATAAATATCAAAACAATATTGATTCTTCCAACTCATGAGCATGTGATATTTATCATTTAGGCCTTTATTATTTTATTAGCAATAATTTTTATTTCTCAATAAATATTTCTCAGTGAACATATATTTTATTAAATTTATTCACATTGTTAGCTCATCAGAATTTTTTTTACATTTAAGTTTCAAATATTGGTAGATACCACAGTTGGTTCTGTATATCATCAGATTATTCACTGTGATGAGCATCTCATATGGACTTGAAATAATGTATAGTTTATAATGTTGAGTACAGTGTCCTCTAAAGTGAATTAATATAATTTGCTTCATAGTAGTTACTATCTTCTAAAGCTTCTGTGATTTTCTGTCTATATATTCTTCCAGTAATTTATAGATAAGTATTAAAATGTTCAACTAAAATTAAGAAAGTCTATTTTTCCTGGTAGTTTTATTTTACATGAAGTTTGAAGTTCTATTACTAGGTGTACACATATTCAGAACAATTACGTCTTCTTTGTAAATTCTTCTTGTCTTATTATTAAATGTGGTTCTCTAACTCTTACTGCTCAATGTCAGGAAATCTACTTTTTCTAATAATCAGTTAGTTCAGCCACTTTCTTATCTGCTTGTTTGCATATTATGTAGTCCCCCATCTTTTTCCTTTCAGTCTTTTTGTGTTTTTGTATTTGAACTGTACTTCTGTTGAGCAGCAGGAGGTATCTTGTAGATAACTTGCTTAAGAAAAAAAATTCAGTCCTACACTTTCTGACTGCCAACTGGAATGTTAGGTTCATTTCCATTTAATGTAATTTGTAATGAAGCTAAATTAAAGTCTACCATTTTGCTTTTTGTTTTCTTTGTCCTTTCAGCATTTTGTTCATATCTTGCTTTTCTTCCTGTGGTATTTTGAGTAAATTCAAATATATTTAAGTTGCTTTGATGAATCACTTTAAAAGAAATGTCTAAGAATTTTTGTGTGGCTTAAACCAGGCAATTTTAATGTATCTCTTCTATTTAGAGTCAATATTGTACCTCTTAATATATCACACTTCACACTTCTCTGAGGTCCTCATTCACTTCTCACTTCCCACTTCACAAATGTTAACAGTACATTTCAAATTAATCTCATTACTTGAGCTATTGTTGTCAGATTTGATTTCTAAATACATATGAACCCTAATAATATGTTATTTTTTTAAAAAAACATTTTTCTTAAAGGAGCAGATATTAAATATTTTAGGCTTAAATGAAAGAATTGCTTTGCATCAACTCACCTCTGCTGATGTGCTACATGCACCCTACATAAACAGTGTGGAAATCTTGTTCCAACTAACCTTTATTCACAAAAACAGTTGACAGGCTTCAGGCTGTGAGCACTGTTTATGCAGATGTCTATTAGGGAAATCACAAGACAAAAGAAACATTTTTTCTTTTATCTTTACTCATTTATTTACTCTATCTTGTTTTCATTTATTTTTATATATCCTTATTTCCTTTGACAACATTTCCCCTCACTAAACAATTATCATTTGTCAGACTGTATTTTTATGGTACAGTTTTGTAATCTACCAATTTTTTAGCTTTAATTTTTCATGAAAATACACTTATTTGACTAATTTTTCAAGTATATTTTCACTGGATATAAAATTACTGGATTATAAAATTGATGGTCTTTTAAAAGACACTTAAAAATTTAAAGATGTTTTTCCTTTGCCTTCTGTCTTGCATTATTCTTAATGAGAAGGTAATTGTTATGCATAACCTCAGAATATCATTGTTCTGGTTGCTTTCAGGGTTTGCTTTTTTCTTTGGTCTTTCCTGCAATAAAATTTATGTGTACCTTCATCTGATTTTCTTTGTACTTTTCTTGTTTTCTGTACCATGTATACTTGGGGGCTTAAGTGTTTCATAAATTTAGAGAAAACTTAAGCCATTTTTAATACATTTCTTTTAATATTTGAAGATGGTACTTCATTATCTTCTTGCATATCAAGTTGTTGGAAGTCTGATATGAGTATAATTCCCAATCTTATATAAATGATGGACTTCGTCTCTATGGAAACTTTCTGAATTTTCTTTTTGTTCTTGATGTTCTTAAATTTAATTAAAAATCATTAGAGCACAAAACCTAACGTATTGTTCCTAATGTATAATTGCTGCCACATGAGCCCTTTCACAGAGGCCTAGCTCTTTTCTCTTTCAAATTTTAAAAAAAGTTGAGTTATTATGCCTTCATTTCATTTTATTTTCCTATTTGATGTCCTCCTTCTGGGAATCCTATTAAGCACATATGTATCCTGCTGCTTTCATCTTCCATGTCTCTTAAAGTCACTCCCTCTTGATATTCTCTGCTGGGAGGTTTCCTCAGCCAGATCTTTCATACTCCTAGGCCACATCTATTCTGTAAATTTAATCTAGCAATATAATTATTAAATTCAACAATTTTATTTTTATACTTATTATCACTAAATGGTTTTTCTTCACTACTATTTTTTGTCACATTTTTTGTATCTTCACTGCTTTGAGGATGAATGCTATGTATTTTAAAATGTTATTCTGTTTCTTATTACTCCTGTCCAATTTGAAATAGATAATTTCATTTGTCTTCTTTTTTTCATAGTAACTTTATTCTGGATTTTGGTCTTTAGTCCTATGAGAACCTCATCTGCCTTGGCTGGCCCGCCTGTAAGAATGAGCATGGCCTAGGCTCTTGCTTACATTCCTCTGGGTAAAGGGAAAGGTGCTTCAGAATGAGAGGTATTGGTTGCAGTATCAGTTCATCATTCTCTATCTTCTTATCCCTCTGAAGCCAAGTCATTGTCCAGTAGCTGCAGAGGGGAGGGGCTGCACCCAGGGGACTACAGCGGGCTCAGCAGGCACCAGCTACAGTGGCGTGGGCCTGAGGTGCGGCAAGCCAGGACATGCTAACTGCACTTTCCCAAACCCTGATTAGCATAAATTTGAATCAACAGTGTTGACCCTAATGCTATATGAACCTCTAGACTAGTACACTCAAGTGGCAACCCCTATTAGGTACTCTCTTGCCCTACGAGAGCTCTATCTCTTTATTTTCCCCACAAAAATAAATCCAACTCTTGTAATCATTCTTCAATTGTCTATGGATTTCATTCTTCAAGTTTGGGAGATAAGGACTCAGAAAGAAGAAATTGGCAGTGAGCTTCTGGGCTCTGCTGCAATGCTAGAGGGCACAGCCCATCATTAAGAGTTGCAACATGTCAATCAATGGTAGTGGAACTAAAGAGCTTTGCAGACTTAGCCCCTCAGATCAGAGGTCAGCAAGCATCCTATGCCTTGATTAGGTGTTAATGCATTGCAACAGGCTTTCTCAGTTCCAGAGGCTTGTAACTCATGCAGACTCAACCTGCCAGTGCAAGTGGAGAAATTCTGGTTTTACCTACATCCTTCAAAAATTTTCTCCATCCAGTATGCACAATTTCTAATACTCCAGCTTCAGTTACTGCTCTTATCCTAGGGTTGTATTTCTCTCGGGAATGGTCAGTTTGAAGGATTATGTGTTGGGATGGGCAAAGAGGAAGAGAACAAACTCCAGGAGCCAATCACCCTGCCTGCCCTTATTGGCGTACACTGTGCTCTCTAGCCAGGCTCTATTCTCTCTCAATTTCCCCACTAATATTTCAAGTTAGAGTAGATCCTTCTTACTCCATGGTAGAGTTATACAATCACTTACCCAGAATAATGTACAGAAGGAAAAAATTCACCTTTAATACAAAGTCCTCTCTTAGACTACTCCCAGTATAGCTTCTTTTGTACCAGTCTAATAATCTCACTACACTTCTCTCTCCCAACCAGAGCTCAAGTGTGTGTTGATTACTGACTACATCTCTGAGATCAGTCATCCCCTACTCAATCTCCAACATTTTTTGGTAGTATTGTTGTGTTGTGTTATAGAGATAGAAAACAACTTGTCTGTGGCTAAATCTGGAAATCCTCTTTTCCTACCTTTATATAATCATGTTTTCCATTTAAATCATTTCACATTGATTAGCTTAACTGATACTCCTAAAATTATGTGAATCATGTGAAGCATATTTGCCATTTCCATTTCTATAGCTAAATTAACCAAGGTCACAAATTAAATGGCTTGTACAAGCCTGAACTATTAGAAGCTATCAATATCTTTCATTCAAGGGACAACTATCCTTAGGCAATGACCAAGAATAAAATCCACACCCACAATAAATTATCCAGAAGAGTTCCATCAGAACCAAGATAGTTTACTTCTATGCTTCATGTTTTAATATGATACTATGATTTCTGATATGACATTTCATTTACAACTGTGACAGGCTGTGGTAGTTAATTCAGGTTTCCATAAGAAACTATGATACGCTGGGTGGCTTAAATGACAGAAATTTATTTTGTCACATTTTGCAGGTTGGCAGTCTGAGATCAGGGTGCCCATATGGTTGGCTTCGGTGAGGGCTCTCTTGCTGAGTTGCAGACAGCCACCTTCTCACTGTGTTGTCACATGGTGGAAAAGAATAAGAAATCAAGTTTCACTTCTTCTAATCCTATCAACACAGGGGCCTACCCTCACTTAACCCTAATTGCCTTCCAAAGCATCCCTCTCCAAAGACCATCACACAGGGACTTAGGGCTTCAACATCTGAATTTGGATGGGGATAGGAGTCCATCCAAAGCAGAAGCCACCCCAAATTTTTTTGTCTTGTGTCATTTCTGGATGCACCTAGACTTTTAACTCTTTCTTCCTGAGTCATCCTAAGCCAATTTTATCCTGAATGCAATTAACAGTTTTGTTACCTGCCCTCTGCCTTTGGCCATATTTCCATATTTTGATATTTAGCTCTTTTAAATGTACTTTAATTTTGCTAAATTGAATTAATTTGCATATTGACCATATTATTTAAACCTTACAAAAGAATTTATACCTAAACTTTCTCTGGTTTATTGAGAGTTTGTGGCTCAGTTGTAAAGCATTTGCCTAGCACATGTGAGGTCCTGGGTTCAATCCTCAGCACCACATCAAAAATAAATGAATCAAATAAAGGTATAAAAAGTTACCTCATTAAAAAAGAAATTAGCATATCAGATAAAACAATGATTTTCTTAATTTGTCTATATTTTAAACTACCTGAAGTTAATAAAATATAAATGCTCAAAATCTAAATTAGATTAACTTTTGACATTGTAATGTTTTAGTTTTAAAGGAGTCTAGTGGGTCTTGATAAGAACACTGCTTTGAATTTTTCATTGGAGAAATTACACAATTTTATAACATAGAAAACGAATGATATAGAGAATTTAAGAAGCCATCAAATTGCTATGACAATAATGAAAAATTAAATCGGGGTTTTTATTTATATATGATATATTGATTAATCATGATATGCTTCCTGGAAAGAAAATAAAATTTGTCTAAAATATCATATAAACTTAGATATATAGTAAAATTATATATTTTAGTAATTTTTTTTCTCAGTGATATGACTAACTTCCTTGAATAATACTTAGATTTATCACTATTTTTATAGTTCTATATAGGCTCATTTATGTTTTATCCATCTTAATTATCCAAAAATTTATTTAGCACCACTCATAAAATAATCACTGAGTTGTGTCAAAAAGATCTTGAATTATTTTAATCTTAGCTTTCTGAGCCTCAGTTAATCTATCAAGGGAAGGCAATCCCATCTGTTCTGCATATGAATCAGGGTTTATTGACATGACAATATATATAGAATCACATTATAAGTATAGAGTACCATACATTAAGATTTATTAGGAATTATTATGCATTTTCTGCTCAAGGTTATTTCCTATTATACAACCAAAAGGAAACTATTTTAATACTCTAAGTTTGGAAGCGATTTCTTCCCCATTTCTTCTAGGTAAGAGAATACTCCAGCCAATAGTTTGACTAGTCTTGTAAGACCCAGAACGGAAGATCTAGCTAAGTCACTTTTGGACTCCTGACACGCAGAAACTATAAGATGACAAATTTCATTGTTTTAAGATGTTAAATTCATAGTAATTTTTATGCAGAAATTAGTAAGCAATATAGTACCCTCCATTTCATTGTTCTTACCAATAAAATCTTTTAAGAGTCCATGATTAAATTTCTTTTTACCTTATCTTTTAAAATTATTCTGACTCAAAATGTTCATGGCTACTGAAAAGGAGTTTGACTATCAGTAATGATATGATGGATGCAGAGATAAAACCATAGATCTAGGAATTTCCTTGATGATCTCAATTTGTCTTCATTGCAATGTTTTCAATTAAAGGGATCTTAAAATACAGATGGGATAAAGTATGATTTAATCTTTTTATAATAAAATATATACCCATTATTATTTCAGATAAAGCAATATGATTAAATTATGTCTAAAATTATTGGGAAGCATCCCCCCAAAGAGTATGATTTTATGTCTGCCTGCATTGTGGAAGTAATTGTTAGAACTTCAGTAGCCATTAGGCCTATGAGATGGAAGAGCCCTAATGTCTGCAGATTCTGTGGGACAGAAACAATTCAAAGATATAATTTAAAAAACTTTATACATCAATGTGGTATTTTATTACCAATATCCTAGTTCTTCATGTTGAGGAAAGAATAGAAATTTATCTTCATCTTAATTTCTGGTACTATCAATAGAATCTGCTCACAGATTCTCATTTGGTTTGTACATAATCAATCTCTGGAAACCTCTTGTTTTCACCGTTGTGCAACTGGTATAACATTTCAATTCCATGGCATTGCTTGGGGTCTTTGCTAATGGGTAGCTTAAACTAATACAGTATTGATAATGCAGGTGGTCAGTGAAACCTCCCAGGTCATTTTCTCTCACTGGCTATCCTTCCTGCATCTATAAGCTTGTTCCAATTAGGTCTTCAGGAAACATGAACAACCATGGCCTACATCTGTGCTGAGTTGTGAAAAGCTGCACCCCCAGGCCTCAGCACTCTAACCTGCTTAGTGTGACAGAGAGGCAGATACTTGGCAAAGCAGTTCTGTTCATCTTGTAGCATTTTAAAGGGAGGAGTTCCTTGAAATAGCAAGTTCCACTATCTACTAGTTATCTAAGACTGACATAAAAGATCACTGCAAACTGGGTGGCTTAAAAAAATATTCTTTCATTGTTCTGGAGGCTAGAAGTCTGAAGCCAGGGTCTTGCTGGGCCAGACTTGCTACAGAGGCTCTGGAGTTGAAAAATTGCAGCCTCTTCTAGCTTGAGGTAGTTCCAGGTGTTCTTTGAGCTACAGCTGTACCACTTTAGCTCACATTGCCTGTTTCTCTGCTCTCCAGCTCCCTCTGACTCTCTCTTCTGAGGATACAAGTTACTGCATCAGAGCCCACCTAGATGACCTAGGAGATGCTCCTCCTCTTAAAATCCTTAACTTGGTCACATTGGGCCATGCAATATGATATTCATGGATTCCGGGGATTAGAATATGTTTTGGGGGTCCTCAGCTCATTACAAAATACATGATCTGTTTCCAAATTGAACTACTCTTTCATCCTCACCACATTTCTCTTTTCTTAAAAAACTTTTTTCAGACAGTTTTCTTTCATTTGATCAGTAAATCTTTTGCCCAGCCATTTAATTGCTCCAGACTACTGAGTTTTGTTTTGTTTTGTTTTCTGGATCAAGCTATGCTACCGTATTACATAGAATGATATTCAACCACGCCACGCAAGGATAAACTTAGGTCTTTTAGAACAATTAAGAATTTTTTTTTCAAAAGGTGAATATTGGGCTATTTTGAACATGTCATAAAGTGAAATTCATGCTGCTGTTGAAATCTGCTGTGATGGTACAGATCTACCTATTAAAATACAAATGTATATCTCTATGTGTTGATTCATAAACACATTTGGATGAATACTTGAATGTTCATAAGTTAATTCTAATAATTAATTAATATGTCACATTACTCTTCAGAATTTGTAAAGATTCCCACAGAGAAATGGAGGAATGGTCTCTGGGTTCCTACGATAGCACACAAAGCTTACTTAAACCAGAGAAAATTGTTATAACATTACCATATAAAATGTAAATAAATACAAAAACACAGTATTTTGTAGTATTATACTTAATATTCTCTAACATGGACAGTGAACTAAAAACTAGGTTGGTTACTAGCTCCTATTTTCATATTACCCAAATATCTTGGCCTACTGTCTTATTTTGCCTAGCAGGAAAATATTTTCAATTCCCCTCTAATGTCTCAGTAAGAACAATCCCACTTTCTCACCCTCATACTCTGACATATCACAAACACATGATAAATAAGGGAAAAATGGGAATGAGTGTTTCAGCTTTCTTAGAAATGTAAAGTACAGATGTTATTGCCTTGTAGTTCAATTCTGTATGTTCTGGAGTGCACTGAGATCAAGTCTCCTTTTGAATACCATAAAACATTCATGGGAAGTAAATAAAAATATCTTGAATTTGGTAAAGTAATTATGAAAATAAAACTTTAAATTTTTCTTCATTAATTTAGGTTTTAAAAGTAAAAAGAATTATCTTCAAAGGTCTGTTTTGTGGATAAAGAATATCGGCATCTTTGAATATTTTCTATTCCCTAGTACTGTTAGTTTCAAAGAATTTTGAATTGTGGAAATTTATAAGGAATACTACCTTCTGATATATTTTGGTAGAGGAAATAAATAGTCTTTTCAAGTTCTTTCTACATACTCCACAAACCAGATTCTAAGAAATCATCTATTCCTATACATATTTTCCTGGATTATATTGTATTTGGAATTCAATTGCTTCCTTTTATCTTTTTCAAAACAATATTTCATTGTATGTGGAGACCTTGAAACAATAAGGTTGCCATGAAGATTGAAAAGTGAACACTGGGAACAAATTAATGCATGGGACTGCTCTTTCTCCCTCCATGAGGCAATGCAGAATGGGTTTATTCTTTTCCATAGCTATCAAATCTACTTGTGGCATCCCATGGATTTGGGGTGGGACAATGAAGCTTAGTGTTTCTTCTGGTCTCAGCTTGTCTTCCAGTTCAAAATTAGAATTTGGATAACAAAGAGAGAGCAAATAAAAATCTTGAAGAACAGCATGGACCTAAACCTTCTAGCCAAAAGGTAGGACACAATGTCATCACAGAGAATTACAAAATGGGTAAGGCCAAAAAGTTGGAGAAAAGGATGTAGTTAGTTTTAAGGAGTATTTCTGTTTTGGAGGATTCATAAATGAAAGCAAGATGCTCTATTTATATTATTATGTGAAAAAATAACTGCCTTTGAAAAATTCTTATTGTTATGGAAAATAATGCATAAAAAAGGATTGAAAGTAAAGGAGGCATTTAAAATGCCCACTGAGTAATAAACTACATTCTTTTTCCCTTGTTAATATTTCTAAATTAGAAGTTAGATCATCAGGTAAACAGCAGTGTCTTAGGAAATTTTGGCTTTGCATCAATAGTCTACTTTAAGAATCCAAATAGGAAAACCTTATAGTGAAATAAACCTTAATAAAAAGCATTGTGAAACCAAGATGTGGCTAGATGCAGCTGCCAATATATTCATGCTCTTTGATAAGTCAGGCACATTTTATCTCTCTAATATTTCATTTCAGGAGGCAAAACTAGCTCAAGCCAAGTTATATTCAGAGTTCTCTCATAAATAATAACACAAAGAATTCACAGGATTAGTGAACAATTTTTATGTCTGGACTATTTTAAACATTTTTCACAATGTTCAGTTTCTTTTTTTACTAACACAAACTATTGTAACTAATGTTACCTAGGATAAAATAACAATGAAAATGAGTATTTATTTTAATATATGCTCAAATGCAGGCTCAAAAGTAACATATTCACTTTAGTATGTAGTTTATTAATGTATTTTTTAGAGTATAAAAGGCAATACAGAGGAAACACTAAGAAGATAATGACCTCAAAATTATCTGCACTTCTTCCTAATTTATTATATGCTAGATACAATTTATTATTTTTGCCTTTTTTCCACAAAATTTGTGAAAATTTGGTAACTCAAGGATAAAATGGAGAGTCATTCTACATTGAAATAAACAAAACAAAATGCTCTTGCTTATTAAGACAATCAGAGCAGATATGTTTACATTTTGCAATCTGAGCTAAATAATGCTAGTTTCAAAATTTTCTACTTCATTACTAATATACTAAAAGTAATCAACCTCATCACTCACTTTATTTGAATTCCAATAAATTTCTATGTAATTTTATAGGCACAGGTACTGTTTTAACTACTAAGATAGATTTGCCTTGAAAATAAACTAACAGAAGCTCTAACTAAAGAAATCCAACTGCTCATGGTAAAACTGCTCATTAAAAATGTCTTCTTTCTTACAGTGATATGGGCCTAAGGTCTCTTATTCTAAGAATATAAAATGCATAAAAAGGCAAAACCCTTAGAATCCTACCTGTAACAAGAAAGCTGCATCTCCCGGCTCCAGCTTCATTTATGATGCTACAGTTATAAACCCCATAGTTTTCATTGGAAAGACTCTTCACTGGGTATTCTGTGTACTCCTGAGAGTCAAACTGACCGGTCCGTAATAACTTATTGCCCAAGCGCCACTCATAGGTCAGCACTCGTATTGGATAGGCTCTCAGCACCCTGCAGCTCATAGTGACACTTCGGTCCTGTCCTTGCCGGATTTCCAGAAATGCTGGTTCCACAGCAGGGGGATCTGTAGAAAAGATATATTAAAGTAGATGAATGAGTCTTGCAATAAGCCATTTATATTGGCTATTCTTATAATGAGAAGCTATTCTTAAGAATATATTCCACAAAGAAGGAGGATAAGAGGTGGGTGGAGAACATATTTAGGCCCAGGAATTTCAGCTTGGGCTGGGAAAGGTGATTTGCTGAGTGTGGGCAGTGAAATAAGCCTCCTTGCTTTACAAAATTATTTGCAGGTGAAACAAGCAGAGTTATTCTTTTCTTTCTGTTTCAGAAAAAAAAAATTGTCATGATTGTTTGTTTATACCGTCAGCCACCAAATGTTGTTCTTGATGTGAAATGCAGAATAAAGCTAGGGCTTCAAACTAATATGAGCTTTTAAAGCAGACAATAGTGTTGGTTCAATTCAATGAATTCTAGTTATTCCCCTGTGAGGCACAGTCCATGGGCTTCTGGATATTCATTATTTAATAAAGTAGGTAACACAATTATATAAATTTATTTTCTAAATTTTTTGTTCTGATCTTATTTGACTGTAAGTCATAATATTCATGCGTAAATCTTAAGCAAACTTTGCAAATTATACCACAGGTGGAGGTGGTTTTCAACCCATTGCCATGGCTCATTTATCTGGCATAATTGTGATTTTTTTTCAAGTAAGTAAAATTTGCTACATTAGGTACCTAACCTTTTTTTAATGCTAAGATTTCCAATATTTAAATTTCATCCTTTTAAAGTGTACAAAATATACTTCTTTCATTATTTAAAATATAAAAATAGAGTTCTTGTCTTAAAACTCTCAATTGTCATAATCAATTAAACTATTTCCTGAACTCTAATGATGTGGATTCATTCATTCTATCAAATTCTGTGCAACCACTAAGGGTTAAATTTCACAACAAAATTCACTCCTTAATTAGATATACATGGCTCCTCTGTGAGTTATGTAGTATAAAATCTGTACAACTTATTCAATGGCCCTTACTTCAAAATGCTAAAAGGTTTTAAGATTACAACACTATGAGTGCCTAATATAATATTCTTTACATGTTATTTCATCTACTTTTTGTTTTAAATAATGGCATCACTTCTCATTTTCAATCTTGGACTTATCCTTCTTACTTCTTTTCATTTTAAAGTAAATGCTTTTAAGATGCTTTATTCATTACAATATTATCCATTCACTCAATTTTTGTTGTTAAACCTTTTCTCAAAAAGTGCTAAGAATTTTTTTCAATGTGCAAGGAAAAACAAAACAAAAAAACCCCCTGTCTTCATGTATTTCATGGTATAACACAGAAGGCAGACATTTAAAAAACTTACACAATTGAATTATGAAAATAATTCCACATAGCAAGTAATGAAGAAGCGAATGATACCATGAGGAACAACTAAGCAAGCAATTTTAAGAAAGGGGATATTCAAGCTATGTGTTCCAGATAACACAGGAAATAGGTACTCCATAAGAGAGGACAGTCCAGATAGAGCAGTGGGTGCTTAAGAAGGTAGGGGAAGGGGAGGGGACTTGGAAAAATGAAAGTGGATTAACATAGCAGGTGCATAAAAGACCATGAGGGCTTGAGAGGAAAGGCCAAGAGTCTACTTAAGGATCTTGAGTGTCATGCTATGGTATTTTTGAGTTTTATCCTATTGATGTTAGTGATATTAAAAAAAATAATAAAGGATTTACATGATCAAATTATTAATGTTGTTTGTGCTAGCTTTTCATCACTATTATCAAAATACCTGACAGAAGCCATTTAAAGAAGAAAAGATTTATTTTGGCTCACAGTTTCACAGTATTCAGTCCATGATTGGCAGATTTTAAGGCAAAAACATCATGGTGGAAGGGCATGGAAAGAGGAGGCAGAACGAGGGAGAGAGGAAGAGAAAACGTGGGGAGAAAGAGAGAAAGGGAGGGAGAGAGAAAGGGTCCAGGGATAGATATAGTCCAAGGCCATATCCCTAATGACCTACTTCCTCCAGCTACATGCCATCTGCCTTTGGTTGTAACCCACTATTTAATTCAAATTAATTCATCAAATTAATTTACTGATGGGATCAGCCTTTATAATCTAATAATTTGCTTATGAACACTACTAATTTATCTAATACACAAGCTTTGGGCAGGGGGGCCTTCCAAATTCAAACCATATTTTTGTTGTTGCTGTTATTATTATTTTAGGAAAAATGCTGTAACAGATAGGAAGAACATAAACCACAGAGGGAACAGATAAATTGCAGAGAAAATACCATAATTGGTGAAAGCGTGAAATAAGGTGAAGGCAGTGGGACAATAAATGATATCTTAGGCAAGCAGGCAGACAATGCTGTCAGTAGATAATGATTTCCCACAAAGAGTAGGGAATAGGACAGGTAGTTTGAGATTTGGTGGACATGTTGATTCTGTGCATGATTTACACGGTAGCAAAACTCAATAGCAAAATGTTGCTTTATTTTCAAACATCCAGGTTATGTTTGATTATCATTTTGCTTTTGGTTTTTTATTTAACTGAATTTGGTCAGAAAGAAAAAGTCCATGTTTTCAATCCTCCAAATTTGCCGACATTTGTTATATGGGTCAATATATGATAGATTTTTGTCCCCAGTATGATTACAAAAAAGAAACAGCATCAGTTTAGGAATGTAACTAGGATTTTGGGGGTCAAATCTGATAACCAAGTTATCCAGAACATCTATATAGGTGTTTAGTTTTGCCTACTTATTCTAGTTGGATTAACATAGACAAATGTGTTAAAATCTTCTAATAGGCTATTAGTTATTTTAAAATTTCTTCTTACAGTTCCATCTCTTTGTTGTTTTATTTATTTCTAGGTTATGCTATTAAGGACATGCAGATTTAAAATTGCATGAATTGAAGCTTTCATCACTATAAAATAATTTTTATTCTTTATTTTTTGGAAGTCTATTTTGCCTAATGTTAGTACAGCTACCCAGGCATTCATTTAATTTTTATTTTCATATTATATTCTTCCATGCTCTCTTTCTTATACCCTCAGTGTCCTTATGTATTACAAGCATCTCTTCTGAACAGCATGTGCTTGTGTTAATGTTTCAAGAGAGTCTGACAATCATTTTATTTTTATCCACAGCACTTAGCATTTACATTTACATTTACTGTAATAGCAGATATATCTGGATACAAATGTACCTTCTTTATATATTTTTTTTCTGATTTTATTTTTTCATTGCCTACATTTGATAGATGGATTACATTATTATCCCAACCCCTTTCTTACTATTATTTGAGGATTTATCTACTGTTTCTATTATGCTGATTGTTCTAAAGATTGTAAAATGCATATACAAGTTTTCTAAAAGACTTCAGTTGATACTCTTACCACACTTCTGGACAAAACAATCTGAGGATACTTTGCTTCTTTGATTCTCATCCTGACATAAGTTATGGCATCATGGATTTGATTCTCTGCTGCTTTTTAAAATTCCTGTTATACATTATAATTTTCTACCTGAAATGTTTAAATTTATCCAGTTTTATGCTAGCTTATTTGCTTTGCATTTCTTCTTTCATTACAGATGTTCCACCTGTGGTCACTTTCATTACATCTGAAGTGATAATTTAGAAATTCCTATCACATATTTAGTGAACTCTCTGATCCTTATTTCTAAAAAATATATTTTAATTTTATTATTAAAATATTTCCCAGGCATATAGTGTCATAGGTCAGCAGTTATTTTCTTTAAGCACATCAATATATAATCACCCTGTCTTCAGATGGCCTTGTTTCTATGTAGGGATCAGCCCAAATTCTTACATTCTGAAATGAAAATATTTTTCCTTTCAAGTAACTTTCAAAATATCTTTATCATTGACATTCTACAGCTTCCATACAATGTTTTTAGGTATAATTTTCTTTTTATTTATAGGTTTGAGATATGTTGGGCTTCTTAAATCTATTTATTTAAATTTGGTGTCTTTCATTTGGAGAAATTGTGAAAAATTCTCATCATTAGCTCTTCAAACAACGTATCTGTTGCCTTTTTTAAAAAAAAACCTTACTTGATCCTTTTGATCTTCCATACTTTTACACCTCTCTCCCAAATTTTCCATTTCTGTTTGCTCTGTACTGTTATTAATAAATTATTCTGCACTGATTAATTCTTCTTCTTCTTTTTTTTTTTTTTTTAACTGAGGTTACCCCTGAGTTATATCCCTAGTCCTCTGTATTTTTATTCTAAGACAGGATCTCACTAACTTGCTGAGGCTGGCCTCTAATGTTTGATCCTTGTGCCTTAGCCTTCTCAGTCATTGGATGAAAAGCATGTACCAGCATATCTAGCAGTTCATTAATTCTTTCTGCAAATCTATTTAATCTGCTTAACTCATGTTTTGTGTTTTTAATTCCAATAACATAGATCTAATTTATAAATTTTCTGTGTAGTTCTTTGGTGTACCTGCTATACCTCTTTTCTAAATGTCCTCATTCTTTGCAAATACAGTCAAGCTTATCTTTTATGTCATTAAACAAAGTAATTGTTTTATACTGTGTGATAATGCCAAGTGAAGTTTGAGAGTGTTTTCCTGATGGTTTTCTCTCAGAGTTCATTGCTTCTGTGTGTTCTTGGTTAATTTTGACTATTTGCTGCTTGTTGTCCTTAAACTTTGATGCTGAAAATGAAGGTTTCTTCTTCCTCCAGAGAAGATTTGCATCCATAGGCAACTATTAGCATTGCTGCCTAGGATCACATTAATCTAAACTCCTGGCTTGAAGCTTTTTTATACATTCAAATGACATGAATTTGAGTTTAAAATGCACACAAATGCCAGTTA
>CM053401.1:47842962-47874034 GCA_028644305.1 Xerus rutilus | reverse complement strand
GCAGCCACTTCAATGTTTATAGCAGCTCAATTCACAATAGCTAAACTGTGGAACCAACCTAGATGCCCTTCGATAGGTGACTGGATAAAGAAACTGTGGTATATATACACAATGGAATATTACTCAGCAATAAAAGAGAATAAAATTATGGCATTTGTAGGTAAATGGATGGAGCTGGAGAACATCATGCTAAGTGAAGTAAGCCAATCTCATAAAACCAAATGCCAAATGTACTCATTGATAAGTGGATGCTGATCCATAATGTGGGGAAGGACATGGGAACAATGGTGGAACTCTGCTCACAGGGGTGTAAGGGGGAAGGAGGCATGGGGACAGTAAAGGTGGTGGAATATGATGGTCATCATAGCCCTAACTCTATGTATGACTGCATATATGTTGTGATTCTATACAACTTACAACTAGAGAATTGATATGTTATCCTCTATCTATGTACAATGAATCAAATTGCACTGTTATCACGGAAGCCTAAATAGAACAAATAAATAAAATATGAAAAAAAAAGAAGATGTATGCAGGAGACATAGTAAATCTTCAAAATTTCAACTCTTTTTGTTCTTTTACTCAATGTAAGGAATATTTAAGAAACTGTATAAAAGGGAATGATTATTTCAGTTAAAATTGCTGTTTCAGTTGACTCTAAGTGAACCAGGAAGTTCAATAAAGCCAAACAACTTTATCAGAAAATGAAATTGCAATATCCGTTATTTGCACTCATGTATAATTTATAATTCTAGGAAAATGAAATATAATAGACTAAATTTTACAATTATGTTTTGAATTTGGTCTATAGACCATGATGTCATGGAACCATTCTTGTGTTTTGGAAATTGATACATACTATTAAATTCCATTTTCAGAATTAAGTCAACTGGAAATAAAATTGAAAATAACATAGAATGATTCTTTCAAGTATAATCTCAGAATTGTTTTATGAATGAATAAACAGGGGAAACCATCTAATTTGTCCCTTCATGCAACTGAAGAATCTGCAAAACAGGATGGATATGCATTCAGAAGACATAGTAACTTACTGGTGATCATGGGCCCATTCTTGAAAAGTTAGAAGAGTTTACATTTAGTTTATGTTCAGGAAGTGGTAACTTAATTTCCATGTGAAAAGCATTTCCCAAGACATTGTATAGTTTGCAATGGAATTCAAGCGGAATAAAAAAGTATATGTTTAAAAAAGATGCTTCTAATCCAGAAAATGAAATTTTGGAGAAGATTTGGAATACCGTGGTAAATAAGACCATCTGCTACATGAACGATCAAACTTGTAGAGTAAAAATTAATTCATATATAAAAAAGCAATTTTCAAATTCCTTTCTCAAAAGTGTTTTTTTCACTTACTTTTACTAGTCAGTATAGCCTACACCCATCATTTTTTGTGAAGGATGATTTGTTACTGAAAATGTTACAATGAAGGAGTTGAAAAAGAAAACTAAATTTCTATACTTTTTCTACAAGGGTAGACAAATATTAATACAAAAAATTGAGAGTGAATTTACTATGCTTTAAACAATCATAATTAGGCAATCTGCTTCATTTCTGATGACATTTATACGTCCAGTATGGAATGATTATTTGATAATAGTCTCCATGAGGAAAATATTGGCCTAACAAAGATATAGCAAAAATGCTGCATTTTATACCTAAAAGCCAATTATAACTAACCATTTTATATGCTCATAGGTCTAATCATATCATGGAATTTTATTTAAGAAAATAGATGCCTAGTTGGGCAAGTGGAATATAAACTTATGCTTTATAAATCAGATACATGAGTATCAGCAGATATAGAAGCTTTAAAACATAATCACTTCTTCTAAAACCATGGAAATTAGGAAAATATAGAAGTATTCAGCAAAGTTTCCTTGACTACCTTTCTGGTGACTGTGAAGTTCAATCTTAGGCTAAAATAGGGGATAATGTGTTGCTTTGGTCTCAGAAGTAAGGAGCTATAAAAAATGACTCCATTTCCCAAAATATGAGAGAGTAAAGGTTTTTTTTTTTTTTATATTTTGCTCATAGCTTATAATTTTCTTCAAAGAGTATTTTTATATTCAGTAAATGTTTTGTTTTCTTTGAGGATGAAAGACATTCTTCATGTATTTTGTATAAAATTTTCAGCAAGAAGACAGACAAAACCGAACAAGGAAATAAAACCAAGCAATAACAACTCCAAAGGCAGTAAAATTGTGTCATCAGATATAGTGCTAACTTTGTGTTAATTTTTTTTGGCCTATTATAACAAAGTTCAACAATAGAAGAGAGAGATTGTTAGGAGTCACTCACATATAAGATATGTATAAAGTATCACTCTATGTTCACTTACAGGAAAACATTTAACATTCATGCTAATAATTCAGCAGTACATTATGTTAAATAAATTGGTGTGGAAATGGAGATTACAGGTAGTTATTTAGACAGCATGTTATGTTGCTGACATCACTGGCCATTTGTATATACTTCAAAACTATCAACACTTACTCAAAAAGAGAACATTTTTCATTGTATTTCTTAAAGGGGTAATGACTGAAGAAGTAAAGTGCTGTGTGATGTACTGTAAATTCTTTTGTATGGAGTGATTGTCATACTGAATTTAAGATTTTGGAGATCATTGTTGGTAACAAAAAGAACTGTTTTGTTTGCACTAGCCAAGTCATAGTTGCTGAATTTACAAGAATTAGGAAAATATTGCAGATTCTCTATTAAAAAGGGTTGTCTTTCCTGAAGAATGATTCAGAGAGGCAAGGTAATATTTATATTTTCAATCAAATTCAGTGTTTTAACAACTGTACATTTACTTTCAATACTGAGTTTGCAAAATAGGTCATTTCCTAGACTTTCTATATATAGAGTCTCTGCCTATAAATGTAAACACATTCAGGTTAGTGTTTGATATGGTCAAATGCTTTGTAAAAAATGTATGTGTTTCAAAATCTGAAAACTTCGAACCACTCCTGATTTTTAAAAAGTCCTTATTGATTTTTCTTTCAAACGCACATATTTATGCCAATAATTAAATACCTACTGAGATCATACAACACCAATGTAAGACTTTTTTTCTACACATAAAGAAAATCTAAGAGTCTTACTAGAAGGTAAGAAACAATTTAAGCTTACATATTTTGTTGGGGGAAGAAGGGATACTGGGAACTGAGCCTAGGGCACTCAACCACTGAGACTATCCTCAGCCCTTTTTCATTTTTTATTTTGACACAGTCTCTTGCTAAGTTACTGATGCTGGCTTTGGACTTGGGATCCTCCTGCCTCAGCCTCCTGAGCTGCTAGGATTACAGGTGTATGTTACCAGGCCCAGCTAAACTTATATATTTTAATAGTATTATATGTAAATTGGCATTGTAGAACATAACATGAAGTCCCCTCTCCTCAAAGGGTTTAAATTTTTGCCCAGAAAGATAAGATATAAATATATGGATATTTAAGTAGTAAAAAGGATTAATTTAATGGAATTCAAGAAATGTCAAGTGCTAGTTATGAACTGAATACTACAGAGTACTAATGCTGCAAATTTTCCCAAGATGAAAGTATTACCGTAAGATGGAATGATCAAAATTTTCCTAACCTGATTTTGAAACAATCTTCTGGAGTGCCCAGGGAGGAGGTAGGGATGGACTTCAGGATAATATCATTTACTGTGGTGAGGGGCTGGGATTCAAAACTGTGATAGTGTATACTTGCTGAGTCTGCATTTTCATTTAAAATATCTGGGCATCCGTGAACTGAATGGTTTGAACTGACTGCAGAAATAAATGAATCTATAAACAAATTCACAGAGGTGGCAAACTACAAACTCATTTGACAACAGTGAAAGATAGAAGTATATCATTTTCAGTTTAGCATAGAGTTTCAGAATTGAGTAATATGTAATATACAGAGAACCAGATTCATGCATCTATCATTCATTTTAAGGTATTTGAGCACTGTCTAAATCTTAAATCCCTTTTCTGCTACAGTATTTTAGAGTGATATAAGGCACAGTTCTTACACTAACAAGTTTTAAGTTTTCCTTAGTAGATAAGTTATATATGTAAGTACTATAGTACAAAACATGTGTCTATGTGCTAATGTACAAAACATGACTAGGCCAACTGTAGAATTCATTTTCCAAATCTTGTACAAGAGGTCCCTAAATTGATATTTTTGAAGTGTGCATTTGCTGGAAAATAAGTTTTTAAAAATTAGCATATATGTACTAATAAAATTAATTAAATATTTTAAAAAGTAAAATATAGCATAAATCTATAATTTCATAAAGAAACATGTTAAATTATATTGAAGTTACACTACAGGTAAAATAAACAGAATAATTATTTTTGGTATATTATTCTTTACTCAGCTTTTAGGCTAAATGTTTCTCAAATATTATGTTAGTAGTATTTTTTCTGAAAAACGTATTTTTTCCTGTGTTCATATAATTTTAATATTTAAGAAAAATTTCCTAAAATTTTATCAAGTTATATTTTATGATTTATAAATTTGAAATTAATGGAATTTTCAATTTTCTTTTTTTATGTGTGTCAATGAGAATTTTATATGAAGAAAATACTGTCTTTAAGTGTGCTTCCAGAGAAGCAGTATTTAAAGTCAAAAGTGGAGTTATCCTCAAGTGCTACTGGAGATTTAAAAATTATTGGACATTGGATACTTATATAATTGCTAATATCCCCTTGTTCTGTAGGGATGGATTTCAATATCTTCCTGGTTGCAAGCCTTGTTTTCAATAATCGCAATAATAGCAATGTGCTGAAAGATTCAAATTCAAAGTTTATTGGCACCACAGACATTGAAAGAGAACAGTTTTGACTATTTGGTAAGTTTCTGCTAACATAATGTTTCTTGTCTTTGCTATTCAAAACAGAAAGATATATAAATTTTGAATAATTAATCCAACAAACTATTACTTTCATAATATCTACTGAGGTGCTCAGTAAAGTTAGTTTAAACATGAATTTAATGTATAGAATTAATAATATTACTAATATTTGTAAATATGAATATGATACAAGTCTATTAGTGAGAAAATATTGATATGCTACTCTAATAAATTGTCAATATATTTGCATTATTCGACAGGATGTCTCAAATTGGAACTTTCCATTTTAACGTCCAGGCACACTGACCGGACCTCACATGTTCAGTCTTGCTTTTAATGTTACCAAACACAGTAAACCTATTTCTGATGTTTCATTTTCCTGGTATTTCAAATGAAATGACATGAATTACAAATTCTTCACTGTTGTAGGGAAACAAGTTAGGACTAAATTTTCTAGGGAACTATTAACAGTTCTAGTTCCTAGTTCCATTTTTAACTAAACTTTTTCTACCCTGTAATATATTATTATAAGAATTTGTTCCTTAAGCTTTCCTTGGTTTCTTTATTGATCATTATCCAACAGTGATCTTTCAACACTAACCTGGGCCTAGACATACTAGGTTAGTATCTAGGCAGAGGCTTCATGGAAGAGAGAGATGTAATGCGGGACATATCTTCTGCTGATTTGGCTCCCTTGACACAAATGTGTTATAATCATTAAGTGTTCCTAAATATCATGCCATATGCAAAATATAATCAAACATTCAGAATATTTTCAAATAGAAAACAAATGCTTGCTGATCACAGGTCTCTAATTGGTAAGTTAACTTCCATATATCCAGATGAGGACAATGTTTTTTAATGGATACTTATATCCAGCTATCGCCATTACATTTCTCAGGAATAGTTACCTACTTCATCCACTTACTAGTCAAAATCTGACACTGCTAATTTACATATCACAGTTTCTCCTTCACTATTGAACTAGATCTGCCCTGGCAACCATATCAAAATATTATGATAGATAAATAGTTGCAATTGCCAGCTTGAAGAAGAGTTAGCAATTATTTCCAGCTTCTAATTTTCTGTTAGCAAAAATACAAAATTTATATATAGCTCAAATCTCCATTTTTCTCATTCATATCTAGCACCTAAGTTTGTTAGAACTGGCAAAAGTTTAGGTTAGATCAAATAATAGTCACTCTAAATTACAATTATTCCTGCAATCTCGAAGTAGGTGGTCACTGAATTTTTCTTAATAATATTATTTTAACTTAGAATTTTTCTTTAAATATCGAGTAGTACATTTTACTTTATTTTCACCCACCTTTCTTCCTTTCAGGCTTCTGAGGAGAATTGTAAAACAACGAGAAAAGAAAAGAGGAAAGCTGAAGCTGACAGATTAGGTGACTGGGACCATCTCACTGACCTTTCCTATTTGGGGAATTTTAGATGTAGACTTCCCATTTTTTATCAGTGAGTCCTTATGAAAGTCAAATGAAATAAAATGTGAAAAAGTTATAAAGAAGTAATAAACATAAAATTACACTCTGAAATGAAAAATTTATTAATATTATTTTCTCCTTATTTCTTTTCTTTTTTGACAATTCCAGTACAGGTCCTTGAACATAAGTTTTTCACAAAAGAAATTTACTGAAAAGAATTGAATTCACCCTATGTGATTATGCATTTATATGAAATTATACATTTAAATTTTTAGATATTGTGAGACGCTGAATTGTTTTATGTAGAATAACTTCCTGTTAATATTTTACTTTAATGTTTGATGATATATGTAGTATGGTTAGGCTACTGAAATTTTTGGAGAAATACCAGCTTTCTTCAGGGTATGCTTATCTTTTACTTCACTTACTGCTAATCAAAATAACCTGTGCTAGAAATAAAGATATTATGAACTTAAAAAGAGTACAGACCACAGTAATAAAATATATTTGCAAAGTTAAACAAAGAAACATTGCACCTTTCCTGATACCTGACCAAACCTTTGTTCCAGTGATTTATTGTGGAGTTAATCAACAGTTGAGCAACAGTGAGTTAAGCATCTGAGATGGGAGCCTATAATCATCATGAAAATAACAGAGGGTAGAGATAAAGACCGATCTTCATGGATTTTACATAATTTCAGTGATTAGGTACTCAAGTGAAAATGGAGACATTTGATATAAGAACCCGAGACCTTATCAACTTACCCCATTGCCTTAATATTGCTGTTATTCACCCTATTGAGAGCACCGTTAGCTGTCTGCAACTGGGACATTTCCCTATGGGGAAGATAAGACTTCAAGGCTTTTTGTTCCACCATGGTTGTTCCATAATATGATTTGTCAAGAGGCAACCACTCTGAGGATTATCTTTGTCTATTGAAACATGTCACTGTATTTTCTTAGTTTTGACAGCCTGAGGAAGCTTGCTAGGACATGTGATTCCAATTGAGTACTAGTACACCATAGTGCTCACAAAACACTGGTTTTACCTTATCGTGTTGGCACTTGGCACAGACACAAAATAACAGATGGCACAAAGATATCAATTGTTCTTCATTCAAGAACAGTGTTGTATACAGAACTCAATTATGCACAAATGGTTACAGACGCTTTTTGTACAAGAACTTTTATCAGCTACTTCTGCATCTGTGCCTTTATTATTTGTATTAACAAAGCCTCTTCAGGGATTCTTTCTGAGATAAAGCTACTCTCTTTAATTATAAAGCACTGGGGTGCTTTGCTCTGCACTAATGACCATATAAAATGGAAAAACAATATTGCAGGATAACAAGCTAAGTGTCTGCCAACACTGATCCCAGAATATCCCAACCTCTTTCCTTGGGAATGCTCTATTTTTTTGATTCTCATTTACAAGCTGATAAAATTTATGATTAATTGTTCTCAGTCCTAGATAGTCTTAGACTATTGAAGAAATTTTCTAAAGAGAAACTTCTTCTTCTTCTTCTTTTTTTTTTTTGTACTGGAAATTGAACTTAGGGGCACTCGACCACTGAGCCACATCCCCAGCCCTATTTTGTGTTTTATGTAGAGACAGGGTCTCACTGAGTTGCTTAGCGCCTCACTGTTGCTGAGGCTGGTTTTGAACTCATGATTCTCCTGTCTCAGCCTCCCTAAGTGCTGTGATTACAGGCTTGTACCACCGTGCCTGGCTCAAGAAACTTCTTAAAGAACTTCCTAAAGTTTCAACAATAAACACCCAATCAAAAGAGACCACTGGGTGTTTAGCATGCTCCTCTTAGATGTCCTATAAACATGTCATCAAAGCTGATTTGATTGCCTAGGACTGATTTAATTGTTGAAGTCAGTAGAACTGAGTAACATATTCTAAATACTCTAGACTTCTTAACATAACCTGTCAAGTATGCCTGAGTTTCTATCAGAAATAGCCTAAACAGCTTGATTATGAATGCTTATTGGTTTTCAGGGACATTTGGAAGGATAGCTTTTCACATTTACTTAAAGTGGCCCTAATTTAACTTCAAGCCATTATGGTGGCAGTCACAACTCTGTCCCAGTTAAGCATGTATGCATATGTGTGTATGTATGCATCTATTTATCTATACAAGTTTATAGTAGTGAAGCACTGAGAAACTTGACATAGAATAGGCACTTACCTCAAGTTATTTTGAGAAATTTATTGAAGAAATATTTTCAAATGGCAATTCTTTCAAGTAAGCAATTAAAGTACAATTGTACCCAAGATGAATCTTTGGGAAAGGGCTGGTCAAAGGAAGCAAGGCTCATATTTGTCAGGATTGGCTTGTTAATCCATGTGATAAGTGAATTCACTTGGTTCCTACTGTGGTAATATCACAAAAATTTTTTTTGTGATCTGCCCCATGAAAATGTAGCGAAGAATTTGATTTGAAAATGCCTAAAGTAGAAATTGTCTTTATTTCTTCATGCTATCTACAAGAGCTCTTCTATTCTAGGAAACATGGAGCAGCTTAACAGATTGTACCCTCCTCTATGCAGGCGGGCATAGGTCAATGTTATATGCTCCAGGTGAAATGCAACAACATGGCCCTTACCATGTTGACACATTAAGGCAGAGTTTACTTTGTTGATTTGAAAGCAAAGTAATTTGAAGGAGAAACACAGGTTTTTCTTAAGTCTCTAAATATGCATAAGATTTGCTAATGTGTAGTAGGCAACTTAAGTGAAGTCAAATTACAGAAATATAATATTGTTAGGGCTTCAAAAAGAATATCCTCTTACTGATAAACTGTTATATCTAGCAATACATAAATATATGGAGGTTAAAGAGTGGTAGGATTGAGGACTCTGGTGTGTGTGTGTTTTCATGTGTGTGTTAATTATAATTTGCCATCAAGTATACTGTTTAAGAATAGTAAAGAAAAAAATAATAGCTGAAATTAAAATTATTAAAGAAATATTTTTAAAAGAATAATCAAAAGAGGACAGCATCTTTGAGAGGGAACAACATGGAGATCAGAGTAAGAAACAATTGGGAACATTTAATTCTGGTATTATCTGGAGGCTAAGGTTGAGTCATGGAGATGGAGAGGAAGAAGAAAAAGCCTGGGCAAAGGTCTCTACTTTAAAAGTAGAGAAGAGGAAGAGTACACCACCTGTTTGATTTCTTTAAACTCTCACAACATTCCAACCAACTTCCTGGAAGAATTTTACCAAGAATATACTCCACAGTCCTTCAGAGTAAAGCAAAATACTGTCAACACAGCATCATAGCCACTGAGAAGAGGATTATCATGAGTTTAAAACATAGCAGTGAATAGGTCATGATTATGACAAATAAAGATAGTTCCATATTTTTCCAAAACTTACTTTGAAAGGAAATACGGAAAGAATAATAAGAGTTTACAAGTAATAATTATAACAGAAATCGGCATCAAAGGCATATCAAGAACTAATGGGCTAGAAGTTGAGGATCCTAATACTTCAAATCAGCAAACTCATTAATTTGAATACACACAAATTCCTGTGTTCATCAGTACTTGTCCTAAGCATTCCTGCACCTTCCTCCCTCTGATCCAAATCAGTAAAATAGAAGGACAGGGATGACTATGAGGGGAGCAAACTGAGGAGCTCTTTTCCAGTTAGGCCTTCTGGTCTCTCAGTTGGGCACCCTCCTCAATCTCATGAGCCTACATTCCTTCATCTACTCACTCCCTTATACCTCAGGCTGACTCTTCCCACCTTTACTTCCTATTGTTTTACCACTTTCCCTCTCCTTAATTATTATTTCATTCATCACTTTCACTTCCCCCACTTTCAATGTGATATACAATTTCAGTAGGAAAACGATGCTTTCATTAGAAGAAAAAATGAAATGTCAAAACACATGACCAAACAAGTATAAAAATAATAAATTGCAGTACAATAAGTATTATAATAATTATTATAATATTTATTGTATAGCAATAAGTATTATAATAATTATATATTATTTATTATAATAATAATAATTATAATTATAATTTATATTATATAATAATTTATTATAATTTATATTATATAATAATTTATTATAATAATTATTATAATTATTATATAATCATACTTATAATTTATTAATAATATATGATTATTATTAATAAATTATATAAGTATTATAATAAATATATAATTAATTATATTATAATAATTAATAATAATACTCCATAAGTATTATTATTCCATTATAAACTATGGGAACTGACTTCTGAATTTCAGTCTTAAATGGTATTTACTAACTCTAAGAAAAGATACCTTTCAAATTCTTATGACATTCCCTTTGTTGTCATAGAGAACATGGCTTCTTAAGATGTAACTAGCTAGCAGAGCCATAGGAATGCAAGAGAAAGCTTGTTTTCTTCCTCTTCCTGTATATGTTATTTTTGTGTTGTCAGATTCCAAATAGGAAGATTAGGCTGTTCATTCCACAAGTTATTAAGAATAGGAATAGAAAACCAGAGTCAAATAATGAGTAGGAAAAGAAAGGTCGGTGGAAAAAATAATCAAGTAAAAGCATGATTTTGGCATAACATCTCAGACAACTGATGCTGGAAAGTCTAATTTGAACACAAGCAACTTAATAAGGACTAAGGCAACAGGGAAGCAAAAGTTAGATACTGACTAGTAAGCAGATAGAGAGCTGCTGACACTATGTGGTGATAGGAGTATTTCAGCTCTCAAAAGCTCTACAGTTGGCTATTTGACACCAGAATAGAGATACTATGGTCAGGAAGAAGCTACAGGGTGGCAAGAAGACATAGAAGACCAAATACTAATGAAGAGAATGAGCAGGTAATGAATACTTGTAGGAAAAGTATTGTAAAGTAATGAATACTTGTAGGAAATTGGAGGGAAAATAAAACTTCCCCCAAACATATCAGGACAGGATAACTGCAGTAAAAAGTAGAGGCACACTTATGAAGAAGATAAAGACATGACTGGAGAGATGAGTTTCTTGCTGAAGAATGAACTAAAGGCAAATCTAAATATAAGATAGAAAAGCTCATATTTTTTAATCTGGGTAGGTGACAAATTGTGACTAATCTATTTTTTTTATCATGGCTGGAATTACATAATGTTAGTACTACAACATCAGCTTGAATCAACTGTTGGCAATAACTGGCACCACTCCTGGGTGATGGTGCCAATGGGAGAGGAAAAGATACAGATAACATAAAATAATACATTGCTCCTACTTTTGAAGTGACCTCCATTTAGACTGAATTATTTTTTTCAGATAGAAATACAGATATGCACCTTTACATGTTCTGCATTATTAGACACTTAGGAACTCAGCAGGTGACAGTGACCACCAAGTAAGTCATAAATGTTTCATAAAAACATAGAATTCTCTGAATTTGATGAAGCATTCAAAATCAGGAGTCTGATAGCATTTTTTTGTTGCTGTTGTTTGAAATGCAATTCCTGCTAGTAGTTTCCCACCATTTGGTTTATTCATATTATGAGACAAAATTACAGCTTCAAATTCCACATAAATGACAACATATTTTCCTTGTCCTTCTTTGGGAAGGCCATCATAAAAGATGAGTGCTCTATTTAATGCAGTGTCACTAGGAGCCCCTATGTTCAAATTCAGACTTTATACATGACCTTGAAATATGTGAACTTAATTGCTCTTAGGTTTTAATTTCTACATTTGTAAAATGAATATTTTAATAGTGCCTAACTCATAGTTTATTTTGAAAATTAAATGAGATAATGTATATTAAGCACATGATGTAATCTCTTACTTCTGTCAGCTGTTATAAAGGAGGTATAGTTCTAAGAGACTTGTTCACTAGAATATAAACTCCATGAAACCAAGAGCTTTTCCAAAATTACTTACTATGATAATTCTAGTACTTATTAATATCTCTTGAATAAATTCTTAGATATAAAAAATTTCATAGTATAATTTGTTTGGAAAATGCCACAAGTTATATCTTCCTTTTTAATATCTATTACGTATTTTAATAAGTAAGAAGTACTGAGAACTACTATAAAGTGGTACAAGTAACAGGTAAAAAACTTGCTAACGTTTTCCAATAATGTTACCCATTCCTTTTATTTGAGTTTCTGCTATGTCCAGAATTACATGTAACACACATTTGAAAAAATGTCTTTGAAATGTAATACATTTTTAATGTGAGCGCAATGATCAAAAAGAATGTCCAGTAAGGATAGTAGGTACAAATAACAAAATGCAAATTTTATTTGGAAACTATTTTAAACATTATTTTGTTATATACAGCAATATGCTCAATAATGTACAAAAGAAGGTATAAGCATCAAGCTTCTAGTTACTGACTTGTCTTCATATATGTAACTAAATACACACACGCGCGCACACACACACACACACCCCGGAGCCAGAAAATATAAGCGCTTGTTGGTTACTTCCATAAAGGACTATGGGATTAAGGCTACAAATGTCAGAGCGTACTCCGAACTAAGCTTTGTTTAGTGATTTTTTTTTTCCTGGCTACCAGCTGGTATTTCAATATAAAATAAGTAGTGTTAACATATTTAACTTGTCTTATTGAGGTCATATAGGAAAACTATTTTATTATCATGAATGTACTTCCTATTCTGATCTTTTATATTTTTATTTAAAGTTCTCTGGAAATGTCACATCTTTCAATAGGAATTTCAGGATAGAGAATAATAATAGGGAAAACAGCCTCTGCTCAAGAAAGGTCATCTTCTGAGAATTATTTAAATCTTTCATGAAATATAAAGATTGTATAGTTTTCAGAAAGAAATGATATACTCATCTTGTGCTTAAAAAACATTCTTTGTGTGTATGTGTTAAGTAGTGACTGGTCCATTCTACTTATAAAAGAGAACACTTGTCAAATAGCAACACTGGTTTTCATTTAATAATTGATATTAATAGTCCCCAATCCCTCCATTTTTTCTATTCATAGCTAAGATTTATAGGAGCAAAGTTAATCATTTATGGCTTTGATATTTAAATTGTTTGGCTATTTTATATCCAGTACATGGTTCATATAAAAACAATATTTGTTCATGAAAAATGTTAAGGATGTCTATTAGGATAGTTCCAAATAGCTTATATCAATAGTTTATTTTTCTTCTGACTTGAATATTTCTAAGGAAAAGAATGTGAAATTCCTTCATCCACTGAAACCAAAAGGTAATGAATTTGCCTTGTGCTTTCAAGACGTTCAAAATAGTTAATGCAATTGTGTTTTATAATAAAGCCTTAAAATTAAAGGAGAACTTTAATGTCTCCATTCATTCCATACACTGAACCTTGCTAGATCATTGTCTGTCAATAAAGAATTCAGTGTAAGACTCTCTTGGATTCCATCCAAAGGTTAGAACACAAAAAGGGCCTTGTTTACAGGTTAGCTTTTTGTTATGGACCCAGCAAAATGCCAGTTGTGTAATCTCAGTAGGAGAATATTGCAAACTCATAATTTCATGATTTTGTGAGGAAAGCTAGCCCTAAGTATAATTTTCCTGCCAAAAGAATAAAACTAACAGATGTTATCAACAGTTGAGGAATACTCCATGGCAATAAAACTGCTTCTAGTGACAATGTGTAAGAAATCACCACACTGTTCAAATTCCTAGTGTGAGCACAAGCAGAAGAAGGGAAAGGAGAATAATATTTCATGAAAATCAAACTTGGAACTTCAAATTTGGAGTGAAAGTATTAAAAAGTCTACTCTGAAATTATATCTATTTTTATTCAAAATATAAAATAAAAGATTGATAAAAATCTACCAAAATTACCAGAAGTTTTCTTGATTATTTCCTTTTCAAGTGATTAGCCAAGAGTTTTAAAGAAAAATTTAAAAATCTCAGTTTTCTTCTTCTTGTGATGAGCAATTACTTGCAGTTTCATGTTGGTTATGAAAACTGCTACTGAAAAATTTCCTAGCAATTTGTGTACTATAGTAGCTGGTAGTAATCATTTATGTTTAAACACACTTTGAAGAATAGTGAAGTATAATGATTTTTATTGGTGCAATGCTTTTCACTCTGGAAGATAATATTTTGTACATTTTTCATAGTATTTGAATAGAGACCTGAGTTCTCCAGCAGTCATGTACTTATTTGTACTTTGCCACAAGCTCCTACATAATGAGCGTAGCTACCTAAATTGTTTCACTGTTTATTTGCCGAGAAATTAAATTTTGAGCTCAGGTCTACAAATGAATCATGAAACAAAAATAGCTTCCATGACTGTCCTGATGAATCTTGAGCCATGCATGAAGTTGATTAATAGCATAGCAACATGTCTTGACTAAACCTAATCACTTCCGTATTATTTACTATTGACAGGGGAAGTGAACAATGTGAAAACATGTTCTACTCAATGTTCTGAAATTGTAAACCTGCTTCCCCAATAACTATGAATTATTGTCTTAAGTTATACTTATCTTTAATTTGCCATACTTATTTTAAAAGTAACACAAAATGTTCTTATATACTAATAAAGTTACCTATGATAAAAGAGATATTAAGAGATTATTAGGAAAAGATATTTTACTACCATAGTAGTATGATGATTGATACATTCTTTTAATAAAATATTACTTGCACTACTTTTTAAGTGCATGTTATCCAACTTATCCTTAAATGGACATTAAATCCATTAAAAATCATAAAACAAAGCCTGAAAACCATTTATCCCCTCTATCAACATTTTACTTCCACAAGTTTTCTTCTCTCTTTACTTGGTTCTCAATAATTATTCATTATACTGAATAACTAACTCTAAATCTTGCACATTTAAATCATCAATGATAAATAATATTTATGAATTTTACACCATTACTTTTTTCCTATACATTATATATTAGGATCCATATTGACTATCTATTTAATTAACTCAACCATTCTATCTTTATGCCTTAAAAAGTTGTGAATCTAGCATGACTTTCCTATACATATACCACAGTAAATATCCACAGCATGTACATTCAGAAGATGGATCCTAATTAGAATAAGACATACTTCATGTTTGTATAAATATGTCAAAATATATTCTGTCATAAATAAATAAAAAGAACAAATGAAAATTTTTTAAAAAGTTGTATAATAAAAAGTTTGGCCTTGCTCAGAGAGAAGTGTAGCCTTCCCTTCCAGTTTCCCTGCCAGGATATGCCAGTTAGAAAAATCTTTCTTCAGGATGGGAGCTGACCACACGCAACTGATAGATATACCATAATGTATCAGTCAACCTGGCGATTGAGTTCAACCATAAAAAATCAATCAGTAATGCCTATTTTTTGATGGTGCCTCAAAAAATCTCTGAATGTAGACATTAGATGTTTCTCTGATGGCAATATTCTGTACATATTTTCATGAATCAATAGTGGAAAGGGAACCCATCCTGACCATGAAGACAACAATGGAAGTTTCACATTTGGAATCCCAGTAAACTACCTTTGTGTCTCTTTCTTTGACTGGCTTTAATCATTATCTTTGACCTTTAATAATCTGCAGTTTTAAATACAGTATATTTAAAAATGAGTTTTTCCTAACAAATTGTTAAACTTAAGAATGGTTTTGGGGGATGGTCTATATCAGTCTTTAGATTTCTGTCACAAGTGAGAGTGTCTGTAAAAGATTGTGTTTTTGAACTTTGCTTTTGGCTAGCTCCCAGGCAAAAGTGCTTATGTGCTATAAACTAAAAGAAAACTAAAAGGAAAACACACACACATACACACTCAAATACATAGATGCAGAAATAGTCCAAATATAAAAATGAACATCGTTGACTGTTACGGCTTGGATATGAGATGTCCCTCAAAGCTCATGTGTAAGGCAATGCAGGAATGATCAGGAGTGAAATGATAAGATTATGAAAGTTATAACCCAATCAGTGGGTTAATACATTTGATGGATTAACAATCTGAATTGAATACTGAATAGTAACTATAGGAAGGTAGGTATGGCTGGAAGAAGTAACTGGGGCATGTCCTTGAGGATTATATATTTCCCACCTGGCTTCTCCTTTCTGTTTTTCTCCCCCCGCCACACACACACCTTCTTGCCTTTCTCTCTCTGTCTTACTTGGCCACCGTGAGCTGAGTAATTGTCCTGTGCCATACCCTTCCATGATGTTCTGCCTCACCTCAGGCTCAGAGCAATGAAGTGGGCTATTCATGGACTGCACTTCTGAAATCATAAGTCAATTTTCTCCTCTAAGATTTTCTCATCAGGTATTTTGGTCACAACAATGAAAAGCTGACTAACAAAGTGACCAAACTATAGATTAACAAATACATTTCAATAAATATCTGTTCGTGCTACACATGTTTCTTTCTATGCCTCTTGCACTATGAATGGACTTGAATGGTTTTATGAATGGATTTTTGTGGCTTTCTTTTTTCAATCTTTGTGTTTTTCAAATAGAAGTTTGTGGGACTTTTGAATAATGTATAATTTATCATTTTCTCAGATTATGTTTTGTGTATTGTATCTAAGACATTATGGAACTAAAAAACTTATAGAAGAAGATATATGAGACTTTGAATTAGGGACAAATTCCCAAATTATAGTCCATAAAAGAAAGAAATGATAATGTTTTATCAAAATTAAAAACAAAAACAAATTCTGTTGAAAGACATTTAAAAGAATGAAAAGACATTTAAAAGTCTGAGAAAACATTTGAAAATCACGTATTTGATAAAATATAGGTATTCAGAAAATGTAACAAATTTTAAAACTCAATAATGAGAAAATAATAAAATATGGACAAGATTTGAATAAATATTTGATTAATAATGATAGGTGGATGGCAATTAATGTAATCAGGGATATGCAAATTAATGGTATTTTTGTTCTTTTTTTGACATATCTCAAGATGTAGATGCAACATCGGTTTTGGGCATATAAAAATCCAGTTGTTATTGTACAATTTGTTGAAAAGACTATCCTTTCTCAGTTAAATTATTTTAATGCCTTTAAGAATAATCAGTTGTCCATATATCTGTGGGTTTGTTTATGAATCTCTATTCATCTATAAATATATAGAATATCTATATTCTACTCTATCTACAGACCAATACTACTTTTATCTTTTTTTCTATTTGTTAATTTTTAATTTTATGTTTTGATTGACATAGAAATTTTATGTTTTGATTGACATAGAAATCCAAATTTTACATTGTACCTAATAAATATCTATAAGTATCATGTGTTTATCTTAATAACAAACTTTGAGATAAGGTAGTGTTAATGATCCAACTTTGTTGTTTTTCAGTGTTTTTCTGGCTATTGCAATTCCTTTATAGTTCCTTATAAATTTTAGATTTAGCTTGTCAATTTTTATCATCCTCTCCCCCAAAATACAATGAAACTTCTGAAATTTCAAATAAACTTGTCAGAAACATATAGATCAAGAAGTAGGGAAGAAAATAAATTATTTTTTATTAATTTATTTTTTACCTGAACATAAAGCATAAAAATGTACATATTAATGAACCTAGAAATTGTACCTGCTAAAGGGGTATCATGTGTTGTTTCAATATGTGTAAATACTGTGTAACATTGAATCAGTTAAAGATATCTATATCCTTATTTGTTGTTTAGGGTGAAAACATTCAAAATCTTTTCTTCTTGCTTTTTGAAATGTACTGTGCTTAATAGTATTGAATCTCCCAATCTATGAATATCATACATATCTCCATTTATTAAGATCTTTTTAGCCTGGGCACAGTGGCACAGGCCTGTAATCCCAGCAGCTTGGAAGTCTGAAGCAGGAGGATCACAAGTTAGTGAGACTCTGTCTCAAAAAAAATAATAGTAAGGAAGGCTGGGGACGTGGCTCAGTGGTTAAGTGCCCCTGGGCTCAATCTCTGGTTAAAAATTGTTTAAAAAAGTTTTTCTCAGTGATATTTTATAATATTTTTCAGTATACAGGTCTTTCACATCTTTTTGAATATTTTTTCCATTATATTACATCATATTTTTAACAAACAGTATTCTTTTATAATTTCAACTTTAGTTCATTCTTTAATCAAATACAGAATTACAAATAATTTTTGCTTATAGATCTTTTATCCTGTAACTTTGCTAAACTCACTTGTTATATCTAATATCTTTTGTAAATTCCATCAGATTCTTTACAAAGATAATATCATCTCTGAAATAAGAGTTTGATTTATTTCCTTACAATATAGATAGCATTTCTTTGCCTTGACTTTTTGTACAAATTAGAACATCTAGTATGTTGATTAATAGAAGTGATAAGGAAAAACATCTTTGCCTTGTTCCTATTTTATGGGAAAGTTATTTTGGCTTTTATCATAGAGCATGATGTTTACTTTAGGATTTTTTTTTGTTTCCCCAGGAACTTCTGCTGTATTTCAACAAAAACATTGTGATTTCTTGGAAGAAGCATATTATCTTTCCTCTTTAGTTTACTAACATAGTGATTACATTGCTTGTTTTTTTGGCTAAACCATCTTTGCATTATCATTATCAGGCTAAACTCCAAACCTTAAGCTATTGTTTTTATAAATTTATTGATTCAGTTACTAAAATTTTGTTGAGACTTTCCAACATGAGGATATTGGTTTATAATTTTATTTTGCTTTAATTTCTTATGTTACTGTTTTTTTTTTTTTTTTTTTTTTTGGTACTGGGGATTGAACTCAGGGGTACTCGACCACTGAGCCACATCCCCAGCCCTATTTTGTGTTTTATATAGAGACAGGGTCTCACTGAGTTGCTTAGTGCCTCGCCATTGCTGAGGCTGGCTTTGAGCTCAGGATTCTCCTGTCTCAGCCTCCCTAAGTGCTAGGATTACAGGCTTGAGCCACCGCGCCCGGCTTTACTGTCTTTTTTTAAAGGTATTGTTAGCATGTAGAATGTGATGTGAAATATTCCTGTGCTGCAGGTTTCTCAAAGATCTTATATATATATTATCATCTAATTTTGATTTTAAGATGGACACATTAATTTATCTATTTTTCATCACTTATCACGTATGAACATTGTTTCCACTACTATACTAGTATAATATATATACCCTACTTAAAATTTGCTATTTTTCTTTCTTTAAATGGGCACTAGTATAACACTATTTATACTACACTAACTTCTAGGTGGTAAGAACTAGAGCAATTTGTTTTTGTGAATATATATTTGTACATTGATTATATGTTTATAAGCCACATGGAGTGTTTTTAATAATCACGTGATTATATAAATTAAAAAACAAAAAATTAACACAATATTCTATTATTAAACAAATAGATGCTTCTAGCACTTTAAGCTAATTACTAGAGGAACATGTTTTTCAACATGTTTCCTTCAGAACCACTGGTTTCTCCAGAGTTCTGTCAAGTGGTCATCAGTGAAGGTGGTGTTTCTGGGAAATAAATGTTAAGTCCAAATATTTTACCTCTGTTTACCAACTTCAAACCTACAATTAGCAAAATGTTTTACAAAGATGATGTTATTATCTTTGTAAAATGAAAATGTTTTCAAAAATATATTTTACTGATTATAATTTTATTCTAAAGGATTGAACATACATTGCAAAGACTATTCTGGTCAGTAAATTGTTATCTTTTAGCTCTCAGGATACAATTTATTTCATCTCACATTTATTGACATAATATTTATGTACTAATGTTTATGATAGCTAAATTTGAAATAATGTCTAATCTTCATTTAATGCAATGTTGTAAAAGTGATAAATCACAATCACAAGGTTTTCCAATGGTATTTATATCATAAGGGAGTTGGCATTCTGGTACTATGAGTGAAACCCCACTTCTGGGCCAAGAGTTTTAGAGAAAGGATGGACCAATGCTTAGGTATGGTAGAAGATGGACAGCATTATGTTATCAAGAGAGTTATATGCATCTAATACAGATGCTCTCATGGAAAAAGTAAATTCCCATCATAAATTGTTGGCACACTACAATTTTTCAACATCACATAAACAATTAGCTGAACATTTATATTTACATTGTATTCCCTCCATGTTATGATGGATATGCTCTAGGATTTCATGAGTCTGGTAAGTGAATAATTCTGGCAGTTGGAAAGTGCTCATTGTACACCTATATATAAATATAAAAGCTATTTTAATCTATAATAAGATTGTATGTCATCCTGTTACTTGTGAGAGGAACATGGATCACTTAATACAGTATAACTACCTCACTATTCTTAGAAGTAAAAAATAAAACTTTTCATAGACTACTAAGAATGTTCTCATTATAATTATAGTCTATTTATTTCTCCTCTAAGATTAGAAAATGAAAGAAGACAGGCAGGGAAATGAACGGCAGTGCAAAAACACTGATTTTTTCACTGTCTCCAGATCATTCTCTTGTTTGACAATTGTCTTGCTGATTAGCTATGATCTTTTATTAATATCAATATGTATCAGATTGTTTTGCCTCTTAAGCTAATAATGCTCATTATAATACTGTGTGTATGAGCTTGGGGTGAATTGTAACATGACAAAAATTATTTTGGAAAGCATGCAATTTCCAAATGTGTTTTTCTTGAGACTTTCATTTGTGTCTACAATTCACATTTTAAGTTTACTGAATCTCAAACGGCACATAGTAAACCATCACTGCATAATCATGTCTTTGAGTAGTCCATAATGAATAAATATGTAATGAAGTCTCATTCTATGCAAATATTACACAGGCAGGAGATCTATGTTTTAGAAATATGTGCATATTAGAGGTACAAAACAATTCAGAGATCCTCTAGATAAATACAAATGAGGACAGAGGGATTGTGAACAAAACAAAAGCCCAAACTGTAAATAAAGAACTATTCAAAGTAAGGGTGGATTAAAGATTCCTTATTCATAGTGTTTGAGAAAGTGACCAGTGGATAATTCTAATTGTTCTTGTAGTTGGTTTATGCAATCAGCTAAACAATGGCAATTCCCCTGTAAAGCTGGCATGTGAAGTCAGTCTTGGAAAAAAGTATTGCCTGGACTACCTTCCTAAACAGGCTCCACTTGCTAGGACTCATATCCCTTGGGTTCTGCAGTTAATCAGCAAAGTATATTTTACATTTCTTCCCTACAAAGCTATTTTATACAGACTTAAATATTTAAATCTTTTACATAATTTGGCAGCATGAAGTGAAAAATGACACTGGACTAGAATTTCTGGCCCCAGTTCTGTCACTAATCAGGTATGTGATTTACTTAAGTCACTTAACCTCTTAAGCTACAATGTCATTATCTATAAAATATCTTCTCTGAGAGTACAGATAAAATGAAATAATGTGCCTGGAGGAGTTTTTAAAAATTAATACACTCCATAAATATAATTATACATCATTCTATCAGATCTCATACTCCTTTCAATAAAGATCTTTATTCTAATCATTAAATCTTATTCAGCAAATTAAGCTGCTATCCCCTTTCTTCTTTTAACCTAACAATATAGAACTATAAGAAACTTTTCCACTACTCAGTTCATAATATATTGCATATTCATTCTTAGTGATTAGTGCTGAGTTAACTTTTTAAATTAGTTAATACAATTTAATGTAACACATTTAATAGATAAGGAAAATTATATTGTATGGCACTCCAAATAGACCCATAGACTAGTTTCCATTTTTCATATAAATCAGCAACTGTTTTTTAAACCTTATTTATAAAATTATCTTATTCTCTAGAATAAGATAAACATTGGAACAATAGTACACAATAGAAGTACTCTAATAAAGTAATTATTAGATTACTTGGCCAAATATTTGGCCATTGCAGTATGCTATAGCTTCTCTTTAAGTAACTATCATGAGTAAAACAAACATCTGATTTCAATTTGAATATTCTTTTCATCTATGCCATCTGGATCAGATTACCTGTACTTTTTCTATGTCCTTTCATAATCATGGAATCTTGACATGTTAACTGACTTCTCTGGCCCTTTGCTTCCCAATCATCAAAATTTAACCTAGTTAATACTAACTCTTCTCTAATCATGTATGTTTTAAATTCTATCAACAATCCAAAGTGAAAGGAAAAAAAGCAGATCTATAGTACTAGGACTTAGAATCATGAACACTATTTATACACTAAATTGTGATTCCATCTTTTTTATGGTGAAGCAATGCACTTAATCTTGCCTATTGTACATACTTACTGAATTGGACTGAGTAGGGGGAAGAATTTTGAATTCTTAGATTCTCAGGGAAAGAGAACACAAGAAGGTGCTTTCTATGGTTTGTTCTACATATACTTCTCCAGCTACATTATCCCTGTTCTGTCATTTCCATTCAAGAAATATTGAGTTTCTCTCTGTCACTGGTACACAGCATCCTCTTTCTAGTCTTCTGAGTCTTCATCCAGGCTGGCTTCTCTTCCTCTCACACTTTTTATAACCAAGTAAGTCCTAGTCATCCTTCAAAACTCAGATACCTCCTTTAGGAAAAATTTTGACTATCCCTTCTACTAGGCAAGATGGAATCTTTCTCTATTAACATTCCTATTCCATTGAGAACATGGCATCTTTCCTTTTATTGACTAGCATAGAAATAATTCATTGCTGTTCTTGACTTTTCAGCCAGACAGGAAGATTCCTAAGGATGTAAAATAGATCTTAAAAATCTTTGTATCCTCAGCACTTGGTCCAATTAGTGGCATGTAGATGATCAAAATATACTTTTTGAAATGATGTGAAGAAAAAGTTACTGGTAATCAGAAAAAAAATTGATGTATTAGGAAAAAACTCAGATTTAAAAAGGCTAATAAAGTTTCTAGTACATTATAGCTGAATGTTCACACTCTGAGGAAGAATATTGAAGGAACTCCCTGGTTACAATAAGAGTAGAATTCACCTTTCTGGAATATTCCATTAAACGATTCAATTTTTTCTTTAAATCTGCATATTATGAAATTACTTACCTCAATTAAAAAACTTCATCTTTATAACCTAGTTTTGCCTCTCACAGTATTTTAAATATTGGGAGCAGATGTGTAGGTGTGTACTGCTTATGACATGAACACAATGCAAAATTTTTTTGCATCATTGAATAGAAAGAATTAAGACAGAAATGTTTTAATTTTCTCACTACTTTGAATGTCTAACTTCCTTTTGTTAATGAGCTAAATATTGTGGTAATTAAACTTTGTGCCTCATTATAATTAAATGAATATAAGTAACAAATATATGAATATAAATTATTTTGATCAGAACTTTCTACTAATAGTCATTTGCACTAGGAGACAGAAGTTTTATTTTCTTAATTTATAATTCATATTCTGTTTATATACAGAGAGTATTTGAGTTTGGTTATTAATTTACTTTGAAGAATTAGGAAGGATAATTTTTTAGCAACATTGGGAAAATAAAATTTAGAGTTAGAAAATGGTAATCAAAAGGGAGGGTAAAGAATTCCACACAAATAAAAACTTTACATGAGAAAAAATTACTTCCACATAATATTAAGTTAAAACCAAGACCTTGGAATAATGATGCTCTTGTTATGATTCATAGCTGCCTTATATACACATACTGCTCTTCACATAATTTATTTCTGTGATGACCTATGTTCTGAAATTTAATTCAATTATAAATAAACTTTTAGAAGGTAATCTAATGTATGTTCTATTGTATGTTGAGAAGAAAATAAGAAATTCAATTGAATCATGTTTGCCCTATAGAATAGTTTAATAAAACATGCTTCAAAGCAGTATATTGGAAATTTGAAAGATGGATTTTTTTCCCCAATTTCCACTAGCTACAATGTAGAGTCTATAAATTCAATACTCTAGCATGATTTAAAAAAATTATTTAATGTCAAAAATAACTGACTTTGAAAAATGCACATTTATAGTAGGTTGTCTGTAATATTTACAGGTTGTTCTAGCAGTTTATTTTTAATACTATATAAGAGCTAGAAAACTCTGTATTAAAAGGACCAAAGAAAAGTAAAGAATATCAATTTGTAGATAAATGACATCGACTAGGAAAAACCTAAATATGCCAAAAAGATAATAATATATACTAGTTTCAGTTTCATTTATGATAGGATGAAATTTTTATTGATTTCATTACAGAATGAAATCAAGTATAATTTGGTGCTTTTATCAACGGGATGTATTTTGCAGAACCGTTTAAAGGTGGAAACAATGAAATACAATACATTTTTCTCAGTTTCTGTCTTTTTCATTTTTCTCTATTTTAGTGTTCATCAATAAGAAGGAACAATAATGTCAAGGTACTCAGTCGAACACACGTTATTTTATCATTTTTTCCAAATTATGATGTTATTATTAGCTCTTTAAGCATCTGCATTATTTTACATTAAGATGTTGATGCTTTCTTCAATTTCCATGTATACAATGACTTGTTAATACCATATGATTACAATAAGGTTAAAGAAAAAAATACAACAACAGTAATGGAAATTAAAGATTTTATAAAGGATGGAGATTCATTTAAATGTCTTCTGAAACTCTATGAACTGAAAATAGCTGTTTGTGAAGACAGGGAACCGCATAAAATGACTTGTCATTTGAATGGTTAATTTAATCAACATTCAGGATACAAATGATGATAATCAGTTCAAATGTATAGTTTAGCATCTGAATTCTCATGGTCTATATTTTTCATTGATTTATTACACCATTTAATCATTTTATATATTGCTTTCAAATACCAATTTAATGCTAAGCACTGAAATGTCTATACCAGAAGGTACAAAGGTGTATCAATCAAAATTTACTTTTAACAAACTTTAATAAGCTTAGTGTCTAGATTAGAAAAGGAATGTAGTGAGCTTTAATAAGCATACAACAGAATATGACATGGATATTTGGAGGACAACATAAAGATTAAATCATATAGTGCATCTGATTCACTTATTATAGTGCTTAGCACAAAGTTTTTCACAAATGCTAGTTACTAGTGTTATTGTTAACTTGTGTTTAGTGTCAGAAGGTTATATGTCAGTGTGGAGGCTCAATACAAATAATCTAATGGAATTGGCACACATCCATCCTCTTCAGGTAAAAGAGCAAGGGAGAGGGATGAGCAAAACAGTCATTTAAAATAAAAATGATAGGCAGAGTGTATACTCTTTACAGGATCACTCTCAGGAGTACTAGAAACTCCTTCATAGCACAGTATTGAAGTATGGCTTTCCCAAGTAACATTCTTGAATCTGTTAAATTTGCAAGAGTCACACTGCAGACTAGGTGAGTTAATTTCTCAATCACTCAAATTTTTTTCCTTATGTTCTACTTTATATAGTCAACATAGATTTACCATTGTACATAAAAGTAATTTCTAAATATGCAAATTAAAAATAAATATATTGAACAAGAAACTATGACTTTATGCATTAGAACAACTAACCTTAAACTCTACAAGGTTCCTTATGAAGAAAATAAAAGACCAGAATTAGTATATTATTAATTTGGAGTCTGTGCTTATGCAACTTGGGCTAGGCTTTCAGAGCTTGTGAAAGTATCTTACTAAAAATATTCATAGTGAATACAAATATTCATATTTTTGTAAATGTATGTTTATAATTAGAAAATCAAAGCAATTTAATAGTTGAATATTTCTCATATATTCATTAACACATCTGGATATGTTCAAAGTTAATGAGAAATGTTAAAATTAGACATATTTCATAATCCATAGGCAAATGACTCTAAAATATTTATTTAAATTATTTTCATATCTCACATTTATAGGAGTTTTACAATATTCTTCATTATATTCAATTTTCTGTCTTCCTGTTTTATTGTTGTTGTTGCATTCCATCTTGAAAAGTACCTGAATTCTACAAGTAACTGCCTTTCTTACTTAGGAAAAGTAGAAGATATCACATGTCTATTTATGTCTCTATTTCCCTGGTTTCCATTTGTGTTTATCTAGTCTGATTCACTTTTATCAAGGTGCTTTATCCTTGAAATTGACTTTTCAAGCTTATCAAAGGAAAACATTTTTCTGGCTTCATGCTCCCTTGCTGCCCATGAAGACAGGTTTTATTTTAGATCCAGATAGGGAAGCCCAGATCCATTAAAGGCTTCTAACCCAAAGGGTAAAAAAGAATTAATCTAGACTCACATAAAGAAACAGAATGAAATTTAAATCTAGATTTATTTTGTATTGTTTTTAGATGAGAAACATAAAATACTCCATTGATGGATATTTTAAATCAAGTAGGAAATTCATATAATAAGAAAGAAATATATTCTAATTCCATAAGCTGTCCAGCTACAAAAGAGAAACACATCCAAAGACAACTGAAGAGATAGGAGAAAGAAAGTTTCAGGATTTAACCAATCCATGAAATCAGAGCTGCAATTTTTATGTTATACATATACTTCTCAAGATTCTGGTGGGTGGGAGGAAAGACAAGAACATATTATCAAGATTTCTTAGGGAATGACTTTAAAATTCCAGATAGCACTAAAAAATACATCTATTAAAAATATTCCTTTGTCCTCATTTATTAGAAAGACAAGCCCTGCCTTCTTGTTCTAGTAAGTGTATAATTTATGTTCTCAAATGTCAAAGGAAACATTCCACATAAATTAATTAACACTACCATCATATATTCCTTTAGATCTCAATATTGCTTCTAATAACATTTAAAAACCATGACACGAAATAGGAACTATGATGCGGAGCTGTTAAAGAGGACCCCCATGCAAAATATCTGTGTTTGCTTTGGTATCAGCATTTTTTGTCACTGTGACTTTTAGACTCAATATTTATGGAATTTATTACTCTCTATTTTTTAATCCCTGGGCTCTCTGCCTGTTTTATGTTTAGTATGTGCTCCTACAGCCACAAACACATGCATATACAAAAATGTATTCAGCACATACAACTACAAGAAGAAACAAACATATTCACATGCTATATAGAGAACAGTAAAAACTGTACTATTTTAAAGTCAATTTGACTGCATTGTCATGGAAATTCAGTTTTCCTCAGGGCTAATTGACTTTCTCTCCTCTTTTTACTTAAAGAACACATTGAATATGGCTGAACACAGGTACACAACACTCACCTGTTCTTCCACAAAGAATCAAAAAAACAAATGTATAGCTACATATTGAGGTGAGAGACCGGGGGGAGACAATGGAGTTTATCAGCAGCAAAACAAACTTTATAAACTCCAGAGACCTAAGACAAGAGTATAGCAAGAGAAACAAAGAATTCCATTGCCTGCCAACTCATCAATTGGGGAAGGAGAGTCACCTCTCTGCAGCAACGGTAAAGATGAAAAAGAGAGTCCCAGCAAATTCTATCAGCACAGATCCTGGCAATCTTAGCTATTAGAAAGCTTCATGGCCTTTGCAGGCTTACAGTCTAAATAGAAAATATGCCTAAGAATTGCACAGTAGTCTGGCTTTCAAAACTAATCTCTTAATTTCTGAGAGATCCCCCATAGTGTTATAATTTAGAGATGCCTTCCCTTTAAAAATATGCAAGATAATGCAAGAATGTTCACAGGTGAAATGATTATGAGAACTGTGACCTAATCAGTGGATTAATCCACTGGTAATGGACTAACTTGGTGGTAACTGTAGGCAGTTAGGGTGTGGCTGGAGGAGGTAGGTCAATGGGAGTGTGCCTTTGGGGTTTGTATTTTGTCTCTGGTGATCAGAACTTTCTCTCTCTGCTTCCTTGTTGCCATGTCCTGAACTGCTTTCTCTGCCTCTCTCTTCTACCATGATGTTCTTCTTCATCTCTGGCTCAGAGCTATGGAATTTACTACCATGGATGGAACCTCTGAACTATGAGCCAAAATAAGCTTTTCCTTTTTTATATTGTTGTTATCTTTTGGTTCCAGCTAGGAAAAAGCTGACTGAAATAGATCTATAGACAGGAGCCATCTCGAGAAGGAAACTATTATTTGAATTTAGGGTGCTCTCAGGTTCACAAACCTCTGCATATCCCAGTCTCTGGGACACCACAGGCATCTCACTGTGTTGGCTCAGGAATGTGGCTGCCTCACTAGCCAGACTTGGTTCTGTGGATTGACTCTGAAACACACCAAGAGTGCCACACAGTGGGGAGGAGGTATTGGGATATGAAAGGGAGCACAGGATACCTGAAGACATGTCTCTTGGAGTAACACATTCACATAGAAAAAAAGAAAGAGGCAAATTAGAAAGAATTAAGAAATCATTCAAGATCTTTGGTCACCATTAAAAGGTTAAATATTCCCAGCTCAATGGTAAAACACCCCTGGGTTCAATTCCCAATACCAATAAAAAACCCTCAAAAAAATGCAAACATCTGCATCAGCAGCAGCCCCAAAAGGGAAGAAATAGGCTAGCGGACTAGAAAAACTATTAAATAAAATAGTAGCTGAAAACTTCCCTAATCTTGAGGATGGCATGGACACATAAGTCCAAGATTCCTATAGAACCCTAAATAGATATGACCAGAACAAATCCTTACCAGGACATATTATAGTCAAACTGTCAAAAGCACAAGAGAAGGGATTTTAAAATATGCAAGAGAAAAGTGTCAAATAACGTTAAAAGACAGCGCAGTTACACTAACAACAGATTTCTGAACAAAAACCCTACAAGCCAAGAGGGCTGAAAGAAAATGACTGCCAATTATGATTCCTGTACCCAGCAAGACTTATGCTTCAGAATCCAAGGGGGAAAAAAAGACCTTGCAAGATAGGAAGAACTAAAGGAATTCATGACCACCAGATCAGCCTTGCAATACATGCTTAAGGGAGTCTACCTGGAAGTAGAAGAAAGATAACTGCTATCACACTAGTATATAAAAGCATAAATCTCACTAGACAAATAGATATACAAATGAGAAATAGAAAACAATAAAATATTAGCAATACAGTAAACCATTGACTCATAAAGATGAACAACAGTAGAAAATCTGAACAAAGAATATTCAAAACAACTAGGGGAGAATCAACTAAATGACAGACACAAGTTCATTTCTTTCATTAGTAACTCTAACTATAAATGGTCTTAATTATCCAGTGAATATACACAGAATGGGTAAATGAATTAAAAAACAAGACCCAAAAGTACACTGCTTAGAAGTAACTCACCTCACTCGTAAGGATTCATACGGACTGAAAGTGAAAAGATGAAACAATGATATTTTAAGCAAACAGATTCTAAAATCAAGCAGAAATAGGTCTACTTGTACTTCACAAAATAGAGCTTAAGACAAAAACAATAGGAAGAGACATGATCCCTCTATGATATTTAAGAGATCAATTCATGAAGAAGATATAATGATTATAAATCTATATGCATGTAACAATGGAGTGCCCAATTTTATAAAAACAAAACAAAACAAAACACTATTAGACCTAAAAGGAGAGAGAGGCTTGACTATAATAATAGTGATTGATTTCAATTCTCCATTCTTACCAATGAATATCCCCAGATCAGAAAAAAATCAACATAGAAATATTGGTGTTAAGCTACACTATAAATCAAACATACTTAGCAGACATTTACAAAATATTCCATTAAAAAGCAGTAGAAGCCGGGCTCAGTGGCACAAGCCTGTAATCCCAGCACCTAGGGAGGCTGAGACAGGAGAATCGTGAGTTCAAAGCTGGCCACAGCAATGGGCAGGCTCTAAGCAACTCAGTGAGACCCTGTCTCTACATAAAACACAAAATAGCGCTGGGGATGTGGCTCAGTGGTCGAGTGCCCCTGAGTTCAATCCCTGGTACCAAAAAAAAAAAAAAGAGAAAGAAAAAGAAAAAAAAAAAAGCAGTAGAATACCTATTGTTTGTATAAGAGCCCAGAATTTTCTCTAGAATAGACCATATATTAAAACATGAAATAATACTTACCAAATTTATAAAAACTTGAAATCATATTCTGTATCTTTTTTAATCACATGGAATGAAATTATAAATCAACAGCAAAAGAAATTTTAGAAATGATACAAATACACAGAGACTGGAAAATAAGCTTTTGAGTGAAGAGTGGGCCACTGAAGAAATCAGAATGGAAATTTAAATGAAATTTAAACAAATTTAAATGAAAATAAAAGCATGATAAGCATAAATCTATAGGATACATTAAAAGCAGTACTAGCAGGGATGTTTACAGCAATGATTGCCAACATTGAAAAAATAGAAAGATTTAAAATAAACTGATAATATATCCGATGGAATTAGACAATTAAGAAAAATCGTACCAAAAATTAGTAGAAGGAAATAATTAGTGAAGAATTAATATCAGAACTGAAATAAATGAAATAGAATCTAAAGAACAATACAAAGGATCAATGAAACAATGACTTTTTTTGAAAAGATAAACAAAATTGACAAACCTTAGCTAAATGGGCCAAAAGAAAGTAAAGACCCTTTCTTCATATATATGTTTATTGATTGTACATCATCTTCTGAGAGGTTTCTATTCAGCTCCTTAGCCCATTTATTGATTGGATTATTTGTTTTTTTGGTGTTAAGTTTTTTGAGCTCTTTATATATCCTGGAGATCAGTGCTCTGTCTGATGTGCGTGTGGCAAAAATTTGCTCCCAGAATGTAGGCTCTATGTTTAATATGAAGAATGTAATCTGCTTATAATTTTGTGCAAAGTTAGAAAAATTATGATTGTAACAATTTTTTTTTCTATTTGCCTCAACAAATGTTTTCAGTGAATAGTGTGTACAGCTTCTGAAAATTTGTTTTTTTCTGTTATGTTTGATAACATGTATTAAAATGCAACTTTTGAGAAAAAAAAATAAAGTATAAAAA
>CM053401.1:47825078-47842462 GCA_028644305.1 Xerus rutilus | reverse complement strand
GGGTCTCACTGAGTTGCTTAGCGCCTCACCATTGCTGAGGCTGGCTTTGAACTTGTGATTCTCCTGTCTCAGCCTCCTTAAGTGCTGGGACTACAGGCTTGCGCCACCGCGCCAGGCTTTGGGCAACATTTCTACACTAAACTCCCTCTGGATAGGGAGAAATGTTAATAATATTTGATAGGAAGCCATCACTTTGAGATGAGTGCATTGATTGTTGTAACTGGTATTTCTCTTCTAGGACTCTGAACATTATGCCTATAGATAGATTATGAGATACAAGCTCTAATAGGGCAGAGCATTCTGCCACAGTTTTTATCCCCACAATAGGTAGACGTTGTCTCTCTCTAGATGAGCCAGCTTCTCAGAAGTGGTGTATGACCCAGGGTGATTTTGCCAGTCAGTTGGCAATGACTGAAAATACTTTTCATTGTTAGAACATGAGGAGAGGAACATGCTACTGGCATCTAAAGTTTAGAGGGCAGAGATACCTCTAAACACCCTACAATTGGCAGGCTGGGCCCTCACTCCCCAATAAAGAATTATATTTTGGCAGAAAAATTCTATGTTGGAAGACTACCATAAGCATTTGGGACAGTAAGTAGTATCCTTGGCCTTTACTAGATGGCAATAGCATCCCTTCTCCTTCAGTCATGAAAATAGAAAGTATTTTCCTTCATTTTTGAAGATTCCCAGGGGATGAGATTTGAAGGGCTATTGGTAAACTGTGCTTTTTGTTTTATATCCTTTTCGGTGAATATGATGTCAAATGTTCCCCATAGTAGTCCCATGAATTTGATAGTAGTTGAAACTAATATTCTCAAAAGGTTACACTATAGAGGAGTTTACTACAAAGTAAAAGTTATTAATATATGATAATGTAATCCAACTGATATAAAAACAAAATATAAGTGGCTAATATTAAGTATTAAAATATATTTCACTACGCAATTGATAATCCAAAAAGATAAAATTGCTAACAATAACACAAAATTCTATATGAACAATGATTGTAGATGAGTTAAATACTCTGGTGAATGTGTGTCTCCGGTTGGAGGGTTAGAAAAATCATGTCTTCTTTCACAGAACTGGCCTTTGATTTATTACTTCTTGATTTGTTTACAGTACGCTGACTGAAATGATTTTTTTTCAGTGCTGGGGATCCAAGTTAGACCCCGGCACATGCTGGGCAAGTATTCCACCACTGAGCTACACTTCCAGCCCCGAAACTGTCTTTCTGACATTCATATTCTTACATTCTTACCTAATGTTTGAAGTGTTCATTTTTCTCTTACCCAGATCCATGTCTTTTTTATACCTCATGTATCCATCTTCAAAAAGTATATTTTGGTGGTATTTTTAAACTCAATTGACAATATCACAGGCATGTTCAGATGATATATTACTGTTCACCATTATGTGATTTATTTTAATGATCTATTATTATTACCTTATTATATTCATGAGACAAGTCAATGTATTTAGGAATGCCTGAAATCGAAATTTTGAAGAATACACTGATTTTTGGAAGAAAGACAGACTCCTTTTTAAATAAGAGATATTATAAAGGAGCAGAATTTTTATTGTTGTATGTATATACTTATATATGTTTATGCTTACTTCTTTTAGAAGAGAATATATTCTAATAAAGAGAAAACTCCCCAGGGATGGGGAGAAAGACACAAAATTTCTTCACTCAAAATACATTTAACTTAATCCCATATCTAAAGTGTTTCAAAGGGAAACATAATCTTGAAGTATTAGGGAAATGCTATAAGTATCCACCTGAATTCATTTCCACACGATAGGGATGAGCATGAATACTGAGCTGACAAGATCACTATATACAAGCTATGGCTAGGTTAGGCTGTACTTTTATTCATCCTCTTTAAACTATCAAGTTCCTTTACCACTTCTTTGTATAGACATTGAAAATAAAATTATAAGCCGGGTGTGGTGGCTCAAGCCTGTAATCCCAGCACTTAGGGAAGCTGAGACAGGAGAATCACAAGTTCAAAGCCAGCCTCAGCAATGGCGAGGTGCTAAGCAACTCAGTGAGACCCTGTCTCTACATAAAACACAAAATAGGGCTGGGGATGTGGCTTAGTGGTCGAGTACCCCTGAGTTCAATCCCCAGTACCAAAAAAAAAAAGAAAAGAAAATTATAATACATAGACTTCTTCTTAACATTAAGCTATGGTGATGCCTACATTAAGACAATAGCAGAGATGAAACCAGAGAAAAAATAAAGTGCTTATTTTCTTTACATGAGCCATATGCTTGATGAACTCATCCTTTTTCCAGGTGATATACAGTGGATAGTATCTATGCTCTGCACTAAGAAATGCCTTACAGAAGGGAAGTTCCTTTCTATTTTCTTGGACAATTTTCTTAGATGCTTGTATAGCCCTGTGATGGTTATTGATGGTACTATACTCTCTGAAAGAGTGAAAAACACAGAGCAAGGAGGATGCACAGGAGAGCAGGGGCATTTCATTTCAGCTAAAGTGAACTCATCCTAGGAATTTACTAGAAAATAGCATGTATACTTAAAAATTTCAATTTTCAAATATTCAGGAGTAATGAGAATCCATGGGGAAATGCAATAATACATATGTGTATGATATGTTGACTTGAAATGATAATTCTAGAACTTATTTTGTACAGAATTTAAATTGGACACCATCTTATACAAGCATTTTTTAAAAAATTTTTAAGAAAAGAGATCTTAAATACAGGGAAGGGTGGGAGGGTAGTCTAGGGGAAAATATAAATATTAACGTTTTTGAAATATTAACATTGCCTCAGGGTTAGGTTGATTAATGTTAGTAATAACTACTAAAAACCACAAAGGAACTAATATGGCCATTAAATTCAAATAAAGAAATACTGTGTAATAAACACTGAGTTATATTTAATAATAATTAACATTGAAATATAAAAAATGAATGCTTAAAATATTAAGTATCTTAGTAAACTAAAGGCTTTCTTTGACCTACATTCTTATAGAGTATAATATAAAGTTTCCCAATGAGAAGAAAAAAATCAAGAATTTATTACTGAATACTTTCAGCTGTAAACTTTCCCCTAGAACAGAGGCCCTGACAATGGATCGGTAAATCAAGAATCTACTTATTTGCTAAGTATTGCTTGTTGTTTTAACCTGCAAGGAGCTTAAATTATAGTAGAAATGGATCAACTATCTTTAATAAATACAATAAAATAGGGTGCTATAGTCTGAATGTTTCTGTCCTCTGAAATTCATAATGACCAATTAGAAAGTAGGACTTTGGGGAAGTAACTAGTTAATAAATGAATTTACTTTAATAAAAGGGATAAATACATTTCTAAAAGAAACCATATAGTGGTAGAAAGCCCTTTCCATCATGTGAGTTCATAGTTAGACAGCAAGCTAGGAAACAGAGAGTGTCCACGCCCTTGGTCTTGGACTTCCTCGTTGTGGAAGTGTAAGAAATTTCTATTATTTGTAGGCTGCCCAGTTTATGCTCTGTTATAGCAGCCTGGATGAATTAAAACGTAGGTATATGAGAAATACTTTTCAAATAGGAAAATAGATGTTTTGGTAAAATGATTCTGGAAATTAGATATTAAAATTCTAGTCATGATGATGATAATAGTGATGTCCATTATGTATTGTATGCTAAGCAATGTTTCCATTACTTTACACAATTATTTTAGTCTTAAATACTAATTGAAAAACAGAAACTTTTTCATGTTAATAAATAAGAAAACCAAAGTTCAGAGACATGAAGATACTTGCCAAGAGTCATATATGTTGTAGTAAGTGGTAAAAGATTCTATTGGTCAAAGAAAATCCTCTAAGTGAATGCTCCCTTCAAAGTTATCTTTACAGTGGTATTGAGTGTACAGTATTGATGCAATCATCCTTTGGCCCAATTTTAAAATATTTTGAACTTACCAGAATGTGTCTAAAAGAGTATTTTGATTATTCACAAGAGTCATTCATTTTATGGAAGGGAACCAGGGTCATTAGAATCAAGTCCCTTTGGTGAAAGAATTGTATTCAATTAGAAAATGATAACTTCAATGTAAACATTGTACAAGAAGTGTTTAGAAATATTTACTTGTGTTGCTCAAACTAACTCTATAGGCAATAAATATTCCAGAAGAGTTCTACAGAAGGCAACAGTGAAATAAAAACTAATAGTTATTAAAGAAATATATTATCTGATGTATGTTTTTCAAAATGAAGTTTCTCTTTGAAATTCTAGGTTGTTTTTATTGTTGCTTTTTCTCAGTGCTGGGGATTTAACCAAGGGCCTATACATGCTAGGCAAGTGTTCTACCCATGATCTACACCTCCAGCACTTCTCTGAGGTTCTAAGTTGTCCTGCAGACTTAAGGGCAGGCAGTGTCTACAGAATGTCAAGGAAGGACCTTCACAGTAGTCATGGAGAGGCATTCGAAAGAGGGGATGCTTGGCCACAACTTACATGGTAAGATATACTTGAAAAATGGATGTAAACAGGAAAAGAGCCATAGGAGCCTAGCCTGAGAGACAACATTGAATTATCATGTTTATGAGACTGAGAAGAAATGGACTGATTTATTAAGGGAAATAAGAAACCCAGCTAGGTAAGTAGGGCTTTGTAGGCTACAGGGATGAAAGCCATTTTACTGCTCTGTTTATAAATTAATATTTTGTCTATGTATTTATGAATTCATTTGGGTAGGCTTCAACATCTTCCTATGTGACTATGGCAAATTGTTCCCTTGTTTGCACTATTATCAAAAGTTCGTGTTTTTTTATATTAGCTTTATATTAGTCTCTAGTAACACTTATATTTCCAGAAAAATTTCACTTTTTAAAAAATCCAAATAGTAGTTATGTTAGTTCAATATGGTGATTATATACATCTCAGTAGTATAGAAAAAATACTCAGTAATTTTGTCTAATAGGGAACATATAACTGTTACATTAGTTTCCAATCTGTCTTTAATTTTTTTTATTTATGAAATTATAGATGTGCATTTGTGTGTAAAATATTTGTGTGTAAAATAGTTCTAGAATTTACCAATGTAACTTTTCAAGACAGGAAATCTTGAAATAAAGTACAGAGTTCAAGTCCTTACAAAGGTGTTCTTAAGAGTTACAATAATTTTTATTTCTTTTAATTATTTTATTTTTATTTTTTGGTACTAGCGATTGAACCTGGGAACACTTAACCACTAAGCCATATTCCAAGTCTTTTTTATTTTTTTAATTTTGAGACAGGGTATCACAATGTTGCTTCAGGCCTTCCTAAGTTTCTAAAGTTGGCTTTGAAATTGTAATCTTCCTATTTCAGCCTCCCAAATTGCTAGGGTTACTGGTGAGCACTACTGTACCCAGTAAGAGTAAAATTAACTTGACATAGTCTTCCTCGGTACACTTGGTCACTTACACCTCAAACTACATGTAAGAATTTCTCAGATACATTTGAAACACATTTTTTTTAAAAAAGACAGGCAAGAAGCAAAAAAATTATTTATTTACATATGTATTTCATATGTATATGTTTTAAACATATATATAATAATCTTATTTTGTTTTTTATCAAAATATACCTCTGATCAACAAACTTACTGAATAGCTATAATGTAAAATATATTATCCTGGGAATACAAAATTTGTAAAACATAAGCCTGTGAGCTTCAATGATGGAACTAATTGCTGAGGATGATATAAAAACATGTGTATGCATGTATGCACATATATGTGCATGTATGTATAACATAACTATTATATTTCATATCCATATTTCTTACATGTTATAGCTATCCAAATTAAACACATCATTTTCATATTTTTTAAAACATGACTATAAAAGAATGTTTTCCATTTATAAAGTATTACAGGATTCCTGCATTAATAGTTTTGCAAGAGTCAGTCATTCTTAGGTAGGCCTGGGGTCTGGTCATCTGAGCAGGGAGCATAGTCCTAGAACATAAACCTCTGATTCACTCAGGAATATTCTAGAGTGGTTACCAGTTGTTTGTACTTGGCAAATACTTAAACAAACATCCAGATTCTTCAGAAGAGTTGGAAGTACATGAAAGGGAGTGTCCTGAAGGACTTGATGACATCCTTACCTGCAGCTGGAAATGCTGCTGGCATCTGGTCACCTTTGTGGGCAGGGCAGGGAGGCTTGCCTCTGAGAGGAATGTTGCTGGTTTATACTCCTGCTATATGAAGTCCACTTGGGACACAGATAAATTACACCTCTTTACCTACATTAAAAGAACTAAACGTTGCCTGTGTCTCTTAGCGTCTTTTTTCAATTGCATCCCTGACACAATAGGGGCAACTGTGCAAGCAATTCCTATCATCCACTATTGTAGGATTGAATTTTAATATCTTGTGTTAAATTTGACATTTTCTTAACACTGGTAATAACAGTAACATCAGTATATCTTTATTAGCTCTTAAATTTATGGAATTATTTTCTTTTAAGAGCAAATATAAAGCCCACAATATCTACAATATTTTTGTCAGAACTGTAATTGGGATTTCAATCAAAACAGTTTAAAAAATTATCTTATTCAACTTTCACAATCAAACACTTGTTAGGATAAATCAGGCAGAAATTCAGCACCTAAGAGCTGCCTGAATTATCTCTATATTTCCAGGTAATTATATAAACCACTGTTACAACTTCTGATATGCAAACAAAGCATATTAGTAATTAGGGCTCCACAATTTAAGGTAAGGGGTTCCTTAAAATAAGTGAATAATTTGGGCAAAGGGCATGCAATTTCCTGAAGTAGAAACATAGACTGCAAAAGCAAGCATATCATAACCTGAATTATCCATTATTTTCAGTTTTCAGATTGCTTCATTGCATCTGAGTGGTTTTTATTTTTTTATTTAATTTGGTACCAAGGATTTCACCCAGAGGTGTTGAACAGCTGAGTCATATCCCCAGTCCCTTTTTTCTATTTTTATTTAGAGGCAGAGTCTTATTGAATTGCTTAGGACCTTGCTAAGTTGCTGAGGCTGGCTTTGAACTTGCGATCCTTCTGCCTCAGCCTCTCTAGCTGCTGGGTTTATAGGCATGTGCCACTGCACTCAGCACCTAGATGGTTTTTAACCAATAATTTTGTGATTCTTAGGCATCAAACAACCATGTAACACCTTTGCAATCATCACATACACAAAAATACAACTCTTTTCTAATAGGTAAGTAGTAAGCATATTAAGGGAACACTATAAAATTGGTAGCAATGAGGTAGAAATTTTCCCTCCTAATCCAATTTTGAAGCTCATCTCCTTTAACTCATAGAATAACAGTATCGTTTCTTCTCTCATCCCCAAACTAAAACATACAGAAAAGGAAATTACTTACACTGAACAATGAGCTGCACCATGGCTTCTCTTGGCTTCACATTGAATCCATTGTACTGGCTGGTCTGACATCTGTACATTCCTGACATTTCCCTAGACACATTCACAATCCTCAGTGTTCCGTCATAGCTCTCCATTTGCATTGACCCATCAGGCATTGCAACTTCTTTATCTGCTCTAGACCAAAGGATGATGGGTTTAGGTTTTCCAGTGACTTGACATTGCAGTTCTATTGTGTCTCCTTCTCTGGTGACCAAAGGTGATTTTTCCTGTGGAACAGTCAGATTGGGTGGAACTTGAAATGGGAAAAAGAAAATTTTTCAAGGTTAGTATAAACTGGTAAAACATGTTCAGGTACAGAAAATCATAAGGAAACAATTTCTGCTGGTTGAAGAAATGTGACAATTCAGGTCACAAACAATAGAGAGACCATAATGGAATTCACCCTCACTTAAAATGATTCTAAATTATTTTTAATTTAACATTCTCAAAATAAGGGCTTCAAACATTACCACAATAAATAAGGAAAATGATCAATAAAGAAAAATGAATCCATTCAATGACTTTCACTATCAGTCATTAGCTGGGTCTTTTATATGTACTTTTCATAGGAGTGATCCTGCTTACTCGGGGTAGGATTCATCTGCATAGATTTGGGAATCAGTGTAAGTGAAAGTCTTAGAAAAAGGAAAAAGAGGAGTCTGGGATATAAATCAGAAATTTTGACTCTGGTTTAAAAACTGTTGCTAAGATTAATGATCTGTTTTCTTGCAGTGGGGAAGCAATGGAACAATTGGATAGATCATACTCCTACTCTTTAATAATCCATTATATTCACCTCCTTAAGATTTTTGATTTTTTAACATTTGAATTTCATATGATGCTACTTTAAAATAATTTAAAATCATGTCAATATGAATAGTTTGCTATTATATTGCCACTATTTCTATGAAACTAATTTTAAATAAATTTTCAAAATATATTTCAATGAATACAAAAATAAAAAAATTTTTAAAGTTTATTTCTGATTTTGCTGAACATATTTAGGAAAAATTAAATTTATTTTATTGGAAATTACTATGTTGCAGTATATGCATGTTCAGATTTAGTAAAAAACATAAATATGAGGGAAATACTACGTGATGATTTTTCTCTTGTCACTTATTTCATTAGGAGATTTTTAATGTTTTATATATTTGTAAAAACATTCATGCAGGTTTATATAACAGTATCTATCAAAAATTATGAGCAAAATAGAATAGTAGAAATAAGAATAACCATAAACATGAATAATTTTGTCCTTCTAATTTATGTCATATGCTTTTTTTGGAAGTTGTATAGCATATGGATTAAAAGAAAAACATTTCATTCTCCTATCTGGTATTACTTTGCTCCAGTTTACAGATAAAAACAAAACAAAACAAAAAGCTAGGCTGACAATTATTTTCCAACTAATATAAAAAATTAAATACAAGTTAAATGGATACCAAAATGATCTTACTATTCAAATATTTTTATCTTTTTCACTTAAATTTTCATTTATAGTTCAGAAAAACTAGTTATATGATGCATAGCACTTTAGAATTTAGAAAATTTGAAACAATAATTACTATCTTCTTGAAGAAGTCATATACACTGTAAAAAATGACATTAAAATGTTTATAAATGGTTACATTTTAAAAACATAATTTCTTAAAATTTATAATTTTATAGATATAAACAATTAGTAATTTAGTCAAATAACTTGTTCTTTTTGAAGTGAACCACAAAGCAATGATGCAAATCTACATCGCCTTTTATAGTAATATAGTTGGGATGGAACTGCAGTATTTATTCATCCTTCATGATTGTTATACAGGATTGGCATTTATTATGCCCCTACTATGTTCCAGGCACAGATAGATATTTTACATGTTTATATAATTCCCTTAATAGTCTTAAAGACAAAATATTTAATATTAAAACTTAATAAATGAAAATATTGAGAATAAGAGATCATAAATAGTTTGATTTAAACAGAACACAAATCCAGGTCAATTCAGAGCAGACAGCCAAGGTAGAGACGACTCCTGGAATAGGCTCCCAGAAATGATAGTGTCTGGAATTAACAACTTGGAGTTAACACTAAAAAAAGTTCTTGCCCATTTCTTGGTGATTTTCTCAGGGGCAAAATAAGTGGGTCAATACAGGAATGTGAGGGAGTATTTGACACATATTCTGGAAAATTATCTACTTTATACCCTATTATATTTATGCTCATCTATTTCAAAATATTTTCTTTATTTCAAAATTTATTATAAGATATACCAACCTATATAAATACCCAAATTTTGATAAATTTCTATAAGTTAATTGAAAAAGGACATTATAAATTAAAAGATTTTTTAACAGTGTTTGCTCTTGAAATATTCAATCTATATCACTTCCAAAAGCAAGTCCCATGACCACGGCCAAGAAAAAATACTCTCAGTATTGATTTATCCAGTTTTGGAACTATGAATTTGTACTCTATGCATGAGTCCCAAGGTTACTGATATTCTGACTATTGGAACAAATTACTAAAATGGTAATGAGAGAAGTGATGGCATTTGGAAGTATTTATTTCCTGATTTAATAAGATGAATATTTAAACACCTTATAACTTTAAGTCATTCTAATAAAAATCAATCTTCAATTAGTTCTAAATTTTAAAAGATTATCATGATAAATAGTTCAAAAATTCCCTTTGTAAATTTTTTTGTTATTCATTTATTTGGATAAACTTTTTTTTTTTTTTTTTTTTGTACTGGGGATTGAACTCAGCAGGGACACTCAACCACTGAGCCACATCCCCAGCCCTATTTTGTATTTTATGTAGAGACAGGGTCTCACTGAGTTGCTTAGCGCCTCATGGTTGCTGAGGCTGGCTTTGAACTTGCAATTCTCCTTTCTCAGCCTCCCAAAGTGCTGGGATTACAGGCTTGTGCCACCACACCAGGCTAGAACATTTTTCCTTAATTAAAGTCACAGAAATTTATACCTCAGTTTAAATCTTGATAACTTAAATGCAGTGTTTTGAACAAATTAACAAATTAGCACAGGTTTTAGTAAAGAGCAAACCTAACTAAAAGGTGCTTTAATCTCTCTTCTATAAGACTTTAAATCTTGAAGTCAAAGTTAAACCTTTCTCCACAACACTCTTGGTCAAAAGAACTTAACATTTCCCAAAGCTTTTAAAACGCTTCTTTTTTCCCCCCATACACAATAAATTTTCTACCTGCTAAAATTCTACTCTAAACTCTTAATTATTTCTATAAGTTTTCCATTGGAAGATCTTATAGATTCTTATGGTCTCATGAATTTTTCTCTACTTTTTATGTTGATAATACATATTTTAACTTTCACCTCAAGGCTCTTCCAGTCTATGATTGCCATCTATTTTTATATTCCTTAAGTCTTTCAAATCTTCAAACCAAATCACTATTTATTTCTTGACTTAGTTAATAGTTAATTGTCAACACATCCCATTTGCTGATTGAAAACCACAGTTTTCATTGTTTCAACATTTCCTCTTGTCCACCACTTCCAAACAGATATCAGATCCTGTTTCTTGATAAAAAAATATTATTGTCATACCTGCCTATTTTTCATGTACATGAGCAGATTTCTCAGTAGAAATTATTTTCCTTTCTTATGACAGTCCCCTAAGTAGTATATGTCACCAGTCTCATTCTTCCAGGTCTCCTTCTACCCTCTCATAAATGTTATCATCATAAATGCAATTCTGTCCATGTCACTATGAAGACTACAAACCTCAATGAGAGTGCTTATCATAACATTGCTTTAATAATAATAAAAACCTGAAAACAGCCTAATGGATTTCTTAAACAATTCATGGAACAGTCACATAATAGAATATGACAGAGCCTTTTTAAATGATTATGTAACAGATGTCTATTTATTGATAAAGATGCTTATATTAAATGAAAAGATCATGTTAGTGAATAGTATGAATAGCTATAACTACTCTTATTGAGTAAAACATGTTATCCTGCAGTATAAACAGTTGCATACAATTCCTACATACTATATAAGCAGGTTTTAGCTGTCCCCCTATCTCTCCACACACACAAAAACACACACACACACAAACACACAGTTTGTAAGATAACAGACATATTAATTTGCTTCACTACAGTAACCACTTCATTATATGTATCCCATAACATCATATTCTAAACCTCAAATATTAAGATAGTGGAAAGATTTTAAAGAAAATATACCAATGAATATTATCAGGGAACTTATGGAAGGGGAGAATATATATGCTTCATCTTTATATTGTCAGCCTTTAGCATACCATCTCTCACATAATAGGAACTTGGTAGAAAAGTTTACACCTAATACATGAATTAGTATAGTAAGGCCATTAGGGATATACATGGGATAAGGGGATATACATGGGAAAATATCTAGAGGAAAGGAAAGTCCAGAAGGAACTATACCAAAACACTGAGAGTAGTTTTCTTTAAATGCAGTATTATTGATACATTTTATTTTACTCATATACTTTCCTTCATTTTTAAATCTTCTACAATACACACAACACAAATTAGTATATTATGGGCTCCAAGAAGTCCAGAGAAACCTTAAATATTGATTTGATCTACTTTCCAAAACTCATCAATAAAAACCTCATTTTTAGTCACACAAATGTATTCCTCTGGAAATGATGTTTAGAGGATCACGTGTGAGAGAGGCTCCTCCACAGTTGCTCACTCCTTATAACACACAATGCCCTCAAATTTCACTGCTCAGTTAATCCAGTGTTCATGAATAGTAGTTCTTTCCCCTCTTCAGAGTGTTTGGATCTTGCTGCCTCCCAACCCCCTTGCTCGTTCCATGTGTGGAAACCAAGTTCAAATGTCTCTACTTCTGTGGAAACTTTATTCTTCCCTGATTGGTCATTCATGTTGCTTACCACATGTTACACTGAGAGTTGTATACCACTTTAACCTGAACATGTGGCCCTCCTCTGCGTTTTCTTCCATGTCTCTCTCTCTGACCAGACAAACCCTTGAGGGTACAAAATCTCTTATTCTAGCACATAAGCCTGGTGCCTGGATTTACTGCCTGACACAGATCGGGAAGGTGTGAAATCACCGACAGGAGAAAGTCAGAGGGAGAGTGGAGAGTAAGAAGGTATAAAGTAAAAACATCTATAAATATATTAGATACCAGAAGTAAACACAATAAGTAAAACTCACACACTATTTAAAACAAAACTGACAATAATATAATATATAGTAAATCTTCAACTAAAAATGCACGTAAGTGGTAGAGTCATGGAATATACTGTTAAGTTAGACTTCTGGTTCAGCACTTGAGATTTGTGGGGTATAAGAGAATTAGGAGAGTCAGGAAAGGGCTCTTTCAGTTTCTTTATACATCTTCTTTCATTTAAAGATGTGTATAGATAAGCTCTGAATTGATTTTTTGTAAAAAGAGGAAAAGGCCTTTTAAGGCATTTAATTTTACCAAGATAGTTTATGTCTTCATTTTTAAAATATTGTCTCACAATGAAAACATTACCAAATTAAGCACAAACATTTGAAATGTCTTTACTGCATGAGGTCCACACTTCTTCATAATGTACTTGCTAGAAAAAAGTCCCATCAAATAAAAATACAGGTAATTTTTCTGACATATAGTCTAGATAGCCCTTGCTTTGATTTTTCTTGTCTGAAATGTTACTGTAGGAGGTACTACAATCATAGAAACTTGAAAAACAAATTAAACCAATTTCTCCTTCCACACATAAAAAATAGACAATTTGAACAAATTGGTTTTCTGTCAACTTTTCCATTGTATTGCAGACTATAAAATAGAACAAGCAAAGAGAAGGAAAATATTTTCATTTCTTCATTGAGAAGAAAGCTGAGGAAATTAAATCTTTAGTCTGTACTTGGAAAATGACTGTTTCATTTTCCTTACTAAAAAGAACATGGGGGAAGCTTAGTTCATTTGAACTATGTGAGAAAATACCATGCTGCCTGAAACAAAAAGACAAGAGAATATGCTTGTGCAGTTATTGATTTAAAATATATTAGCATTTGCCAGGTATGGTGGAGCACCCCTGTAATCCTAGCTACTGGGGAGGCTGAGTCAGGAGGATCTCAAGTTCAAGGAAAGATTGGGCAACTTAGACTTTGTCTCAAAATAAAAAATAAACAGGGCTTGGGATATAGCTTAGTGATAAAGTGCCTTTGAGTTCAACTCCCAGTACCTACAAAATAAATAGGTAAAATAAAATATATTAACATTTCTAGAGTACTTTAGTAGTAAATATTCAAACAAAATTGTAGTTTAAAACCAAATATATTTTTTAAAAAGCTAAGTAATAAGTAAAAATTTCCCCATCAAGGCAACCAGTCTCATTCTTAAGAAATCTAAGTAAGTATGGCACTATTCAATTATACTTGAATTTTTGGAAAAATTGTTAATAACAGATATGTGTGTTCTAGAGTGGAATGAACAATCTATACTAAAATAAGATTTCAAATAAATTATGTGACTATGCAAATGACCCTTAAAGGCCAAAGTTCCAGAATTCACATGTTGGCCATTTATAAGCAATTATTTAAAAAGACTGAAGCAAATAATGAATTTGTAGATATAACCAATCCAAATGAATAAAATCTAATGCATATTTGTACATGTACGTGTTTTCTTCAAAAATCATAGGTATAAAAAATTTACTATATGCTGAATATCCTGTACTGTGAGTTTCATCCTTGGTGATCTACCAACCAAGATGCCAAGATGAAAAAACACCCTAAGTACAGACTTTCTTGTTTTGGAGGAAAGATACTGTACCACACGTGAATAATTTCTCAGGGTCTGTCAGCAGTTGTCAATCTCTTCTTTGCTGGCACATTTCAGATTAGCTTTAGAAGCCTAAGATATGCACTTGGGTATATTCAGATGTTGAGGTTTTGATAAGTCCTAAAGTCATTTTACACAGAACTAAATACTTAGCAGTTACAACTGTCAATGGGAAATCAGTAATGACATCTCATAATGGGCTGCGAGGTAAATAAGACAAACCAGTGGTTAAATAAAACTGTCATCATGCTTGTTGTAACTCCACTAATTCCTCCTCTACTCAGGAACATATAGTGTGAAGAGCAAAATGTTATTACTGTAACCTCTATTTTAAAGTCTCCATACATTAATATTGAAAATATTCTAATTACTACATACCTCACAGCTCATTTGAATACTCCACTAAAATTGGGAATAATTGCCGTAATGCCCAAAATTTATAAGAACACATGTTTAGTAGCCATTGAAAAATATTCATATGATGATATAAGGCAAATTTGAGAATTTCCTTCAAGTTAAAACTAATTCAGATCCAGGTCTTGATAATACTTTTTAAACTAATAAACTTGATCCACTTTTAGTCAGATTAATAATTATGTTTCACTTAAAATAACATAATAAGGTGAGCTGGGAAGGTGTTCAGGGTGACAAAAGAAATACGATGCTAAAGTTTCCTCACTTATTAGTTCATATTTGCCTCCAAAGAGAAAAAAGGAGTAAAGAGTAATGTTTGCCATTTCTGAACCAATCTTTCTTAAAAATTATGTCAATCTATCATTGGCATATTTACAGTAGCTCCCCATTTTCCAGTATAGAATGTCTAAATTACATTGCTTGTTTTCTGTTTTACCTGCCAAGTCTTAATATGCCTTAGTATTTCTATAGAAAGCTCTCTATTCAGTTGAAGCAGGACTTTCAATCTGTTTAGCACAGTTGGCTTACTCTCAACAGCTCACCTGACTTCCTTCTAAACAGAAATGGGTTTGATCTTACCGTAACCATTCAATGATTCACCTCCATTCTTTAGGCCTAATTTAAGCTTCCTGACATATTTAGCCTTTCCTGATTTCTGTATCCATGTCTCTATGAATTGGAGTATTTATTTAAGTATTGGAGTATGTATTTAAGCCATGCTGAAGTATAAAATTCCTTTCATATGTACTAAAGCATGCTGATGTCAGAACACGGGTCTTTCTATTTCTTCAGTGGCTCCCACACTATGTGATGAGATAATGTGTTTTAGAAGTGCTTAACAAATTCTTGAAGGATTCATGGAGCACCAAAGTTACTAAGCAACCAAGGTAAGAAAACTCTTGGTGAGTGATTACCTCTTAATTATCCAAATCTTATTTATTTATTTATTTATTTATTTTTAAAATATTTTTTAGTTATACATGGACACAGTGTATTTATTTTGTTTACTTATTTTTATGTGGTGCTGAGGATCGAACCCAGTTCCTCACACGTGCGAGGCAAGCACCCTGCCACTGAGCCACAACCTCAGCCTCCAAAGCTTATTTATTAAGCACAAATTTCAAGATCATTTTTCACTTCTCCATTTTTAATTTAAAAAGTCACAAAAATATTTCTATAATATTAGCACTTCTACTATAGTTTGATCTGGGAATAACAGTGACACAAGAAGGTAAAGATAATATTCTAAAAGATGGAATTGTTTGGTAGTATTGAGCAATTTGTTTGCTTTATGACTTTCTTCATTTAGCAATCAAAGAAAAGACTTTTTCTATAATAGAATGTCCATGTGGACTCATAAGAATTTTATAACTTAGAGTCTTATGGGTAAATTACATAGAAAACAAGAACTTATTTATGAAAATGCCTTCACACCAGATGGTATGCCTACTCTACTGTCCATAGTATGATTTAGCATAAATACATCTCTTATTATACTCTGTAAATAAAAAAATTCCTTTTTATTTTTGCACCAACACATACTGGTAAGTACCTCACCCATAATAAATCAGAAGATGCTAACAAAATAGGATTGACAATATTTTACAGATCTAGCAACACAGCAGGAAGAAAGCCCACATTGAAAACAAACATGAGGTTAAAATACCACAGCATTTGCATCTGGATACTCTAAGGGGAAATGTACATTCATACACACACATGCACAATGCTTATTTTTCATAGAGTTGGGAAACCTTATTAGAATGGTATTGTTAGTTATTTGAAACATATGGGGAGAGGCAGGATCCTGGAGGTAGCAACTCTGAAGGTTTGGTACTGGAGGATGGAGGACATGCAGTGCCATTCAATCAGGAAAACAGGTTTGGCAGGCAACAGTTGTGGCTGTTCCAACTTCCCTCTCCCAGCAGGTGTTGCTATGGCACAAGAATAGTCTCTGAGGGATTCGATAGAACACAAAGTGTAAGATGAAAGAACAAAATAGAAAAACATTCTCTGCATGGCATTCATATTTTCCCTGCTACACAAGCTGAAAGACCAGTCACAAATAAGCACAGGTTCTATTCTTGTTGCCTCAGATAAGTGAATGGGACTTGGCTCAGGTCACTTAAGTACCATTTGGTTAAGTTTTCAAGTAATGTAATTTGTTAGGATCTACACATAATTTGGTTTTCTAACTTGAGCCTATAATAAAATATTTTCTGGAAACAGCAAAATAAACCTCTATTAGTAATATAATCTTCTACTAACCTCTTTGGAAGAAGATGTAAAAGTATATTTTTTTCTTTTTCTAATCTCCCTCCCTTGATTTATTGCATGTGTTTCTCAGACACTAAAATACATAAATGAACAACAGTTACTGATTAGGTACATAAAGTCTCACATGTAGAAAAATTTTCTTCTTCTTAAACAATTATATAAGCAAACAGAATCAAGATCTTTCAGCTTGCTAATGTAATGACTCAAATTACATTATAATTTCAACAAAATGGAGTATGAACTAGACTGAGAATATGGACAGTAAAAGGGAGGCAGTTGTTTATTTCTACAATAATAAAGGGGCACTGGTAAGGGTCAAAACACAAAACAAGGTCCTATGATATTTTATTATTAACCTGTAATTAGATCATTTCCTAAAGAAATAATCAACCTGTTAATATTTCTGAGAAAAAGTGACTGATTCATAGATTACCCCTTTCATTACTAGCAAGCACTCTGGGAGTAA
>CM053401.1:47763482-47824578 GCA_028644305.1 Xerus rutilus | reverse complement strand
CTCAGCACCTCATTGATTCTATCAATCTCTCCAGCTGAATAAATCGTACCTCCATACACATAATCAATCTGTGCTTTTTTTCCTTGTGTTCCTTTTCATTCAATTCCTTCAAACTCCACCTTGAAAATATTTCTAAATTATAGTGGAGTGAGAAGGAATGTAACAAGTCAAAAGGCTAATTGACTTCTCACATGTAGTTCATGAGTGAGTCTCAAGCTTGTCCCATTAGTTGAGCTTCCTATATCTTTTCCTGTTTCATTTGCTCATTTGTCATGACGTTTTGTTCACCCACATTGCCTTATTCCTTTCCAATTAAAATTTTCTGCCTTTTCTTTGGAGTAATATCCACATTATTCACTGAAATTTACAATGCAAAAGTAGTCTGCCCTGTTAGGGAAACAAAACATTTTCTTTACCCAACTGATGGTTAGGTCTCCAGAATATTTCTTAAAATTTTTTTATTTCTCTATCACTCTTCCTCTAACAGGTTCCTCTAAGAAAATCCTTTGGGCTGTTGTTTTTTCTGGTACCAAGGATTGAACACAGGGGCACATAATTGCTGAGCCACACCTCCAGCCCCTGCCCCCTTTTTTAAACATTGAGACATAATCTCAATAAATTGCTTAGGGCCTTGCTAACTTGCTGAGGCTGGTTTTGAACATGTGATGCTCCTGCCTCAGCCTGCGGAGCTGCTAGGATTACAGGTATGTGCCACTGTGCCTGGCCTTTGGTTGTTTTTGATTGTGTGAATGTGAGCTAGTAAGATCCAATGTTATACTTTCCTCCTAAGGCTATTGCCTTATTCTTATTCCAGCTGAGATGCTACCTGCCCTTTGGAACTCTTTCTGACCAGATTCAGGAACATTATTCTGTGCACTTTCATAGAACTTAGATAACGTATTAAAAAGCAAGCATTAGACTTTGTCTCTTATTAAAAAAGTCATTCAAGTATAATCTCACTGAAAGATATACTCTATTGTTTAGTATGTTTTCACTTCTTCCTATACCCCATACTAGAGTGGTTATTGAATAAAATTTTGTTGATCATGTACTGTATTCATGAATAAATTCCACAATTATGGATGACACTTAATTTCTCTTTGATCTTATAGATCTTTTTGGTGTAATTTCCACTTGTATTTTCAGTTAGCCTGAGTTCTCAAATAGAACTTACAAGCCTCAATTTTCTTGCACTATGGACAGTTTCTACAGGACTGAGAGTTCTTTCATAAAGGTCAGATTTAGCAAATGGAAGGGAAAGGTACCAATGGCCAGAGCCATATATACTGTTTTCATTTTAACACCAGAAAATTCAGCATGCCTTCCTCAACTGTTCCCATTCACTACATCACACTTTATTTTAGTGTTATCTTAGCAAATTCTCGCTTAAATAATTTAGCACATTTTAATATGGCACTTACTAAAGGTTTTAAAGGTGTTTCCTCTTTAGAATATTCAAAATAGTCTAGACTATTTGAATAGTTGGTGTTAAAGAAAATAGGGAATGGGACAATAGCTCCAAATTCCAGTTTCCACTGATGCTAACTGATGGGCAGTGATCAAAATAAGAGTGATGCAAAGCCATAAGATTTGATGTGAACAACTTAGAATTTCTCAAACTTATTTAAGTGTGATGACATCATCTTTATGAAAGTTTGCTACTTTTTCAAGTTTTCTTTTATTATTTGAACCCTCCAATCTGAACAAAAGTTTGTTTTCTATTCAAACACAGATTCTAGATAAGTCCCCTAGCCTCTCCAGATTGTCGCATTTACCTCTCCTTTTTGGAAAATCTGTACTGATCACTGACCAATGCAGGACTAATATAGATCAACATAAGAAATAATTTCAATGAACATTTAAAATTTTTTGAAACCATTTGAAGTTTTGATAGAAAAACCTGCCAAATTTTTAATAAAAACACACATAAGGAGCAACACCTGTTTTCAAATAAGGAATGTTAGCCATAAAATATTCTTTTAGGAAAACTCTTACATCCATAAATATGAATATATAAAATATAGGCTAACATTAATATCATTCTGTACTAAAAGCAAAAATAGAAAGAATTTTATATCTCTATGAGTATGCTTACTCCAAAATTTCCTAGAGTTTATGTTCTTACTCAAAGAAATATATATTCTCAATGACAACAGTACTGAGTATTCACTAAGCACAATAGTCTCTCAAGGTTTTAACACTAATATAGTAAACATATCTGCTAAACCACCTTTAGTTCCACTCTTAGTGCGAAAGGTAAGGCAGAAACTCAAGAGTAAGGCTATAGAAGAAGTAATCCACTGTTTTGGGGAGATGGAGAGCGTCCCTTCTGACATTTTACTCCAACACTGGGTTCTTCTTGGCCCACATCAGGACAGATACAACATCCCTTCAATAAACACAAAAGTCAACTGAGAATAAGGAATTTTGAAGAGTAAATTTATATATGAGACCAATTCTGCTGGAAGCCAATGTATAAAGTGGCCAATCAACCATTCAGACAAGAGGAAGTCTCTAATTAGGAGACTGTAAAGTTCAGTCTATATCATATTTTATAAAATTGTGTTTTTTCATTATGCCTTCTCAGGCATTCAAAAACTTAACAACAGATAGAAACAGATAGAAGATAGATGAAAGATTACACAAACAAATAGGGACAACAGCAGAAAAATTAGTAGGATAAGAATGAGATTTTAGCAATTGGAAAATAATCTCAGGACTGCTTGCATATAATTCTGCAATTTAGACCATACTAGACCACGACCATCAGCTTACTAAGGAACTCAGTAAACTAGACATGTGAACGAGGAAAAGAGAAAGACAGATCCTGCCTCAATCTTTATAAAGTATATTAATGCTTATATAGAAAAATAATAGTTATGTTAATTTAACTTAATTTCCTGGTAAATCCACCAAGTCCTGCTTTTTGCTTTTTTGATTTTTTTGGTTTTTTTGGCACCGGGGATTGAACTCAGGGGTACTCGACCCTGAGCCACATTGTGGCTATTTTGTGTTTTATTTAGAGACAGGATCTCACTGAGCTGCTTAGTGCTTCGTCATTGCTGAGGCTGGCTTTGAACTCATGATTCTCCTGTCTCAGCCTCCTAAAGTTCTGGGATTACAGACATGTGCCACTGTGCCTGGCCAAGTCCTGCTTTTTATTTTTTTAATCAGCAAGGTTTCAATAGTGTAGGTTGGAGGACAAAATCTATGGCCTCTGAGCAACATATGGCCTCTCGTATACCTTTGTAAATAAAGTTTTATTGTAATATAGCTAATGAGCAACTTAGCAGGGCGGGGAATGAGAAACTTTGATAGGACTTTACTATGGGACAGAACTATAAAAACTCTCATTGTCAATGGGAGCTTGCCCATTATAATAGCAGAACAGAGTAGTTGTGAGAGAAACCACAGGGCCTGAGAAGCTGAAATATTTACTATTCTGGCCTTCACAGGAGTTTGCCAACCTCTGGTCTCCATCACTAATTCAGAGGTCATGGATCATACTTCATAATTTTGGATTCAAGGAAAGAAATTAATTTGTCTCTAGTAACTCGGGTACTAAGTACATAACTTCTGGCTGCATGGAAGCCTCCTCTGATCAAAGCATTGTCAGGGTTTCACATGATTGTCTTACATTTACCCCTTTCTCTCACAGAAACCAATGTACTCCTCACTATGGTCACTCTGTAGAACCATAGTTTTAATCAGCAGTATTTTATGTATTTCCTTTCCTCTTTAAATGGAAAAGGGAAAAAAATCCAATCAAGTAGATTTAATCTGTTTTTTTTTCCCTTTGCCCTCCTTCTCATTATCAATTCCTATTCATTGTGAACTGTTGTTATCAAGTCTTGTGTTATGAAGAACCTTCATTTCATAAATGTGAATGCTTGTGCAGACACTTGTCAACTACCATAATTACAGTAACTAGACAGGTAGACCATAGTAAAGCTACAATTTTGAACTCATTTTTAAAATTGATTATCACAGTGCTCTTAATGCTTAAGTTTTAGACTCTTGTTAAATCCTCTAAATTTTGCTTCACTTCTTGCTACATAAAATGTCTGTGTACTCTAACATGGGAGGGAAAAAAATCCTAAAATCTATATCAAGTCTTCTGCTATATTTGCACACCAGCTGTCTCACCCTGGGAATTCCACAGATAACCAGTCTGACTGCGTAGATGTTCAAGGCATGATGCACATGCTTCTGAGTTTACTATAAACCTGCACATTTGTTGAGTCATGCAAAGGATTACTTGAAAGCTAATGAGCAACTTAGCAGGGCGGGGAATGAGGAACTTTGATAGGACTTTACTATGGGACAGAACTATAAAAATCAATGGGGTGTTTCACAGCAAATCCTCCAAAATATTAAAAATCTATAAAAGTTACATTTATACAATGAATAACAAGTGACAATCCTTTAAGGATCTGAATTTAACTGCTACAAACATTTTATTCTAAGGTTCACCAGCATTTTTCACTAAGTATGTGAAAAATTTTTATTTTATAAAATTATTATAATTAAGTTTCAATATATTTAATTATTTGAGACTTTTACAGCAATTATGATACTGTGGGCTTTCATTTACCTGCAGTCTAGCCACAAAAATAAATATTTTCATAATGAAAATTATAAAATCAAAACTAATTAATATAGTTTATGGTAATATTAATAAATAACCTACAACAGAAGCAAGAAATAAGTACTTTAATATTCCTGGCACTTTCTACACTCTACATATTTTATCAAATGTACCCTTCCATGGTCAGTACTACAATTCTGCTTCCGTCAGGATTTAACTCAAATGCCATTTCTCAGCAACTTACCTCTATTTACAGTTGCAAAAGCATTGAACATACCTATGGAAGTTGGGTCAAACTTTAAGCACACTATCTATTTGCTACACATTGTCCCTAGTTTCTATATAATGTTTTGGCAAATCAGATTAAACTACTTAAGGGCAATGCCCATTTGTACTATCACCATAGAACAGACAGCTGGGTGTGACGAAATAACTCAGAAAGGAATCTGAAAGAAACAATCTTAGATTGACAAAATAACAACTGCTGACACTAAAGATGGCCTGTATGGTTATAGAAATAGGAGGGGAAGTTTATAATATTAAACTAATGTAAGAATAATACAAAACCCATGAACACATATAGTAAAGTTATTATTATCAAATGTATCAGCAAACTCCAAAAGGCACATAGCATCTCATAGTTTGACATTAACTCAGTCTTTTGAAAATATTTATAATACTTTAAAGGATTTACATTCATGGGATACTTTATATTTCTGTTTTAAAAAGACATCTAAAATATATGTTGAAATGTGGTTCTGGGATTAAAATGGTTTTCTGCATTAGGTAGAAATGTCTTGTGGCAGCACATCCTCACTTCAGTAAGTTTCATATGCCTCTTAAGACATAGTAACAACTGAGATTCAATGTAAGAGTTTGTATAAAAAATGAAAAGGTTCAAAAATATTAAGAGATGGCATGTGGCTGAGCACCTATAATTGCAGCTACTCAGCAGGCTGAGCAGGAGGAGCACAAATTCAAGGCCAGCCTGGTCATTAGGGAGATCCCATCTCAAAAAGTAAAAGAGGCTGGGGGTGCAGTTCAGTATGCATGGTAGGTAGGGAGTCTCATGGAGTAGTGTTTAGAAGATGACTCAATGTATTTATCTCTAGTATTGTTACCTATGCTTACCAGGCAAACTAATAATAGTTAAGATAATTTAATTATATAACCAATCTCTTTTTAATAAGAGACACTTCTTGAATAAAATTTGCTCTTCAATAATATTGAATTTTTCTTTTAGGGATTTTGGAAATTTCAAGAATCAATGTTGATCCTTCTTTCTACTTTGTCACTTATAATACACAATGTCAAACAGGTAACATAAGTAGTGTGTTTAAAGTGAATACTGGGGTTCATTCTAGGAGTAAGTTTGTAATGCTCCTTTTTTTCTCTTTTCTGTGATTCCTTTTTGTTTAACAGTATGTGAAACATGCTCTCATCAAATGAGTCCTTTTAGATAGAAGCCCTAATTCTTTGGATTCAACTTTTATGTCACTGCTTCTGAAAAAGAAACAGGCAAACAAAACCAGACAAGCAACTAAAAATACAAAGTGATTCTTATAATTATGTGTTGAACAATTCTGGAAAAGCACCCTTTGAGAAATAAGGACAACTGATCCTGGATCTTACTGTCTTGTACTTTCCCTTATAGGAAGTATCCCACATTAGTCTCACTTGGTAGTGTCACCTCACACACTAATTGAACTTTTCCACCAAATGTCCCAAATGAATTTGTCTGCAAATGATGGCACCGATATCTAAAAATCAGTTAGATAAAAAATAGTTTTTTTTTAAACTAGTAAAGGACTAATGTCCAAATACACATACTTTTTATCACCCAACTTTCCTTTTACATTAATTTTAGTGGATAAAAATTGTTCTTTAGAAAGCAGAACTGGGAAAGTAAGCACATTTTGTCACCCTGAAGTATGGACTTATGTTCCTTAGGAGTAAAATCAATTCAGTGTGCATTGTGATTTGGAGCCATGAGAAGGCACAATGCTGCAGGTGAATAATAACACACAAGAGTCAAATGCTGCCTGACTGGAAATGAAGAGCCCACTGTTAAACATTCATCAGCACAGAGCATGCCACTACAATAGTGCTCTATGTTTGCAACACACAGTATTTACTTAATGCCATATAAGAATCTTCAATTGAAATTTCATCTGATAATGGGCTTTAAAACACACTGAGGTGTCCTCTCATAACAAACAGCTGTGATTTTTCTCATCTAGAAATCCACATTTAATATAAAGAGAAGCAATAACCTATTTTCATTTTTTAAGTTTAAAAGAAAGAATTTCACTCCAACATATCATCAGTTTGAACTAATTTCATTGAGAACAGATTCTACCAAGAGATTCTCCAAAAACTCACATCCAACTACAACTTTAATATATTTATCACAGGTTTTTGTTAGTGGAAGAGACATTTCTTAAATACCTTTTACTAAAATATACTTAATATATCTCTCAGGATTTTCTACTTAAAACTAAATGGTTTCTGTTAAAATTTTGTGCAAATTGTGTCAACTCTAGTCATTTGTTGTTTAATTTTATTTATATAATTTTAAACTCTAAAAATTATAGGGTTCATTGTTAATGAAAACATGATATTATTTAACCTAGAAAGCTATATCTATCTTTGTCAATGCTAGTTTTATTTGCATGATTTCTGAAAAATCACATACAAATCGAAATCAAAAATAGAAGCAACAGTGTCTCACAATTTGATATTTATTGGGCATTCAAAATAATAGGATTTTTTTGATATTAGGAAAATAAAAAATTATAAATGTTCTTAGCTTGACTAAATACTATTTTATCAGCCAGATTTAAAGAAATTATTCTAAATATGAACACGGCTTGCATTATAAATATACTTCTTACCTGTGCTGCTGGATATATTGACATCAATACTGATATCAGATATTCCTCCTCCCTTCAGAGAGGCTACACATGTGTATGTCCCAAAATCCGTGAATTTTAAATCAATGATATCCAAGTTTGTTGTTCCAGGGGAGATGTCGGGATCAGTCTGTGTAATAACCATCCGCTCAGAACTTCTTAATGGGCGACCATTTTTAAACCAACTAAATGTCAACTCCTCAGAAGGAACAGCTTCTACTTGGCAAGATATTTTCACTTCTCGCCCAATCTGGATGTTGTCATCCTTGTGATAAGGATCTGGGGTGATCCAAAATCGTCCTTTTTTTAATGCTAAAACATAAAAATTCCACGAGGAGTTAGTGTTACTTTCATAACCTTAGGGATTATTAATTCATTTTAGGTAATTATCTCTGGACTGAAATAATGTAAAAAAAAAACAATATAAAATGTGCATAGGCTTCTTTAAGTTTCTAAGTATTATGGCTATAAATAAACCTGACTTAGTTAATCTAGTAATACTCTACAACCATAAACCATTTAAAGACTCTAAACACTAGTTTTTATAAAATCAGATATTTTCCTGTGGTACAAAAGTAAACTTTAAGTCTATGCACAATTATACTTTAATATACAGTGCTACAATTATATTTTTGCAATTGAGTTTTGAACAAATCATGGACTTTATATAAAGACAGTATACTAGAGTTAAAAGTAATAACATGGATCATTTAGTCTAATACCTTTCCTATGCTATTTTTAATTATTCCATAATTTTCTAAACAACTCAAATATTGTACAACTGTCATATTAAAGAAATTTCTTCTAAGGTTGTATCTATATAATGACCAAAACTAGTTAAGAATTGAGTTGGTTCATCTTTATGAAGCATTCTCAGATATAGAAATAACCTGAACTAAAACAAATTTAAAAGAAAGAAAAACTGGAAAAAATTCAGAACATCTGCTATGAACTGGTATATTCTGCCCTAATGGATGTTTCCAGTTAAAACTATTTGTTAGCTCTTTCATGTAGATGACCAAACGGACCTCTCTGGCAGATGGCTTGGCATACCTGCCATGTATAAATCCTAAAAGTAGTATTTTCTGGGTCTTAGGTCACTGCTCTGTTGACACTATGGGTCAGTAGTAGTAAGGCCTGAACTTTGAATGACATGGTGGGACTCAATATGGAATAGAGTTTGCTCCATTTTATGATTGATTGTTTTATACCCACATTTTTCTTTTTTTTTCCCAACATCCTCTTTATTCCCCTTTACTTACACATCTGACACTATTCTTGTATGATGAAATATAGTATATGTAGTGAAACACAATTATCAGAATGAAATATTGATAATTCATTTTTACCATTAAAGCTACTACATAATGATACTGTGAAAACTGACATGAATTCAGTGGACCTGGAGACAGCAGAGGCCTTCTAACTGCAATTTGGGACAACCTCTCCTGAATTTAAGCAGATTTTCCTCAGTCTGAGAAAGGTCAAGGAATGCCATAGAACTCTGTAGGCATGAGAAGAATGAACTGGAAATGAATACATTTTCAAATCTCAAAAAAATGTTGCTTCTAAATTTCTTTACTCTATAACCTCACATAGTTTCCTCTGTTTTCTTATTTGTATCTTAGTATATGAGGAGAGATAACACAACATCTCTATTATTTTTTCAAAGATATATTTATGGAAGTGCTTCTCAGGATGAGGCACTAGGTGAGGCCCTGATCCATGAGATGAGAAACAAACAAACAAAACCAGGAAAAACTATGGTCCGTGAGTATTGTAATTTCTATACTCATAGATGATAGCTCCATTTATTTACCAAACCCTTGTGGTGCATGTAGAGAAACTTAAGAAATGTTTTAAATGCTTAAAGAAGTCTGAATCACAGAAAAGAACACTCAAAATTATTGTTTAGAAAATGCACTAAGCATCAGTCTTAATGAAAATACCAGAAAATGAATACTTTAATATTGTTATTACATTTTTCCATAATAAAAATTCAACTTTTGAATCTATTTATCCCTAAGAAGTTTACTATAAAACAAAGTTAGAATAAACTGCAGTTTTATATTACTTAGAGTCAGATATTTTCATAGGCACTAAAGTCTGACTTCACAATGTATCCAGAAAGGGAAATGTGATAAAAACATTCATAATAAATAATACTGTGCACATAAAATTCAATGTAATTGCAGTTTTAAAGTATGTAAGAGCATAGAATATCCTTTAAAAAAAAAACTAAAACAATTTTATATCAAGAGCATTTACTTTTGTCAGCACCATAATACTTGCATGAGAGTTACTTTTTCATGAATATCCCTTATCCTGGTTCTAAAGAGGAAAGATAAACCTAAACAGAATTTTTTAAAAGTTTTTGAATTTTACATATTATCTTACTAGTAACCTCATAGTAATATTAGCATACATATCAGGGTACTTGGAATAATTTACATTACAAAGTTGTATGTTGGTTGCAGTATACAAACACACATCAGAAGGCTTGAATACTCAGCCTCAGCAATGGCGAGGCGCTAAGCAACTCAGTGAGACCTTGTCTCTACATAAAACACAGAATATGGCTGGGGATGTGCCTCAGTGGTCAAGTGCCCCTGAATTCAATCTCCAATACCAAAAAAAAAAAGAAGAAGAAGAAGAAGAAGAAGAAGGCTTGAATGCTTATGTGATTATCATTTACTTACTATGCAGTCATTATTTTCTAGTTCTATGTTGTGTATAGTGAGTATATTAAAGTCATACTGACACTGAAAGAATTATAAACCAATCAACCAAATTAGATTTATACTACTGAACAACTCAACTACTGATAAAAAAATGTGAAATGAATATATATCCATGACAAATATTACATATTCTTTTAATATGTAAAAAAAATTCCTGGAAAACAATTCATAAGATGCAATGTTTAAGAAAAGATATTTGTTATAGTTTAGATATGAGTTTAGTTTTGTCTCCATAAAGCTCATGTGTGAGACAATGCAAGAAAATTTAGAAGTGAAATGATTGGTTGGGTAAGTCTTAATCAGTGCATTAATCCACTTACATGAATTAACTGGATGATAGCTGTAGGCAGGTAGGTTGTGACAGGAGGAATTGGGTCACTGGGGATGCCTTTGGGGTATATATTTTATTCTTTGTGAGCACAGTGTTCTCTCCCTTTCTCCCCACCCACCCCCCACTTCCTGGTGTCATGTCCTGAGCTGCTTTCCTCTGCCATGTTCTTCTGCCAAGATTTTCTTCATCTCTGTACCAGAGTAATTAAGTTGGCCAACTATATACTGAGACCTCTGAAACTGTGAAACCCAAATAAACTTTTCCACCTCTAAAATTGTTCCTGTTGGGTCTTTTGGTTGCAGCAATGAAAAAGCTGACTAATACATTATAAACCTATAGTCAATAGATAAGAATAAAAGTGATATAGAATTAAAGTGAGAGAAAGAAATATAATCTAGTATACTTTAACAAATGAACTAAAAGAAAATTTACTGATAAACATATTTGATCTCTGTATTAGACAATTCTAAGATTTGGCATAAGCCAATCATACCAGTTTTCCTACTGACACTGATTCTCAAGAGAAAAGGAGAGACAAGTCAGTCTGCTAACTGAGCACAAGATAATGAATATCAGAACAAGGGGTTTAAGTAATTTGACTGGAGAGCCATCTTTCTATGTTGGTTTTTATTATTCCTATAACAACATAACTGGTTATGCACACAGAACAGAAATAATGTAAGAAAAATAATTTTTTTGTGTGTGGAGTAACATCTATAGAAATAGAGGACAGTGAAAGTTATTTTGTTTTATCACTGATTTTACTCAGAAAACTAAGAAGATAACTCTGCAATCTAGGCATTGGTACATGAGAACTTGCAACCTACTCTAGTTTTTCATTTCTATGCTATGTGATCTGAGATGAACTATCTAATTCTTATGGGTCAAGTGTGTCCTTTACAATAATGGGAGGTGATAGTATTTGTCAGGGTTCTGTGCTGGGGGTATAGGCTTCCAAATGCAGTCAGTATATTCTTCCTTGCATAAATATAAGTCAACGTCCAAGGCAGACTTGAGATCTACCTGCCATTTCTAAGAATCAAATCCCTGACTTCACTATCAGAGGTGGTCCTACAAAACCAGCGTGGGCTTGACCTATTTCTCTTACAACAGGGGGGCCTTTGTGCAGCACTACGGGAAGAATGTTGCTTTTACACTGACCCTACTGGGGTCATTAGGGACTCCATGGCTAAACTAAGGGAAGGGCTTACCAAAAGAAAATGGGAAAGAAAATTACAAGAGACTTGGTATGAATCCTGGTTTAATCTGTCCCCCTGGCTAACCACTCTAATCTCTGCTGTAGCTGGACCCCTGGTTCTCTTGTTACTAATCCTGACCTGTGGTCCTATTATTATAAATAAGTTGGTGGCCTTTGTCAAAGATGGAGTCAGAACCATAAAACTAATGGTCGCAGAGTGCCAATACCAGGTGATGATGGCCAGTCCTCACTATGAGGAACTCTCTCAGGAAGAAGAGGGCCCCTCCCCAGGGCGTTCCAGCCAGATGACCTTTAAGCAAGTGAGACCCGAAGTGCTAGTGTGGTAGTCAATGATGGGTAAGATTCCCTGACAGATGGGGACAACCTAAGACAGGCACACACTCTAGTACTGCTCACTCCGCTTATTATTAAAACAAAAAGGGGGAAATATAGGGGGCTTTGTAGGGGGGGCATTGCCACAAGATGGCACCGAGAAGCTGGCCCAAGGCAGATCATGCCACCCCAAGAGAGCCACATCACCTCACGCCTATTGACTGACCTCTATTTCCGTGCTCGTGGACAATGCATGATCCTTAACCTAAATGCCTCTATACTGCTACATGTGGACAGCCCACTTCCGCATCTGTAGTTTAGAAATGAAGCACCATTGGATCCCCTCCCCTATATAAGCTTGTAACTTCCCCTGAATAAACAGTTCCTGCTAGAGACAGAACTCTCAGGCTCGTGAGTGGTGATTTTGGGCCGGATGGCTTTACCTTTCTCAGCTCATCTTTGTTGGAGGCTGCTACTGGGGGCTCCTCCTTCCCACTGGTCGGGGAAGCCAATACCCCCAGCACAGAACCCTGACAGTATTAGGCCCCCTCAGAGACCCACTATGAGAAATAGCTTATTAACAATTGTGTTTCAGCTTTGAAAATATAAAGTATTTAATGTAGTTAATCAGCTGGGAAGCAGGTTCCTTCATTTATAATTAAACACTCTCTTTTTTAGTGAACAATTTATAGTAGTTCATGCAATGTTAATTTACAGTCACTTTCTGCTACCAGTTAAGATTTCAAACTCTTTAAATCAATCTGTGATTAGTGCTAGAGTATAACAGGGGTCCAATAGACTCAAAGAGACTATAGAACTAAAGACATTCTTTAGAAAAAGGAGAAATCCCTTTCCCCAAATGTAATTTCTTAGCTTGAATATTGAAAATCCCCTAACAACAGCCTGAGAGAACATTAGATTTGGTTTAATGTATCATAAATTGTGATGGATGAACCTCAAAATGTACTTGTTTAGTCTGGCAATGCATGCAAAAGACTGGCATGAAACTAAGCCTCTGTTCTGTATAATCAGGTTGGAAACATTGCAATATAGGCATAGCCCCCCTTTTTAATATTGTGAGAACTGAATGCAGACTTGGCTCACGTCCATTTTTGACAGGTTACTTATGAGAACATTCTAAATGCACTTACTGAGGTCTCTGTACTTTGAGATATATAAAGCTGCTCTGTGAATAGAATTAAACCTATATGGAAAGCAGAGGCTATTCACTTCAAAACTCTGAGTAGAGTTTGCTGCTGATGTTTCCCTAAACTAAGAAGTAGATTTGTGCCTATGAATGTTGATGGCTCTACGGAAGACTTACATTATTTAAAACCAGATTTGCTTTGTGAGCTTAGGCTAGAGAGAGGCAGCACAGGCACTGGAGAAGGCTGGACTTGTGGTTTCCACAAGGAGGAGGTGGTGATTATATGTCAATTGTAGCTGTAGACTTAAAATTATAAAATACATTATTTTCTTTGTTAAACTACTCCATAAACAATACATAGTAGTCAATAGTAAAATAAAAATTTTAAATAGAACAAAAAAATGAAAAAGATTTTTTAAATTTTAATGAGAAAGCATATCTTTGGAAATATGATATATCAGGTGTCAGTTTTTGGACATTGGCTAAGAATCTGTTTTAGAAGAAAAGTCAGTGTCTGTCTGTCTGTCTGTCTCTCTCTCTCTCTCACAGGGTTAGGGATTTAACCCAGGGCCTTCCATATGCTAGGCAGGTGCTCTACCACTGAGCTATATTCCCAGAATTCAAATATATCATGTTTTATAATCTCAGAAACATTCTGGAAATATGAAAAACTTACAAACTGTTGCTAAGAGTAATGGATCTAGAAATCATTATCAGTGTAATCAAATAAGTACAAATTGATTTCCTGTTCAATTATCCTCAGATGAAAAGAATAAAAATATTTGAGTGATAAATGAAGCGTTTCCCAGTACCACCAGATGCCAACTGAATAAACAGTTTGAAACAGACTATATCAGCAAAGCAACTTAGAAGATAGTAATCACAAGTATACAGAATCTGTCTCATCATGATTAGGTACTTATCTCCTTAAAGTGGACTTAAGAGGTTGGGGAGTGGTGCCACATTTTACTCTTCTTTATGGTCCCCAAATCCTAAATATGCTTCTTGCTATAATTTATACTCAACAATTTTCATTTAATTAATATTGACATTTCAAAGTATTAACTTTACAAATGCCAATTATTTCCAATTAGTCTGATATGTCCATTTGTCTTTGATTTTGCTTCACAGTCTTATGTGCTGAGATGCACTGAGGGAATGGGATAGGAAAAGAGAACAGATATGATGTCCTCTAGAATTTAGAGGCTTTCTTGTGGGAGGAGAATGATACATTTGAACAACCAGTATCAATACAGAGACATACGTTAGAATGCAGACTCTGTACAGAATACAGGGGGTCTCACAGCAGCGCAGTGGCTAATGTTATGGTTTAGAGGCACTGCCTATCAAACATCCTATTTTGTAAATGAGACTGCATTTCAGGCCAAATGGCTTCTTTATATGCTTCAGGGCTCAATTGATAATCATTTCTGACAAAAGATGGAAGAAGCAGGCAAAAGTTAGCATCTAAGCACATGTAAAGCATCCAAAAAGTATTTGCCAAAGTCTATCAGAAAAAGGTTAATAAGGGTGCTCTTAAAGCAGAACAGATAAAGTTTGAGATTTGGCTATATGAGTAAAATATTGTTTTGTGCAAAACTTTTCAGAGCACTGAATATGAGAACTTACACACTTCCATATTTCTAAAGGGGACACTTGTATTTACTACAGAACCCTTTATCTGTGAAACTTATTGAACTAAGGGAATCTATCAACTGAAAAGTATCAATAAAAAGACTTTAAAGTTGGGCTCTATTATTGTTGATTTAGGCATTTTCATTTAAAAGCACCACAGAATAATAAAAACTCCAGTAGAAATAAAATTCACAATTAAAAAAGCCAATTGGAAGGTGAAAAATCTTGATTTTTTAAGTTAAGAAGTATCCAAAGGTACACTGAAGTTAAACATATTTCATACCTATCTAATAAGGCCATCTGCACTGAAGGCAGTATGCCTGTTCCTTCCCAACCTACCAGCAATGTTTTCAACAAATTAATTTATCAGTTTATTGCTATTTTTGAAATGGATATTTTGAAATATACAAACACTATTGAGAAGGAATTAAATGTGTTAGCTTATGTATAACTTGAAATATTACTTTTATCTGTTTAGATAATTGATCTCAATTTCTTGAGGAAATAATCTATTTATACCATATGTTTTAAAAAGTATAAAGTATCATTATAAAAAATATAAACATGTTAAAGATTCTAACAGATGGGCAAGAGTAAGGAAATATTTTTGTGTGTGTGTTGTTCTTGTATAAAATTAGCTACTCTTATACTAACTTACTTCCCTTTGACATTCCAATGGCCTATCTATGGTCTGAATGGAAGCTCATTAACAAAGCAAGAAAAACATCAACAAAAACACTTTACCCCCTTTCCTAGAAATGCTTTAATATAGCACCTTCAATAATTTCAATGCAGAAATAGATACTGAAAAGAAGTTGGGTTTGTATTTAATTATAAAGCAGCAATTTATTTTGTGAATGTATTGAATGCTAATTACTGCAGTTAATCATTCAAACTGTTTAAACAAAGCCTGGTTGAATTTTAATGATCTTTTGTCTTTAATAGAACAACCATAGGTAAGTATCATGGGTAGGAATTTAAGAAAAAGGATATTGTTGGTGGTTGTAAATTATGCTTTTTTGGGAGTAAGCCCTTCCTTGGAGGGAAAAAGAAGTTGGTTAAAATAATAATAGTACTATCATCATTATTTTGCCATTCCTACCATTTCACCCTAATCTTAAGAGAAAACATACATTGCTCATGAATTACCAAAAGGTTCACATAAATGCCATAAATAAAATGAATATTTCACAGTATGGCTACCATCATAGTCTGATGTCTTAGCACCAGTTATTTGATTAGGAGACTACTAATCAACACAATTTTCAGGCCCCATGATATTCAAAACTAATGAGTAGTCTGAGTTCATATTCCTATAAAACTAAAAATACCCCATGACTATCAGAAATGAGAATGTTTCCAGGGTAAATTATATTATAATCTTATTAGTTGTCAAAGATTTGGGGGTTAGCAGCAGCTATTAAATAAACTGCAGCTTAGAAAGACTGGTGCTAAATATAATTCCTTTGAAATATTTTTAAAAATAGTATATCCTTAACATTTATGGAATTGATCATGTAGCACTGGAAAGTAGCTGAAAATAATGAGACTAACTTGAACTAAAAATCCTTCATTAGATAAATACAAATTGATTTTCTTTTCATTTGTCCTCAGCTGCACAGAATAAAATATTTGTGTGAGAGATAAATTCTTGCGTTCCTCCCTGTCTCGAGAGCTGTAGACTTTCTCTTTCCTAAATGATTCTTTCCATCTGCCAACCTCTCTCACCATATCCTGATGTCCTACTTTATTTCAGTTATCCATTTCTTTTGAAATTTCAGTGTTTTGTCTTCCATATGCCATTCCCTCAGAATGAAACATGTTTAGGTGACACTTGAACTTAAAATATTTCTCTTTACTCTGGTAACTCTCATAATACGTGGGGCACACTTTTGGATAACAGGGTGAAATGCCAGCTGGCTCCCCTGGCATGTCAGCCCTGCCTTGCTTGCATACTGTGCATGATGCCACTCTGGCAGCAAGGGCTTACAGGTTTGCAAAGATCTCTTGACCAATTAACCCGATGATATTTTCTACTTTTTCTACTTCTTGTGCATTTTTTATATCATTTACATTTTGTACTTCACTTCACTTTACATTATTGGTTATATCCTCTTTGAAAATCTCTTATACTTATTTCTATGACTAATAAGACATAAAATATTATTTCATAAAATAAATGCATGTATTTTTCTCCTTTGCATCACAATTATCCTGACATTCTTCTTATCTCATTCAAGTTCTCAAATAGCAATTGAAAAGTCAGGCCTGTAGAAAACATAGGATTTGTCTACATTAATTTGACATAATTGCAGACTACTGGATTTTTCATTAACTTACTACCTTCCATTTTGCTACCTAGGTTTGAGGAACATGAAATTGTTTTGTTTCTTGAGAATAAAAATGTAACATCATATCAATGCACATTTCAATTTAAAGGAAAACTGTGTATATATCATTTAAATATATCCTTTCATTTAACATTAAAGAGCAATGAAAATAATCCAGGTGTATTAAATGACCAAATGCAAAACATCTGTATTCACTAGAATTTATGTACATTTTTTAAACTATCTTATCCCAGTTGGTGAGAAGAGGAAGAGTTAGTACTATTGGGAGACCATCTATGCAGTCCCCTCAGCTTCACTAATGCTAGACAGCTTCCTTTCTGACCACAAGACCTGTTCTTGTGGTCATTTACTCTTCCTCTTCTTAGAGCATTACTTTAGAGAACTTGAAAATTTAGAGAAACTGTACATTTATTTTCTGTTTCTTTAAGATATAAATCATCTACAAATCAGAAATATCTTTCCTAAGAACCTAGGAGCCATCTCTGAAATGTATTCATCCAGGTCTAAGTTAATGCCTCTGTCTCCCTGTCTTTGTGGTGAGTAGGAGCCTAACTTTGAAAGTGAAAAGAGACAATAAGAAAAGACAGATGGCTTAATCAAACTGAGCAATATCCCCCTCCACTTTTCCATTAGTTCCTCTACCCATTTAAAAATCCTTTGTTTTTATTTCACTGAGTTGAGTTCAGTCGCTCTCCTCAGTTGCAACTGTGTTGGACAGTTTCTCCTGCCATTTTAAACAAGTCTAATTGTTTAAAGTCCAGTGTAATTTTGTTTTTACACTATGAAATTTAGTATTCTATATTACTGAAATAGATGGAAAGTAAGACTAGTCTAGGAATTCAGTGAGACTAAGTTTCAAATACCTAATGAAACCCTTGTGGTTGCAACACACACACACACACACACACACACACACACACGTGTATTGCTTGCAGATGAAATGTCACATTAGTACAAGAGCATTTGAGAATTAAAGAGGTTAATTTAATCTCTTTCTAAATCTTTGCTTCTCTAAAGTAATAACCTCTATTTAATTTTTAATGCCCCATTGGTGTAGAGCTTCTGATAATAAACCACAGGACAAAGACCCAGATTCCTTGGTTAACAACAAATGGAAGGACTACTAAAATGAAGTGTAAAGAAACTCAAAAATAAAATAAACTTAATATTTAACATGCATGCTATAAAGAGAAATAGGTAACATTTTCTTTTTTAAAGTATAACCTTCTTGTTCTGATTCATTATATCATATTTTAGAAATAAATACAGCTTTTTACATTTTTTAATAAGAAAATTATGACAAATATGGAAAAGTAAAAATTATGGTGGTATTATAGACTTTACAAATAAGAGAAACACTAATTTAATAAATGACAGTATCTGAGTTTAAAACATCCAACTTATCAAAAAACAATCAAATAACAGTCTTCCTGATTGAGTCATCTGAGTGGAAATTATCTTCTAGACCTGCATAAAGAAGATGCAGTAAGAGCATTTTTAACCATATCCTCATGGTAATCATAACAATGAAATTCATGGGACTAATCACCAGCTATCCTTCAATAAGAGCTAATTACAATAATTTCAAAGGACCGAAGGAGTATGGTCCAGGTACAAAGTTATTTAGGCTTAATTAATTCAAGGATAAATCCAAAGAGTGTCTTGGTAAGTAGAGTAGAAGTGCATACAAGTTTATATTCTATAGATATGATGCAGAAAGGATGTTGTTGATGTAGTTTTGGTGGCACCTAGGAAGAGGCATGTTGGAAATATTATATGTTGAGGGACATGTGCAAATATGTGCATTAAGAGTTAACTAACAGAAGACAAAATTCATAACATGTAAAGAGGAAAAACAAACAAACAAACAAAACCAAAAACCTAGGACCCAGACTCTGGAAAGAAGTAGATAGAGGGATGCATTGCACACAAGACAGGGAAGTCCATATGGTACCTAAATCAAATAGAAATACAACTTCAAAATGTAAAAACTATGAAAAAGAAGGTAAAGGAAAAGAATGTTTTCAAAAATGCTCCCATGTTAAGTCAACTTTTCATATTACTTAGTGAGTTGTTGAATATGTCAATGTGATGGTAAGACACATCTACCAGACTAGACTAAATAACTTTTGTGTTGGAAGAGTTGATCTGAACTCATTCTTAGACAGAATGATTAGATATCAAAGTCAATAACCCATTAGAATTATTCTTACTTTTGTATGTTGAAACTATGACATCTATAGTTTGGAGCAGTGGTTCTCTATGTGTGGCCCCTTGTCCAGCAACATCACTTGAGAACTTGTTAAAAATGCAAGTTCTTGAGTGCTTCCCCAAAACAAACCCTCTGCCTATCAGCAAGTGTTCTGAGGGATTTTGATGTACTGTCACATTGGCAAACTTCTGCCTTAGGAAACAGTTATGCTCCTATCCTTTAGAAACTCAGGACCAGAAACAGTGAGACAGGACATCAGTTCACCTGGAAGAATTATCAGGTTATTAAGGCACACAATAAAAAGTGGCCATACCATATGATTTTATTCTATATGGCCCTCAAGGATCTCTTTATCCTGATTATGGCACTTATAATATAACTTCCCATAATTATTAGTAAGAATATGGTCTCAATTGATCTCACAAAGATTGACATGTAATCCTTACTTTCTATCTAGCCAAAACCAAAGGAAAGTTTCACAAAATTATTTATTATTTCCAAATTTCCTCACCAAATAATAAGAAGGTTGAGGGGTCAATATTAATTACATAAAGGTCACTCTTCTTTAAGAAATTCTCTCAGATATTAACAATGTAAGCACCTTCATTAGGGAGTATCTAAGTATAATTAGCATTCTTGTAATTTGAATTAATACCCCTCAGTGTTTCTGAGTGTCGGTGGTTTCTTATTGAATCAGTATAGATAACAGTGCAGAGCAAATATTCCCAAACTAGAGTGCCTCATTGTAATATGATTTAATCATTGGTCACATGACTAAGAACTAGAAAGCAAAGCAAAAACTAATAATACAGAAAGCTGTTCCTCAACTTCTTTATTTCCTAGAGTTATTTTTCATTTACCCACTTTACCTCTCTTACCATCAAAAAATTAACATATAAGCCTCTCACTTATTTTTAACCTCTTTGCAATGGCTTTGATTCCCAGCAGTGATGGGACTTGTAATGATTGCCAATGAGGATATGTTCCAAGGAGCTCAGGTCAACTTTTCTGATCCATTTGTCATGTACGATTTATCCTGACCTTTTGTTTCTAGCTCCCAGGCTGATTCTATTTCTACTTCCTTTGACCCGAATCTGGCTCCTCTGTCTCCTCTCTGCCTACTTTAACAATTTGCTTTTATATCCATAGTTTCTGTCTCAGTACAGATGCCACTTTAGTAAAACCCTCTGGTCCTAAACCTCTGAGTTACAGTTGCTTATTTCCCGTCACTTGCTAGGTCTTTATTTGATGTAGGACTTCAGAGCTCATGTACCACACTTAAAAGTCTTGCTATAACCACTTTTCCCCTTTCTCTCTCTCCAATCTATTGCACCTTCTTCCACATGATCTACTTCTTCCCTTTTGTCTTTACTACTTGCCATCTCTCAGAATTTGCCATTTTTGTTGCATCCATCTGCCTTGGCATCTTCTCCACAGTGTGTACTCAAGTCCAATCCGAATTCACAGACCCAGATCCATTCATTCTAACTGATGTAATTAAAAAATATCCCACTGTTCTGTCTGTCGGACCACCCTCTTCCATTTGTTTTTGAAAGTATTTTAATTGTTTTTAAAAATATTTTGTATTCTCTGGACTCTCAAACTTCCTGAAAACAGAAGTTCTTCATATTAGTGTCTTCCTAAGCATACTCTATTCCAGCTGGTAGAAATCACAACACCTAGGTTGGTGGTAAGGAAGAGTAAATAGGACAAAGAAAGGGAAAAGGTTTTTCAAACATAGGGACCTGTCTAAAGCTACTTCCAAGTAGCCAGTATATTGATTATTATCACCAATCATTAACTTGAACAAATTTAATCAACATCGTCAATTATTAGAAAACTGATAAAACTTACATATGGGCTATAGATGAAATAATATTGTATCACGGTAAAATTTCCAAATTTTAATAGATGCACTGAAGTTATGTGGGAAATGTTTACTGAAATATTTTGTGTAAAGTGGTACAATATCTCCAAACTGCTATCAAGTGGTTCTATTAAAAAAACACATACATATTTTGAGAAATTTTTTCCTAAAAGAAATCAGTTATTTGATGAATTAGTGAAAAAAAAATCAATAGGTGTGTTTCTATTTATACTCACGAATATAAAATTTCTACCCCCCAGTGACAACATTGAGTTTGTGTTGCTATCTCTGGATTATTATCTTTATATTAAGCTAAATTGAAATTCTATGATCCTTTGAAATTATCAACAATGAAAAATTATCAAATATTGACATAAAATACAAAACAATGATAACAACAAAACAGCAAATAAAACCAGGCTGAGAAACTGACTTTTACTAAATAAAATTTTGTCAAACACAAAGATTAATCCTGCACGCAGAATGGAGGTCAATTAGTAATAGAGAATGATGCATCTTCGATGCCATTTGTAGACTACTCCACAAAATATTATAGAATCATGTTATAGAGTACTTTGTTTTAGTTAAACTAAAACACAAGTTCTGCCATTCTGTAAAAACTCACAACATAGGAAATAAATAAAAACATATAATGTTCTAAATAATAATTCTCTAGATGTCATGAAAAAATAAAAATTAAAATGTGGAGCCATCTAATATATAGCATATAAAATATTCTTCATTGAAACTATATATATTACCATAGTTTTTTGTCATTTAAAATATAAAGGATGTTTTTTACTATATTTCCTACACCTATGTTGCCACGTATAACTCTGTGAAAACTGAGGCCAAATGAAAACACATAAATGGAGCGGTAAAAATTATAGTGCCATGATTTATCATATTTTATAAAGGTAAGACATATTTCAACATATATGTATATATGATATATGTGTATATATTTTCTTGAGAACTATTTTAAACATCTTTAATTACTCTGACTCTTCCTTCATACTTCCTATTTATAAATATATTCTAATCAAATAAATATATATTTGAGGTCATGTTATATAAACCAGGTACATTTATTTTGGGACTACATGATACTTAAGAACAAACAATGAGAGTTTTTTAAAGCTACTATTTCAAAGATTATCTCAAAATTAATTCTCCTGAGTTTATTCTGTTGACCTGGGTAATGAAGCAATACATTACCTTTATATGTTTTGTTTTATTGTTATTATTCATGATTATAAAAGAAAGCATTAATTGGAATTTAGCTTACTTTAAACTTTTTGTTTAATTTTGATTTTTGGAGATGGGTCTCTCCATGCTGCCCAAACTAGACTTGAACTTAGAATCCTCATGATTCAGGTCCCTGAACTGCTGGGATCATAGTGAGAGCAGCCATGCCCAGTGAAAATATTTTCTTAACTGAACATTCTACATAATTTTACCCACTGATTTTTTTACAGATAAATATTCTTCATTTAATATTACTTTGCAACAAAATTAAAACTTACTTAGTTGGAAAATATTATGTACTTATAAAAGTCTCTCTATGAAATTGAAAACACTTCACTTTAAGACTGTAACTTTAAAAGATTAAACATTCTCAAGTACTTTTATCATGAAATTACTCTACTGAACCGCACAGCTAGGTACTGGATACCTTCTAATTGTGACTGAAATGCCTCCCTGTCCCAACTAAATAGCATACATTTTTTTTTTAGTAGATATCAGCTGCTTTTTGGTTTCTCCAACTTTTTTTGTTGGTAACTTACCAGCTCTTATTTCTCACTATCATTGTCAGCTTAAAGCAACTACTTTACTCCCTTCCTAATTGGTTATACTTCTGTTTTATGAAAGTTGTACACAAACTCTATCATATACAGCTGTATCCCTTTTGGCAGTTATATTTTTGCAATTCTTGATTTTCTTTTGTTGCATTTATTCTCAGTGGTTTTTCCTTTGGGCTTTTTATGAGAGTTCTGTATATGTGTGGTGTTACTTTGTACTCTCAATAATAGGACAGCATAAATTAGAAGCTGTATTTCATTAACTTATACCTTGCCATATTCTAAGACGTATTTAATAGGCTTTCAATATTTATTGTTAACATGTGGCATCTTACAGTAAAAATAATTAAAGAAGCACTGATAATATCAAGTTAGGAAAATAAGACAAAGGCAGAAATGATCTTGTTTGATAGAAAAAATAAGCAAAATAAATTCCTATGTATTTATTTGATAGAAGTAAGTTAGAAATTTCACACTAAGTATTTTAGTAGCCAAAATAATAAAGGGCAACATGATGGAGTTATGAAATTGATGGTACCTGCATATTACCAACAATGCAGATGTACAAGAGAATATCTGTGGTACTCACAAAAATACTGCAGTGTGGAGCAATGAACAATATATCTGAATGCTTTCTACCAAAAGCAAAACGCACAGGGAACAATTTTGGAAGGCTGTATATTATAAATTTGCTCAGCCAGGCGTGGTGGCACACATCTGCAATCCCAGCAGCTCAGGAGGCTGAGACAGGAGGATCGAGTTCGAAGCCAGCCTCAGCAAAAGGTAGGTGCTTAGCACTCAGAGTGACCCTTTCTGTAAATAAAATACAAAATAGGGCTGGGGATGTGGCTCAGTGCCCCTGAGTTCAATCCCTGGCACACATACCCCCAATTTTTTTTGCTCAGTTCAGGCTAAAACATCAAGGTAAGATGAATTCAGCAAAGGGGAGAATGAGGCAATATGACATGACAGGGTAAGTTAGGACATGTCAATTTAGGGACAGATTTTAGCACATTGAATTTGGTGGCTCTTAATTAAAAGTAAACATCAGATTACAGTGCCTGTCACATGCCCTAGTGATTTCAACTATGATACATAAGGGCAGAATCTGGGGATCTGGACTTTCACTGTGCAACATAGATTGTGATTTGAGCTTCAGGCAGAGAACTGCTGACCTAGAGGAACAGTTGAAAACATCACACATGCTCTCTTCCATATGCTCAGTATTTTTAATTAAGGCTGTGAAAGATAATGAGAAGTGATGACTAAATCTTCTTCCTGATGGGTAACTTCAGGACAACTAATCTAAAAATGACTGTTTTAAGTACAGAAGGTCAAGTTAAGTCAGCCTCCCATAAAAACAATGGAGCTTAAATCTCACTACTAAGTTGAAGTTACCCTGAATTTGTTCAGAGTTTTGGTAAACAACGACTTCTTAGAAAGAAAAAATTAAAAAATTAAAATAATCCAAGCTGGACGCAGTGGCACACGCCTGTAATCCCAGCACTCTCAGAGGCTGAGACAGGAGAATCACGAGTTCAAAGCCAGCCTGAACAAAGGCAAGGTGCTAAGCAACTCAGTGAGATCTTGTCTCTAAATAAAACACAAAATAGGGCTGAGGATGTGGCTCAGTGGTTGAGTGCCTCTGAGTTCAATCCCTGGTACAAAAATAAATAAGTAAATAAATAAAATCCATATCAACATTTTAAAATATAAATCCAATTTAGATGTTAGGATGGCACAATCCACACTTATGTACCTTTTTTTCTCCAAAAAATTCTTTTGTAAATCAAGATAAAGTTACATGACTTCATGCACACGTTTTGCCCTAGGAAAATAAATCATTTCAAAAGAAACTTTGGGGGAAAAAATGATGTCTATTCAGTAAAGCAAATGTGACATTTCCATTCCTACATTTTCATCTATTGATAGCCATTTTCATGGATTAATTTAATAGTCTTTGCTACAAAAATTTAGGACATACTTCTCTAGATAGCCCCTGTTATTTGATCAGCATTTGGCATGCTTGGAGAAACTCCTTCAAACTCAATCCTCCTATCCAACTGAAATTGTATATTCTGTGACCAACACCTCTCCAGCCACCCCTTTCCCAGTCCCTTGTGACTACCATTCTATTCTGTATGTTAATGGATTCAACTTTTTAGATTCAAAATATAAGAAGAAAGGGAGGGAAGGAGGGAAGGAAGATCTCTTTGAACTTCAGCAGTTATGTAATCTTCACTTGACAAAACCTTCCTTAATGAAGTACCTTCTGTAATTTCTAGAGTGTTTGGATGATATATATAAATATATATATATCTATATATCTATATATAGATATATATATAGATATATATACTGTTCATTGAAAGTGCATATAAAGATGTTTAATATGAAGAATGTAATCTGCTTATAATTTTGTGCAGTTAGAAAAATTATGATTGTAACAATTTTTTTCTATTTGCCTCAACAAATGTTTTCAGTGAAAAAAAAAAGTCAACAAAAAAAAAAGAAATAAATCATAAATTAAAGTAATTCAACCAAAAAAAAAAAAAAAAAGAAGGCACCAATTAGGATAATAAATGATTGAAAAATTATAAGGATAATGTCTCACTAACAGATCCAAAAAAGCACAAACTACTAACTGCTCCAAAAAAACCCAAGCCATACATTTAATTGTGTCATGGCGCTAATGTTTGTGTTTCCTGAATTGAGAACTAAAATATTGATGAAATTTAATTAGTTTCATTACTTGAACCTTTTGGATGTCAGAGTTGCAAGGAATGATGTTTATTCAGCACAATCTCATTCTGGATATTATTTGAGGTAGAAGTTGGCAGAAAATAATATTGAAATGCAGGCAAATCAAATATAAAAAACATAGTTTCTGTTAGTATGATTTTAAATTTAGTGATAAGAAAGCCAAATCATTTATCTCTTTGTATGCTATTTAACTATAGAATAACATTTATTACATTCAAATTTTAGTACCAATTCTGATAAGAAGTGCTTTTAGGCAAAATATGAATGTTGCCAAATGTACTATGTTATCTAGATCAGCTGTTGTTTTGCTCCTAATTTCTCTTTGCAGACCACCTGGAATTCAATCAAATAGAATGAGGGAACTATAGGAAGGTATAGGTTAACACATTGTCTGGTTCAATTAAACCCACACATATAGAATGTCAGCTACATAATCCAGGCATTAAAAAGTCCCTGTCATTACAGATAGGGAAGAAAAACAAACTTACATATCATAGAGACTAAGGACAGACAGCACAGATATATTTATATTGTACTTAAGTTTAATTCAATGATTTGTGGTTGAAAAGATGTTTGTTCAATTTACACATATAGTCAACAGTTTATAAAAGGATACCAAATTATGTTAATTTTCCCCCACAGAGGCTTTGGAAGGGTATTATGTCAATGAGGCAATGTAATTTTTGACTATCAATTTTAAAATTACTTTTCTACAAAATAAATATTGAGAGATAAGTTATTTTCATGTCATTTACTATTTTTGCAAAACCTCATTGAATACATATTATTGCAATTTGCTAGGTTTTTCTTTTTAAGAAACAGAATGAAAATACATTAATTTAAAAAGTAGGTAATTTACTCCATTTTAAATAGGCAATCAACAATCATGTTGTAACTACATTATAATAAATGTAGTAATCAATATCCTGGTTAAATTCAGTCATTCAAGTGAAAATCGAGTCACCAATCATTGCCATGATTAAATGATAATGAAAGGTTAGTTTGGGGTTGAAAGTGTAGCTCAGTGATAGAGCACTTGCCTAGCATGTGTGAGGCCCTGGTATTGATCCCCAGCACCACAAAGAAAAGGAAAGAAAGATTAGTTTCTAGTTATCTTGTGCTTGTTATTAATGAATGCTAAAGACATGGCTATTTGAAATGCTTTGGTCTTTGTTGCTCCTCAGTGCTGTATGTATTCTCTTTTTTTATGTCCTTATCCTTTCCTCCAGAATCTATTACCATCTTCCTTTCAAAGCTGCACCTAAGCCTGTCCATCAGGGTCTCAGCAAAAGCTAGGCTCCTACCACAGTGAGAAAAATAAATAGCATCAGGTATAAATGTCTGAAGTACATTCCCTACCAATCAAATTTCATCAATAGCCTCAACCCTTTCTTCTCTTTACCTTTCTGACTCAGAATGATCCCTTCTTTTCTTTGCTGCTTTTGTACTGGAGCTTAGACTTAGCCCGCTCCAGCACTTCCTCTGCTCATTTCTCTCTCAGGTGTTTCATCTCCATCTTGCCACTGATAGACTACCTCAAGCTTTTGCAAGTGCTCATCTTAAAAACAGTCTTTCCCACATTCCTACATTTCTCTTCTTCACTGTCAATGTCTTCATCTTCACAGTATTTCTCAAATGTCAGTTACTTCCATAATCTGCAGACACCAGACTTCTGATCCAACTCTCTCTTACATTACACTGAGGTGTCATTCTCAGATATGGACATTCGTACACTTTGACTCTCTGGCAACTTGTACCATTGCCATACATTGTTGTTGTTATTATTATTATTATTATTATTTTAAATGTCTGGAACAGTTAGTTTTCTTTATACCTGACTGAAAATTCCTTCTCAGTATTTTTAAATTGTTTTATTTCTTACATATAGACCTATTCCAAAGTCTCCTTTCCACATAATTTATTTCATAACACATAAATGATTATATAATTTAATCTATAAACCATTAATGATTTAGCTTTTAAATGTTGAAATATAGGCACAGAGCAACTTAATGACAAGCTGTCTCTAAGTATCAAAGTCATAAAAATCAAATTTCACAGTCAAGTAATATTTTAAATATTGTTTCACAGAAGTACATTTATAAACCCATATATCTCTCACTTATTAATGCAGTTTCTTCTTTTATATTTCATTGTGTCCTTCTGTTGACATCAGGAAAATCAAGAAGAGAATTTGGACACAATATGTTTTGAAACATAAAAATTTTTAAAAGAAAAAAAAATCTAGAGTTTAGTCAGCAAGTGGTATCACAGTAAGCTTATTTTTGGAAATGACGTGTTCCTTAAATGACTGACTGCATTACACAAAATGCTATATCATATATTAATGGGTAACTATGAATGGTTCCTAAATTATCACTAGAAAAATACATATCCATTAACATATAATTTTCATTGCACCATGTCTGCAATTAAGACATATGCAATTAAGGAAGGAAAGACTACAGATTTATCATTCAATTTATATTTTTCATTAATTGCTGATTAAGCCATTAGCAAATTATTATTTATGTGCTGTTAATTTTTATATTGTGAAATTATACTGTTAGCATTTTTATAATGTAAATATATTAGAATTTCAGTCTGTTTACATTCTATTACATTTTTCTCCTAAAAAATGAAGCAGTAGAAGAAAACTTCCTTTATCTAGAGTTGCTAAAGAGTATCAAATTTATGGTGGAAAAATTAACCAATCTAAACTATTTCATTATTTTCTATTTTATTTACTTATAAAATTTTGTTTTATATGTTCTATCCCTATTTTTTAAATTTATTTATTCTACTTAGGTATACATGATAGCAGAATGCATTTTGATTCATTGTACACAGAGCACAAGTTTTCATTTCTCTGTATGTGATGTAGAACCACAACATACAAGCAGTCATACATGAAGCTAGGGCTATGATATTCATCTTATTCCATCTTTACTGTCCCCATGCCCTTTCCCCTCTCCTACCCCTGTGACCAAAGTTCCTCCATTCTTCTTGTGTCCTCCCCCACATTATGGATCAGCATTCACTTATCAGAGAGAATATTTGGCATTTGGGTTTTGGGGGTTGGCTTACTTCACTTAGTATGATATTCTCCAACTCCATCCATTTACCTGTAAATGCCATAATTTTATTCTCTTTTATTGCTGAGTAATATTCCACTGTGTATATATACCACAGTTTCTTTATCTATTCATCTATTGAAGAGCATCTAGGTTGGTTCCACAGGTTAGCTATTGTGAATTGAGCTGCTATAAACATTGAAGTGGCTGCGTCCAAGAGATGTTCTATCACTATTGTCATTTAAGTACTGAAATTGAAAGTCAGTCTATTTTACTGCAAATACATTAGTGTTTAAAGTATAATAAAATGGGTTTCTGTTTCTGACTTTATTAGAGCTTTTTGCAGCTGATCAACACTTTTGTTAATATACATATATTTTTAGTTGTAGATGGACACAATATTTTTATTTTATTTTTATGTGGTGCTGAGGATCGAACCTAGAGCCTCACACATGTAAGGCAAGCACTCTACCACTGAGCCACAATCCCAGCCCCACTTTTGTTTTTTATTAGGAAAGCCAATACGTTTTTTTAAAGTCCATTTTGAAACTATCAGATATCAATTCTGGCAAACTGAACTTGAGAGGTCAAAATTCCACAAAAAGTTGAAATTCACATATTACAGGTTCCTTCTCTTACAAGTCATTTACTTGTTTCAGGCTGTATAGATAGTTAATAATATGGGCCCATCCTTGAGTGTAACTTAGGAGAGGAGAGCTCATTAGTGAGGAATTTGGAGAGCCTTTGAGGAAGCACCCTCAAGGTTATTGCAGGGCCATCTGGCGCACTAACAAGCTCTTGGTGCCTCAAAACTTTCAGCTTTTGATCCTGTGAGTTTTGGAACCTGGCCAGTTCCCAACTCCCAGAGATTTTATAGCCTAAGGCCAGCTGCATAAAGCTGGACTGCATGTTGGGAGGAGTTGTTGTGCCTTTTTAAGTCCTCCAAAGGAGAAAGAAGAGAGAAGAAGGGATCCAACTAGAAAGAAGAAGAAGGGTTCCAACTGGAAGGAGAAAAAATTCCACCAAAGAAGAAATTCAACCAAAGAAGAAGAAATTCAACCGGGGAAGGAGGAATCCGATGCTTTGAGAGAGAAGAAGGAATTTGACTTGTGGGGAAGAAAGCTGACTCTCACCTATGTTTTTTACCCTACCCTCAATGTTGCTCCTTTTACTGGAGGATAGGTGTTGAAGGTGTTTGTTATGCTGTGAGTAAAGAAGGAGGTTCTTAATTCTCACCTATGTGTTGACCCTACCCTCTGTGTTGCTCCTTTTACTCGAGAATAGGTATTGAAGGGTTGATGCTGTTTTGAGTAAAGAGGAAGGCTCTTGACTCTCACCTATGTGTTTACCCTACCCTCGGTATTGCTTCTTTTACCCAAGGATAGGTGTTGAAGGTGTTGATGCTGTTGTGAGTAAAGAAGAAGGATTTTGAAGGTGATGATGGTGCTTTGAGGAGAAAGACTCTTACCTATGTGTTTACCCCATTCTTGGTGTTGCTGGGTGTTGGAGGTAATGATGATGCTTTGAGTGTACTTGCAAACCCATGTTGTGTTATTTGGTGTTGACTGGTGAGTGCTTATTGGGCTGGAGCTGCTCTCTCTCTTTCTTTTCTTCTATATTATTGATTCATTATATACAATATTCAATATTGCAAAGTATAACTGTTGCTTGCTTATTGTTATATTATCTCATATTAAAGCTTATAAAACCCATCCTGTTGTGAGGTTGGTGATTCACCCCACGAATCTGCCTAGATAAATTAGTCTGGGATCCAGACCAAGATACAGGCATATAGCAGGAAGCTGAAAATACAACCAAAAATCTCCAGCAAATAACCAATAATATTGAGTTGACAGCTCTGAACAGCTATGACTTGAGTGTGGACCAAATAGGAGACAAAGCATTACCAACCCAGTCTTGACTCTGCTTAGCCCCTGATTGGATTGAGGCAGTAAGACTACTATCTGCTCAGCATAATAAAAAATAAAATATTAAAAAGGAAAGATGAGCAAAGAAACATTCCTAAAGATAACATAATCCTCAGCCAATTTTACATATGGAATAAACGCCATGAAATTAAAAATAAAACTTGACAAAGAAAAACAGAATAATAACAGACCACAGCTAATCAAGACATAGGCGTTACTAAATAGCTATCATTGAAATGCTTACGAAAATAAATGATGGGAAACACTAAATGAAAAAATGGAAGCTTTCACCAGATATTTGAATCTACAAAACTAAATAAAAATGTAAACTTTATAATTTAAAAATAAAATAAGTGAAATAAAGAACTCAATGAATTTATTTAAAGCAAGTAAGAAGTGCCAAAAGATATAACTGGTAAATTAGAAGATGGGGCAATAAGATATGTATGGACTGAAGCTCAGAGAAGGAGAACAAAGAAAAAAAATGAGAAAAGAGTATAGAAAACTGAAACTTAGTGAAAGTTCTAAAATTAGTAAAAGTGTAATAGATAAAAGAGAGATAGAAAAATCTATAGAAATTCTGGCCAGGGATTTTCTGAAAGTTATACAACAAACACAAAGCAAGCACAAACTAGAAAAGTTATTAAAATATTGACAGATAAGGAGAAACTCTTAGATAAGTATCCAGAGTCAGGTTAAGGAAAATGGAAACAAAGTCAGAGAACAGATAGAAAACAAAAAATAAGTAACATTTCCATAATTACATTTAATGTAAGAGTCTAAACACACCAGTTAAAACATACATTAGCAGAGTAGATTAAAATATGAATTTATTATTTATTTTAAAAATTCCTTTCAAATATATAAGTAGGATAAAAGCAATATAATAAAAAATGCAAATATCAATGTTAAGTGAGAGAGATTATATTAATTAGATAAAGTGAATTTTAGAGCATAGAAATTGCCAGATTTAGAAAAGACAATATATATGAACAAAAGTTCAAAAGATCGAACCACCAAAGACATAGCAATTCTAAATGTGTATACACACACACACAAATTTACAAACATGTGAAGTAAAAACCAATGTAACTGAAAGTTTGTAGGCAAATTCACCATCATAGTTGCAGACTTTGAAACCTCTCTTAAAATAGAACAACTTGATAGCTATTTAGTAGGATATTGAAGAACGTGTTCAACCAACACAATCAAAATGATATTTATGGAATGTTCTCTTCAACAAATAGCAGAATACATATTCTTTTCTAGTACTCACAAAATTGAACAAGATAGATGTTTTATTCAGCTTTTTCACTGCTGTGTTTCAAAAACCCAATCAGAACAATTGTAGAGGAGGAAAAGTTTGTTTGAGGGCTCATGGTTTCAGAGGTCTTAGTTCATAGAAGGCCAGCTCCATTCCTCAGGGCTTGAGGTAAGGCAGAACATCATGGCAGAAGAGTGTGGCAGAGGGAAGTGGCTCAAGTGATGATCAGAAGGCAGAGAGAGGCTCTACTCTCCAGATACAAAATATACACCCCAAAGCAAATAACCAATAATATTCCCACCAATTCCCACCTCCTCCATCTATACCCTACCTGCCTCTAGTCACCACTCAGTTAATCCCATCAGAGATTAATCCAATGATTAGGTTAAAGCTATGACCTGATCATTTTTCCTCCAAACCTTCTTGCATTGTCTCACACGTGAGTTTTTGGGGAACATCACATCTAAATCATAACAATAGATGATATATGTTTACTAAAAAATCAACATATTTAAAAGAGCTGAAATTATGCAAAATGAGTTCTTCAAATACAGCAGAATTAAACTATAAAACAGTAAGATAAAGATAACAGATATATCTTTAATGCCTTAGAAACTGAACAACACCCTTAAGAATAATGTTTGGGTTAAGTCTCAAGGGAAATTAAAACCACACACACACATACACACACACACACACACACACACACACACACACTGTCCTGAATGAAAATGAAAACAGAATATACCTATATTTGTGAGATAAAGCTAAAGGAGTGATGAGAAGAAAAAAATATATCATTTAAAATTTAATGACATAGAAGGGTGCAAATAAGGGGCAGAATCATTATAACATAAAGCATACAAAATAGAGAAAAATCAAGAAAACTATGAGTTTTAAACTTGTTTCTTCAAAATAACTAAGGAAATTGAAAGACTTCCAGAAAAACTATCCAAAAATAAAAAAAACCTGAATAAAGATGTAAATGATCAATATCATGGTTTCATCACTTATTATAATAGAGATATATTGAACCACCTCATACCTGCTTGTGATGGCAGATTATGTGCCTCTCCTCCCAACTACAAACCTTTGAAATTGGCCATAATTTGATTACATAGACCAAAGAAACTAGCCAATATTAACTTTTTTTCTTTCAGCAGGCTAGTTTAACAGTACATCCCAAAATACATAAGAAACTACTGCAAAAACTTTGACAATAAATTTGACAATTTAAGTGATATTCAGACTAACAGAAAAACAAACCAAAGATGGAAAAATATATATTTTAATAGTCCTAGTCAGTTTTTCATCTCTGTGACAAATACCTGAAAGAAATGACTTAATAGAGGGAATATTTATTTTGGCTCATGGTTTCAGAGGTTTAGTTAATGATCAGTTGGCTCTATTGGTCTGGGACTGAGACTAAGTAGAACATCATGGCAAAAAGGTATGGTGGATATAGACCAAGGAATGGGATAGCTGGGTCAAATGGTGGTTCCATTCCAAGTTTTCTAAGGAATCTCCATACTGCTTTTCAGATTGGTTGCACCAATTTGCAGTCCCACCAGCAATGTATGAGTGTGACTTTTCCCCCACATCCTTGCCAACACTTATTGTTGTTTATATTTTTGATAATCACCATTCTGACTGGTGTGAGATGAAATCTTAGGGTAGTTTTGATTTACATTTCTCTAATTGCTAGAGATTTTGAGCATTTTTTCATATGTCTATTGATCGATCGTATATCTTCTGTGAAGTTTCTGTTCAGCTCCTTGGCCCGTTTATTGATTGTGTTCTTTGGTTTTTTTGGTGTTAAGTTTTTTTTTTTTTAATTATGACATTTGCAGGTAAATGGATGGAGTTGGAGAATGTCATGCCAAGTGAAGTAAGTAAGCCAATCTCAAAAAACCAAATGCCAAATATTCTCTCTGATAAGTGCATGCTGATCCATAATGTGGGGGAAGACACAAGAAGAATGGAGGAACTTTGGTCACAGGGGTGGAACAGGGGAGGGGGCATGGGGATAGCAAAGATGGTGGAATATGATGGACATCATAGCCCTAGCTTTATGTATGACTCTGCATGTATGTTTTCATTCTACATCACATACAGAGAAATGAAAAGTTGTGCTCCATCTGTGTACAATGAATCAAAGTGCATGCTGCTATCATGTATACCTAAGTAGAATAAACAAATAAATAAAATTATGGGAAAAAAAGGTATGGTGGAGAAAATCTATTTACCTCATGGAGGCTGGAAAGCAAAGAGATATGGGGCCAGGAACGAGATATAGTCCCCAAAGACATTCTCCCAACAATTTACTCTCTTCCACTGAACCACACTTCCTAGAGTATCTACCACCTCTCAATAGTCCATTCACATTATTAACCATCAAATAGATTAGTACACTGATGAGTTATAGCTCTCCTGATCCAATAATTTCCTAAAAGCTGCATTTCTGTACATTGCTACATTGGATAGAAAGTCTTTAACACATGAGTCTTTGGGGGATACTTCATGCCCAAAACATAAAAATTACATTTATTAGATTAAATCTGTAATTGAAAATCTTTGTACAAAACTATCTGTAATCCCAGATGGCTTCCCCTGAGCATTATTTTGAACAATTAGAGAAAGTAACACTGATTTTATATAAACTTCAAGAGAACCAAAAAACATAACTATACCACAACTTGATTTCTTTAATTACCTTTATTATACTGAAATATAATTTGTATACAGGGAAAAGCTCATATCTTAATTGTATGTTTGATCAGCTATCATTCATGCATGCCTTTGTGAAAACAGACTTTCAGCAGCTAAGTTTTCTTCTTAGCAGTCACTAATTCTTGGTTGATCTTAACGGATAATGGGTAGGATGGATTAGAATACTGGATTAGTGATTTACATGCTCATAAAATTATCAAGTACGTGTATTTGTTGAGACACTAAGGAAAAGGAACAAAGGAAGGGAGAGAGGATTTCTTAAAATGTAAAAGTAAGAAATTATAAAGTCTAGAAGACAATCAGTTTAAGAATTAAATTTGATTGTCTCTAGAAATGTCCTGAAGCATTTAGAATAAGCACTGGTGTTCGGAGAACATTTGACAGAGTTCAAAGGTAAATAGACAAATAAAATAGAAAATTGTACGTAAATTCGTACATATACATTTTTATATTTAATTGTATATAACATCTTGCACAATTCAAGATCATAAGAGATGCACTTTTAGGCATTATCTTAAAATCACAAAATAAAATGTATAATTTTCTTGGTTTCTGGAAAGATTCTATTATGAAAGATGGAAATTAAACATAGGATTTTCTGTAAGAGACTATCAACAGTTCCTAATATTTCATACATAAGAAAATGGAATAATTTCAAAGAGCTAGTTAAGGTTACCATTTGGGCAGCAAACGAAAGAGATGCCTCACTTCTGGATGTGTGAGCACTCTGTTTTTCAGTCCAACACGGGGACTCACTTCTGTGGAATTTTCCCCAACTTCTCTGAGCTTCCAAGAGCACACTGCCTATCCTTTTGTGAAGTGAGCTCATTCTTCCCTTTGCTGCAAGGAGGCAACTGCCTTAACATCTCTCTCTCCATAACTGTAGGAACTCTATTCTGTCCCTCGTATCAACTGACACAGATCTAGCAAGGAATAGAAAAAAATTTTAAACACCTATTAAAAGCAGCACTTAACATTTTTCTTCCTGGTTTAATATATCTGGACTTAAGTCACTAATGCATTAAATTTTAAGAATAGAACTTTGTTTTAAAATTCAATGTTATTTAACGTTTATATGTTTAAAAATGCATAATTGTAGAGCCAGGTATCTCCATGAATTTGTTGCGGGTGAGTTTATTAACAAAACTAGAGTGATTAGGTCCAGAAATACCTTAAAAATGGGAATGGATCAAGGGATATTGTGTTATTAGAGAATCATATGGTTAGAGCATAAGTATCTTAGAGTTTATATCCTACAATTTCTCAGGTATAAACAAAAGTGAGGCAGGTCTATTTATATACTTAGGATACAGGAGTTCATTTAAGAAGTCATAACTGGATAACAAATCTCTTGCTCTAGACCCTGCTGCTTTCAGGTCATTTAAGACACGCAGACCAAGTGTGGTGAGCCTATGGGCCTGGGAGTTAAGTACCCATTATAACAATAAGCGAAAATGTTGAGGTGACCTTCAAGTTAGTATCCATTATTTTGATATCATTTCATTACTGTAGGGCATCCAGAAAAATGGCAAAGAAGCTTCAAAGAAACTGATAAGAGAATGTAAAATATAATATTACTTAAATAAGATTTTTCTTTTCTGGATATTCACCAGTGTTGACTTTTAGAATATTCTTATCATTTGGCACATCTCCTTCTGACCAGAGTAAATATGACAAGAGAGACTACATCTACTAAGCATGACAATTAAAGTTTTAAAAGTAAGTTGTCTATGCATAACTAGAGTTTCTATGCATCATATCGAGTTGTCTATGCATCACTAGATTAAATTGTTTAAACATTTAAAAGCAAGTTGTCTATCCATCACTAGAGTAATTATACAATTATGCCTTATCTAGGTAAAACTTTTTTAACTTAAGATTGTATTCTATGAAATTCTTCATGCATTTTTTCAATGAACAAGAATAAGTTAAATTTATTATTTAGAAAAGGAAGCTGAGCTATCTATATTAGGATGAGAACTACTAAATTTGTTAATTTCCAGATTTTGTATGGCCCTGATTAATTTTAATAGAGGAAATAATGAAACTATTTTAGAGCTACAAACAATATAATAAAATTATCCCTGGTGTTTTGGGGATATGTAATTACTACAGCATATTAAATTAGAAAAAGAGAAATAGAGCACTTAATCTGCATGAGTAATTGGGACACCTGCATTCCACAGACAGTTCCCTGTGAGAATGTCAAAGGATTGGTTTGCTATCGTTTCAGCTATTATCATTATAGTTTTTATTAATGAAATATTGTGGAACAATGCTATTGATGACAGAAAATTAAATCTAAATGAGCTGTAAATTCTTGGGAAGAACTTCTCTGACCCACAAAATTCACAAATAATATCCATTCAGAAATGGACTGGGGCTAAATCTGATCAATCATTTCTAAGAAATTGCCAATTGACTAATTTTTTGATCAACACCTTGAAGATATACACCTTTGATATACATTATTATATATATTATATTAATATACACATTATTTGAATAAAAATATTATATTATTATATACATTATATTTGAATAAAAATGATACATTCATAAATATGTGCTAATTGTTTTTTCCTTGCTTATGATAAAAGTTTTAATTACACAGATATTTTCTATGTGTATATTTGGCAACTCCACTGATCTCTTCTAATTACTAGTATTTTTTGAAAATTTTTGTACAATAATTTGTAAGACAATCAGTGAATGTTCAGCCATGTGAAGTTCTTCAAAATGTATGTAAGAAATTGTAAACTATATATATCAACTTGGCTAGGATTTGAAATTGAGTAAAAGTATGAACATTATTTTTAGAGGAGAAATACTGATTAGCAAAAACAGAATGTCCTCCAATAAAAAGAATTTGTATTTGGAAAGGAAACAGAGTAATTAGGAAAACTGTGTTAGAACATTGCATTGTTGAAGATCGTTTTTTAAATAAGTATACAGAAAACGTATTGACAACACATAAAAAATCCCTAGCAAATCTTTGGTAATATAAGGACAAAGGAGATAGTAAAGGTCATCAGGAGATTTGGGGTTTAAGCACAGTGGTAGAATATGCATGTACTCCTAATTCAATGTCCAGAATGAAAATAAATAAATAAGTAAATATATAAATAAACAAACAAAAAGAAAGAAAGAAATGAAACAGAAAAGGACTTTGGTCAGTTCAAATACTCGAGAAGAAATTAAATATCTGTAAAATATCTGGCTAAATTCTAAAAGACATCTTGGTTAAGACATTGTCCTAAGCCATATTTTGTATGTCTGTTTTTTTTTTAATCCCAACTCCGTTGCTTAAACAAAACTTGTTTTGGGAAAGCTACTTAATAGTTCTCTCTTTATTTTTATTTCTTTAAAATGGGAATAATACTTCTACCTCTTAAGCATGTTGAGATGATTAAAAAGTTAAGGCATAATATTGTGCCTAATAGTCTGGTATGTAATAAATTCTCAATAAATCTTAGCTATTACAATTATTTAAAAATTCATACATTTAAATGTTCAAAACTTTTATCATAGAATTTTAGATTTATGTTTTTTGTAATAAGCAAAAAGATGATCATTTTGAAATATTTGCAGTGCTACTATATCTTTCAGTAAAATGATGTTAGAACAAATATGTTTAATATTAAAATTCAGATTTTATCGATGCAGTCCTTTCATGTGCTTAAACTGGAGCTATGTAGATCACCACTTTTCAGAACAGAGTTATGATGTTTCTGAAGGTTACGCTATATTTCTGTGCAGTTAGGAACATGTAAATCCATGCCCCACTGCGTACATATTGACTTTTTCCATAAAGGTTAACTCTATTTCAATATTGACATTTTCTTTTATTTCCCTATATTAGGAAACTGAGATCATAGCCAATGCAAAAGCTTCAAATAATTCTAAAATTCAAAGGAAAAACATTTTTACATTGTCACTTTGAAGAGGTCACTGCCTTGAAGAACGGAATGCAGTAACAATGGTGTATGACCATGAGGCCAGGTTAGATGAGCCCATGTAGCACTTGGGCCACTCCCCTAGGAACCTTGTGGAAGTCTTGCTACCTTGAAGCTGCCAGGTATAGCAATCATTTAGAGAGATGACAGATGACAGAATGGTGGCAGGGGTGCTGGCTAAGGAAGAGCAAGAAAGAGAAACAGAGTCAGAGAGACAGAGAGAGAGACAGACCTGAGGAGCCCAGCTATTTGAGCACTAGCTTTTTTTGAATGGAAACATCCTGAATATGATTCCAGCCCCAATCACCTTCTGACTAAAACCTTGTGAAAGATCCTGAATGTTTTAACTGAACCTCTCAACTCTCAGATTTGTAAGAAAAACAAATTATTGTTATTATTAGAAGCTATTGTTTTGGAGTGCTTGCTACACATTAATGATAATCAGACAAATGTCACCTTTCAAATGAGCTAATCACATCATACAAATTATTAATTTGCATGTAGAATTTCCCATATGCACATAGAATTTCCCAATTTTGCTTAACAATATATAATATGTACTTAGGATATCAAAGGGTGATGTTTAGAAGAAATGGCCAATGTAAGACATTAAACTTGTAAAATACATTCACTAAACTAGTATTTATTGAGCATCTACTATATGCTGGGTCTGGGCTCCAGGCCTACAACAGTGAATAAGACAACAAACAGAAACTGTTTGCCCCTGTAGTCACATGGAGATAGATGTTAAATAGGATATTTATAAAATTACTCCAGGGAGTTACATGATAAAAGGAAACAATAAATTGTGGTATTGGAATTAAGGTAGACTATTTAAGACAGAGTAGTCAAAGGTAGTATTTGAAAATAAACATTCCAGGCAGAATGAACAGGAAATATATAAGTCTTGATGTATGAAGGAGAAAAAAAGTAAAAGAAAAAAAGACAGTGAGTCAAGAGTGAATAAAAGGGAGTGTTCTTTGAAATGTTAAGCATGAATTTTAATTCCATTCTGGGTGAGCTGAAAAGCCATAAGAGGAATCTGATTAGTATACAGAGGACTATTTTTTTTTTTGGTACCAGGGATTGAACTCAGGAGCACTCAACCACTGAGCCACATTCCCAGCCCTATTTTGTGTTTTATGTAAAGTCAGGGTCTCACTGAGTTGCTTATTGCCTCTCCTCACCATTGCTGAGGCTGGCTTTGAACTCGTGATTCTCCTTAGACGATTTTAATCAGGCTAGCTCTTGAGTGAATGTGGCTAAGATGGCTAACATGCCTTGTTATTCCTAAGGACATAGTATGAATACCTAGCCCAGCCTTTAAATTGTTAAGCATGCCCATATGTCTGAGTTCTCATCAATTAGAATATGACTAAAACTAATTAGACCATGGCTAAAACTAATATGACTAAAACCAATATTCCATATGTGTTCACTGAAGATTCTTATTACTTAAGGCACACGGGGATAAAGGCAACACTGAAAGCATAGTAGCCACAGAAAGGAGATAGCAGAAGCATGATTAGCTTAGACAACTGACTGAGTTCATGGAGCAATCACACATACATATACCAATCACATATGCAAAACTACTAGCAATATTATCAACTAGGAAGCACTCTTAAACTCTTTCATAAGTAATACTTAAATGTCTTAGTTTCTCTAGTATGCCAATGCTCAACAACACCCTCCTTGTTTGTATCCCTACATGTTTATGGCTCCTTCCTGGCCAGGCTGTGACTTTTTTCAAATCTTTCTACTCTGCTTTCTTTTTCTCTTAATTATCACTGTGAAATGGACTACAACATGCAAATAATACCCACATAACAATCTGAAGGCTTTGCTATTTTGAAATTTTCTCTACCAAATAACTTGGCAATCATTCTTAAGTTTGGCTTTGCACAAAGTCTTAGGATACTAATAATATGCATCTAGATTCATTGCCACAGCGTAAGAAGGATAGTCTTTTGAACCATTCCCAAAGAATTTTAATTTCCATCTGAGACATGTTACCTAAGCTAGACTTCTGTGCCCCATATATCACTTTATATAGTGATAACCTCCAGAATGTTCCTGTAACAGAATTCTTGGATTTCTTTAGCCTGTATCTCCTAAATTTTCCAACATCTTCCTATAATCCAATTCTAAAGTCTCCTCCACATCTTCAGGTTTAGCTATAATTAGGATAATGATCCCTATTGTTCAGTACTAATTTTCTGTGTTAGTCATATATTCATTACTATAATGTAATACCCAAGAAAGCTAACTTTATAAAGAAAAATATTTATTTAGCTCATAGTTCTAGAAGTTCAAGGGCATAGTGCTTGTATCATCTCAGTTCTAGTGAGGCTCTCATGGTAAATGGCAGGTGCCAAAAGTGGAAGCACATATCTAAGTAAGAAGTTACATCTCAATCCAAGAAGTAGACAGGAGGGATCAGGCTTGCTCCTTGTATAAGAACAGTATTGTGAGAATTACTAAGGGGTGTTCTGAGAACTGCTTTATGAGAACACACTGCCAATGACCTCCCATTTGGTACCATCTCTCAAAGGTTCCATCACCTCAAAGGTGCCATCTTTGGCACTCTGACAACAAGCCTTTACTCCCAATGTGCCCTTGGAGAACACAAAAGTTCTTTTTTTAGTAATTAAAAACTATGAGTCTCTAGTCATTAACTCAGTCTATTCTTCCTTATCTAATAAAGTGCATGAATATCCAAAAGAGGAACTAATATAGAAAGAGTATCAATGCAATGATTATTGTAATCAACCAGGAAAAATACATTGATGGTTTGGACCAAGCTGGTAACATTGAACATGGATGATAAAATTAGACTCAAAGTATATTTTGAAGATAGAGGCAGGAAGATTTGCTAATCCACAACATTAAAAAATTCAAGCTAAAATATTTGAAATAATTTTGAATTTCCAATTCCTCCAATCCATACTTTCATGAAACTAGATAATATAAGATTTTCCTGATTCACTTTTGCCTTAGAGTCCATATAGTTCCATAATGAGTGCTGAGGACTCTTCTTATGTAGAATTATCTGAAGAAGTCAAAGAAAGCCCATTCTTTAATTCTTAGACACTGCAAATAATTAGGGGCAGAAGGATCATAGGTGAAATTCTGTTATTAGGTAGTCTTTGGAGAAAACTGTGAAATGCAGTTCCTTCTAAACCAAAGGTGGAGAAAGGAGAAGCTATCCTTTCATCTCAATCCTATGGTGGAGCTTTCCCTGGGACCAATCAGTTTTGAAATATACCACTGCAGTGGAAGACTCTAAAATATGTGGATAGAGGCGGTGTGTGGAGATCTGTGTCTCCTCACAACATTGATTTGTAAGCATTTCCACCAGACGGACAGGAGTCTCATGTGGAAGGAACATGAGCTCATCTTGGGCTTTGTTTGGTTGGCTGCCTGGAGGGCAGAGAGATCCTCAGCAAAAGGGGGAAGAGGCAAAGCACAGATGCTCAGGGAATGTGGCATATTAAAGGACTCTTAGGGGACTCCTACTGCTGGACATTTCTTCATCTACACAGATAAATATATCCTCCAGGAAGAAAAATCTTTTGAAAGTCCATATAAAAATTCTAAGTGCCACATAAGAACAAAAAGAGATGCTTTATATAGTGATAACCTCCATACTCTGCCCAAACCAGGGTGTCCAGAATGTGGACATCAAGCCAGGGGTAGGTCGAGAGGAATCTGGATGATTGATGGATGAAAAGAAAAAAACCATGCTCCATCTACCCTTCCCATAGCAGGTTTCCAGTTCAAAGTAGACCTAAGCTGGAGATGGAAGAATGTTTTGCTTTAAATCAGATTTAGAATTCTATTACTATTTTGCATACTGAATTAAATACTGAATTAAATGTATACTTGTGACTTGAATGCACCATGGGACATTAAAAGAGACTACAGGAGCCAGGTGCAGTGGTGCATGCCTGTAATCCCAGCACTTCGGGAGGCTGAGACAGGAAAATTGCGAGTTCAAAGCCAGTCTCAGCAACAACGAGGCACTAAGCAACTCAGTGAGACCGTGTCTCTACAAAAAACACAAAATAGGGCTGGGGATGTGGCTCAGTGGTCGAGTACCCCTGAGTTCAATCCCTGCTACCGAAAAAAAAAAAAAGAGAGACTACAGGACCCTAAAATATGTTAATGTTTTGATCATATTATAAGCTATGCTTAGTCAACATTGGTTTATTTTATTCATAAAAGAAGAAAACCGAGGGCATTTCTAAATACAATGAATCACAACAGATCTTTAAATGGGAATGACATATTGTCTAATAGGAGTTTGGAAAGCACTGAACTTAGGTTACTCAGCATAGTAATCAACGTCATTTTTCAGATACATTAGACAATATTTTTTTTCCTGATTTATTTGAAATGTGGCTCAATCACTGTAATTCTTAAAGGATCACAAAAGATATTGCTGCTGTATTTATATATGTTCTACCAAAGTTGTAAATTATATGAGATGCATATTTAGTTTGAGCTTGTTATTTACATGGAGTGTGTATGTATATATAACTTTAAAGTGTTCTCTATTTTTTTAGAAATTCTAATGAAGAGTTTAGAAATGTTTCTAGAGCTTTATTTCTGTCTATACTATATACTTTTATTTTTGAATAGATATTCATCAATTGGAAAGGTAATTCTATGCAGAAAATATTCTTGTACTTGCTCAGAAACCTGGTCTATGGAACCTGACTTAATTACTGAAAAGAGTGGGGGAGGGGAGAATGAAACTAACATTTTATTTATACTTGATCCATTATATAGTTAATCTAATACGACCCTAAAGAGGTCTGCAAATTCAGAAGACTTAAAAATAATTTCTTTGACATAATGAAAATAAAATTAATTCCCTGAACTAAATATCTTCGTCTCAGCAGACAGAAATCAAATGTCCTCACATTAATGCAATAGCTTTTCTTCCCCCTTGCCAAGTTTAATCTAGGATCTGCTAACCAAGACTGTTTTTATATTCAGCAAGATTATATACAAACTCAATTTGATGAATTATGTGAATGCCACTGCTGAGAAGCCCCGCTGGTAATATAATATGATTATGCAAATACACAATTCAGAAAAATTAAAACATAAAAACAAGTAATATATCAGATAAATAAACTTTTAGAGGTTTCTTTATTTCAGGTCATTTGTGTTAAAGTTGGAAACTTGTTTGAAGAACACAGATGAAAACTGTAGGGAGGATCTGGAGGACTAAACCATTCTCTGAGCATGTATTTGTAGTGCACTGAGGAGGTTCTTCATGGAGGGGGACTAAGTGACACATTTTTTGCTGCATATTTTGCCACCTGAACATAGGTTCAATATTGCAAATGATTCTATTGTTTTAATTAGATTCACTGCATCATTTTCCTCTAGTGAGTTCCCATCATAGATAAAACAATGTAATAAATAATTCAACATGGCATCTATGATGCCTAAGGATAGGTGCCACAATGTTTTATCCTACCTCACCATCATTATGTATAGAAATGGTAGATTATTTCATGATTTCTTGGGAGAACGAGTATATTTCAAGAGCCAACAAATAAAAAACAGAAAATAAACTCTGTTGACTATACAGTTTTTTTCTTTTAATTTGGGGTAGAAGGAGGTCAGAATCTGGTTGCTCTCTGAAACAAGGCTTAAAAGGAATCTCAGGTCATGGATACTATATTTAAAACAGGAGGTCTGGATACTTGCATTTTTGAATCACCTCTTTACTTTGTATGTCATTCCTTGTATTCCTAGCTTCCTTAGAGAACTGTGAGCTCCTGAGGACAGGGATATGGTCACTGATCTTTGTAGTTACTCTCATGCATCCCTAAGTCCTTAGCATGTGGTAGTTTTCCAGGAGAAACTTGCTAAATAATTGATATAAAGATCATGTCATTGATTATAAAATCCTTTAAACATCTATTTGCCCATCTTAACAGTCACAAAATCAGAATGTATCTTATAGCCGACAGCCTCTCATAGCTGCTACTGACTAGGTGACCAAAGCAGCATGCGCTGACTTGGGAGAAAATCTCAGAGATAGCATTTCTCAACAATTCTGAATTATAAATGCACTTCATGACATAAAGGATAATGCTGTAGAGAAAACCATGGTCATCAAGCACTCCAGAATGAAAACTGATTAAAAATTGGGATCTGAGTATTAGGCTTTGGGAATAATTTAATATATTTATTTTGCTTTTGCCTTTATATATACGCCAAAGTGTGATGCATGATTGAAAAAAAAGTAAACATAAATTTAAAAAAGCTCTTTGAATAATAGTGCACCTCACAGGCAAGCATTGTGGTACCTTATTTGGCACTGTGTTTCATTTTGCAGTGAGAGATAAAATGATGGCACATTTTCAATCATTAAATTTTGTCTGGCCTACAAGTTTGTGGTAGAGAGTTAGCTAAACATAGTGTTTTGATTTATACTATAATATTTTGAGTAAACTATATTTTTATCAAATAATGTATTTCTAATAATTTAGATGGTAACATAACTGTGGTCACTAAAACTACTACAACCTGTATTTATAAAATGACATATGTTGATGCTGATATACTCAGTTATATTTTGCTTCCATTGGAATCTGACATCATGAGTGATTCACATTTGCATGCTTAAAGGTTCCTCCTGGGCATATGAATTTGGACTTCAAAGGAATCAGTGTCCATCTTCACCCTCAACCCAGGACCATGCCAAATGAAATGAGACATGAAGAGACAGATGGTATCTCTGCACATCCTCCTTGCCTTTCTTTTACAGCCTCACAAAAAGGATAGGGTAAGAAGTTCTGTATGTGCAGCACCAGGGTACCTATTGGCAGCGGCTGCCACATCTTAGTATCACTGCCACTGCTGATCAGTGTCCTACATTTTGCTTAAATTCCTCAAATAAGTGTTGCTTTTCCTATTTCTGACTTTTCCATGTCTTTCTCCAATTTCAGTATGTCAACATCTTATTCAATTAAGTGTAAATGCCATTGGTTATTCCCTAATAACCAAAGACAAAATGATTATAAATTCTTTTTAAAAACTTCTATACCTTTTGTTCATTCTATATAATATGATAGACCTATCAATACATTTTATTTTCACTGACAGTAGAATCATTGAGTATAGGGTAATGTTTTATAGATCTCTATATCATCTCTCAATTTAAAGTCCTATTTGTAATAGGTATTTATAATATTATAATCTGTGTAACATTGTTTTATGTCCTATGTCACATTTTTATTTCTTTATTTACTTTTCTTCTCTTTTTCCCCCCTGAGGTGCTAAGGATTAATATCAAGGCCTTGCACATGGGAGACAAGCACTCCACCTGAGCTGCACCTCCAAATTTCCCATTTGTGGGGGGAGGGGCACTTGACCACTGAGCCACATCCCCAGCCCTACTTCGTATTTCAATTAGAGACATGGTCTCACTGAGTTGCTTAGCAACTCACTCTTGCTGAAACTGGTTTTGAACTCTTGATCCTCCTGCCTCAGCCTCCAGAACAGCTGGGATTACAAGCATGTGCCATTGTGCCCAGCTACATTTTCTTTTTAACCATGTATTCTTATTAGCAACATTATAAAAACTATTCCATGTATCACTGAATATATACGAAAACTATTCAATAACAATATAAAACATTGTCACTAGCATTTGAGACTTTTAGTTTCCATTCATAATTAGACACTATCACATTATTTAAAAACAGCATTCTCTGCATGTTACACATATATGCAATATTTGAGGATATAGTTTTATATTAAACGTTTCAGCATTTGCTTTCCAATAGCCTGTCTAACCTAGAAATCTATGTTGTAACAGTCTCAAGGCAAACTTACCTCTCACAATGATGTTGGTGGACTTTTTTGCGGGATTCCCCACATTATTATTGGCGATGCAGCTGTAAGTACCAGCATCATCTGAGGTGATAGCAGGTATGGTCAGAGTTCCTCCATTCAAAACAGTCTTTTCAGGCAGAGTCCCAAAGGACCTGACCCAGGTGAGAGAGGGTGCAGGTTCTCCTCCTGTTGTAACACATACTAATGTTATGGCCTCTCCAGGATTTACAACTATAGGATCATCCACCAAGAGTTTAATTGACGGAGATGCTAAAAAACATAAACAAAAGAACATGCACCTATTTTAATATGCCACAACTGGAATTCAACAGCATGCTTTATAATTCATCCATACACTCACAGGTTAAAATGAAATTTTCTCTTTTCCTAACATCCAAAATATACTGATCAAATTTCAGCAAGATTTAATCATTTTGAATTTAAATTAAATAATATAAACTTATTAAACTGTACTAAGAATTTTACACCTGGAGAGGGCAATTCAAATTTATGTTTCCTTGGATATTGCTCTTCAATTGGAATCACAATAGTGTTAAAGTTTTAAAGGAAAATAAATATCCCTTTCTCTTCAAATGAAGCACTTTTTGCGTTTGTCAATCCCAGTACAGACATTATAGTTGTTTGGTCCTTGTACTTAATGAAGAAGATGGTCAATTATCTAGCTTCTGGATCATTTAGAGGTGAAATGATTAATTCTCATAAATGGAACACAACTAAGACATAGGCATAGATCATCCCCAGTCTATTCCCAGGCAGTGGGCCTGCTTTTGTTCTTAAAATAATAACAAAATCATCTAATTCCAATGTGGTCCATGGTACATTTGTAACCTCGTCAATCAGAAAGGTCTAGGCAGTGTGTTCTCATAAACATGGCTTCAAAACTCAGAAAGAAACAAACACACGAAAGCTCAGATGGCCATCAAACCACACTACCATTACTCTGATGTTCAACTGGTAAAAGTCTTCCAGTGAAATTCAGCCCTTTTTTAACTTTTCGGGTTTTAAACATACAAGGAAAAACATTCATTAACTTTTAAAAAATTCTGTATCATGCCTTTGCATCAAACACTCAAAATAAAAACTACACAAAAATTATATTCATATATGGCAAGTATCATTGTGTTTGCATTACGGTACAACCCTAAATAAAGCATCCTTAAATAAATCCAGAGGGCATAGATTATATCGACATTTTAGTTTACATATTCAGCAATAGTTTATGTCAAAGAGCTAAAAATATGAACTAAATATATATTAGAAATATTTAAACTGTTCAATAGTCGTACATGATTTTTTAAATTTTTTGGATAGTAACTCTAGTTTAAAGTTGAATCTCAAAATGAACTTTTGTGGTTCAATATAATCTGTCTTGTTTTAAAAACAAAAGCCAGAGAAGAGCAAGAAAATAATTCCACTTTATGGTTTCATAAGATAGACACAGAGATCCTGTATGACCTTTTTAAACATCATTGTTCCATGGTGGCTCTTCTAACATCATTTTAAATAATATGGGAGTTTGCAAAATGTCATAATATTAGCCCTTTTGAGATACTGACATGAAGTTATAAAGATTTATGATCAAAAAATTTGTTGGGACATATATGTATAGTGAAGATAATGCACAAAAGTCACCACAGATTGACAGAAAATAAAATATTTAAAAGGCTTAGTTAATGTTAGTAAAGTTATGAAAGATATTACTAATTACATATTGTGAAAATATACTTAATCATTAATATGCCATCATGAACAGATAAAGGAAAGACCTCTTGAGGTAAATAGCATAACCTTACAAAATTATTTAGTTAAAATATAATTATAGTGATCCTAATATTTATATCATGCTAACAAAGCTTGATTTATTTTATATCACATTTTAGGCAGATTGAAAGGCACAACATTAAAGGTCATTAGCAGCATAATTTTAGACTATGGAAACACATAAAGGAGATACTAAGTCAAGGGACATTTGCCCCCATAATTGGTTTATGTAAGGATGAGTTATTTTCTAAGAGATTGTTTACAGAAAATAGCTCAAGAGAATTTGAAAGCTCAAAATATAATATTATATAAAGAGATCTCTCTTCTACTTAGCATTGCAGAGCTACACTCATAACCTTAAATCCATTTTCTTTCCCAAATCTGGGTTGAAAACAGTGCTGTCCAAGGTAGTTTTATTAATTATGGCATTTATTTTCTCTGATTTTGCCTGAAATTAAAAATAGCTCCAGCAGACTATAAAATGGCCAACAATTTCAAGAATTTAATAATGTTTGTAAGCATTTTTAGTATAAAAAATTCATAGCTTTAAAACCCCAAGAAGTCAAAAGGTAAAATCATTGCCATTATTGTGCTAGCATCTTACTTTTCATTCCTCAAAACCAGCCTTTTGTAAATGAAATGCTCTGCTTAAGAACTACAGAAGTTTCATCAATCTAAGCATAAATCATATCCTAGAGGGAATAAAATGACATAGGAAAAAGTTTTAATGTGGGAAATTTTTAAATATTTTATTAACAATATTTAAAGATTTATCAAGTTAAATAGATTATTTGCTTATTTGGAGGTATATAAAGAGTGATATAAATGTCCTGGGCCAATTCTTCTTACAGGTCTCCATGGTCTCCACATTTTCCCTTCTCCATCACACCATAGAATATTACCAAGGCTTCCACTAGAGCTTTCAGTCAGTGTCCTGATTTCACCATCTGAAGTATGGTGTGATAGTTACATCAGGAGCACAAACACTGAAGTAAGGTGCCTAGTTTCAAGTCTTAAATTTGTCACTTAAAAGCTACATGAACTAGAGCAAGTTATTTCACTTCTTAGTGCCTCATTTTCCTATAATTGAAACAGAGAAAATAAGTGTAATTAACTTACTGAGATCATTTAACACATATAAAATGCTTACAATAGTACCTAGAACAAAAGACACACAGAATAAGTGTTTTCTTTGGCCATTCTTTTTATTACCATCCTCATAGTTCTGCCCAGTACTTGGTACATAGTGGATACTTAATAAACATTAGTAGGCAAAAGTAATAAATTGGAAAATGATTGAGAAGTATAAAACGCACAATCACTATAAAACACAACTATTCAACTATTCTGATTTTATATGAATATTTTAAGACAACTTTGACTTTTTTGAGGTCCTATACCATATTGTATAAAACATTTAAATATATCATACATATAGAAGAAATATTTAAGAACTTATTCATTTTATAATGTTTTTTATAAATTGTAACTCTTTGTTTTATAAAATTTCAATATTTTCAGAGGACCTTTAAAAGCTCATGGATCTTTCATCACTTGCTTTCTAGGTAAATGAGATATATATATATATATATATATATATATATATATATATATATATATATATATTTGGTGTCCTGAAATGGCTCAATCACCTTGAGAGCATGCACTACTGACTTACCTTCCTGTACTAATATGGGCATATAGGACATGGAAAAAGAAGCTTGTTACACTAAATCATGCATGTAGTTATACATGTATATATTATGTATATATATATATATATATAATGTATTGATGAAATTACCATGTTGTTATGTAAGAAGAAACATGAAAATCCTGGAGGTCATAAATTCCCTTATTAACATAAAAATCACACTGTCCTAAAACAGTTATAAGGCTCTAGATGCTTGTTTATTCTTCCTAGCAACATGCAAGACAGACTATTAAGTTGATTTTTAAATAATAAACATGAAGGCTGATATGGGAAAAGAGAAACATGGAATGAGACAGTATTACCATTTGAGATGTTTGTTGGACAAAAGCAAAATATAAACTTTATAATAAGTGAAAGAAAACAGGAACAGAAAGATCAATGCCACTCATATGTGGAAGCCAAAAAAAGGATACAATTTCATAAAAGAAGAAGATAGGACTAGTAGGGAAGAAGAGTGGCAAAAGGAAGTTAGATGATATGTACAAAAGCACAGCCAGAGAGGAAGAATAGGGTCAGTGTTCTACAGCAGTGTGGGACTAGTGCTCACACCAACTATTATTCATTTTATAAAGAACTAGAAAAATTCACAGTTTCCTAACACACGCACACACACACACACACACACACACAAATGATAGATGTTTACAGAATAGGAAAACGTTAATTACTCCAATTTTATCACTAAATATTGTGTATATGTATGGACTTATCATATTGTGCCACATGCATATGTATAATTATTATGTGTTAAATATAAAGAACAAAGTGAAAAGCAGAAGAAAGTGAAATACATAAACCAAAGAAATCCTTCAAATTACATGAAGTCTTTTTATTACCAAATTGTAAATTATTTTAAACATGTTTTATAATTATTTCCAAAAGAGCTAAAATCAGATAAAAATAATTCCAACCAGGTGCGGTGGTGCACGCCGGTAATCCCAGACCTTTGGGAGGCTGAGACAGGAGAATCTCAAGTTCAAAGCCAGCCTCAGCAACAGCAGGGTGCTAAGCAACTCAGTGGGACCCTGTCTCTAAATAAAACACGAAAAAAGGGCTGGGGATGTGACTCAGTGGTTGAGTACCCCTGAGTTCAAAACCTTGGTAACAAAAAAAAAAAAAAAAAATTCCAACTAAACCACCAATTTATAGACATGTATGTTATACATAGTACATAAAAATCATTCTGATGCCAGTTAGAATTTCAGATTGATAATTTTCCAGCACTTCAAGATGGAAGGCACAGTTATTACAGCAGTTGTCACAGAGATTGATGCTCCTCATTAAGACAAGCTTGCAACATTCTAGCATGCTTCCTATGCCCTGTGGTGGAAACACCAGATAAATAGATTGATAAGTAGGTACATGTATGGATAGTTAACAAAACAGATGAGAGAAATAGAAAACAATGATAGGTAAGTAGATAGCTATTACTGGTTGTGGGAGAGATGTGATGAGGTAGAAGGACAAAAATGAGAGAGAGAGAGAGAAAAGGGAAGGCAAAGGGAAAGCAGGGTAAATAGGTCCATTTTCTTATTTTCCAAAATGCGAAACGCTTAATAGAACTTCAATAACTGAACTATCAAAAGTATATTTCAGGAACTATCTCTGAAAAAGGGAATCCTTCCTGTATTTCCTTTAGCAGCTTTCTTCCTAGCAAAGATAACTTTTCTTAGGCTGAGCAATAGATAGATACTTCAGTGAGTTCAAAATAGAGATAACTGGCCTCTTTCATCACCTTAAGTGTTGGATACTCATAAGAAGAGGGGATCTGTGTTTTCCTTCTTTGTATGAGGCCTTCTTTGTATGAGTATTCCTGGCCAGACAAACAAAGACATAATATCTTTGAATATCACGAAGACAAACACTTCATGGTCCTGGGAAAGAGCAGCCCACACCGGGGGAAATGGGAAGAGTAAAGAGGCCAGCTAGAACAGAACATGCCAACACAACTGAAATGATACAGATCTCAGGCAAACAGGCTCATCCAGAGATTCAGGCCTCACACTCCAAGCTGTGGTTCAGCATGACCTCCCCTCAATTTAAACAAAATGGGAACTTCTAATTAACTGAGATAAAACTTCTGAAAGCATGGCAGAATAAGTGGTTGGAAGAAAATTGAAGTAGAATTATGAGTAATAAAGACAGATATACTTCTTTCAAGTCTGAATTTGTTGACTGGAATTCATTCTCATTTCAAATTTTAATGACCCAGTCTACCATCAGATCCTCTGGAGGTATAATACAAAAATTAGTTTGGGTTAACTAAAGTACATTCTGTATGAGGAAAATATTGTTTTAGCAGAATCCAGTGACTTCTTGAGTGTTAGATTTGGTTTGGTTTTTACTGCTATCTAATTATAAGGTATATTGAATATAAACATCATTTTAAAACTCTGAAAACATAATACAGAGCTAATCATCTTTATTTTCTCACAGATGTTGACATTTTATGGGCCTGGGACTTATAATTCTAAAAAAGAAGTCTAGCTTTCCAGTCGGACTCTTGGGTTAAATTGTTTTAACAATTAACTACTTATAAGCCTACTATTTGCCCTGAGAGTAAAATGTGTTTGAATAGAAGTAATCTGAGTATTATAGAAAATAACCTTATTCATAGATAAAATCATAAGGAAAGAAAAAAAAGGACAAATGGGAAAAAATCTGGGGTGAAATGCTCAGGAAAGATAGTATCTGCTTAGTTTAAATCCCTACTAGGTAGGTCCTGACTCAATAGTTCTTCTGGGTGGATACCACAGAAATTTTATTCAAAAAAAGATAATGAAGGAGATAGAAAAGGGAAGAATTCCAGAAAGGGGTACTAATGAGTGTGTTATTGGTCTGAGAAACCAGGCTCTTTGCTGATGGGAGCCTTCTGCAAGGCCAAGTAGAACACACCTCAGATCTCTCTCTCTGAGGAGCAGGGAGACTGGCTGGGATATTTATTAGCAACTGTCCCTGGGTGGGCCTTAAACTTTCCAGGTTCACAATGGCTACATCCTAAGACTTGGGAGTATATTGAATACAGAATCTGTCAAAAGCAGCTTCAGTAAACTGCAGGACAGACTAAGAAGAAAAAGCAAGGCCCTCCGGGTATTGCATGACATTGTTTCCATGCGAATTCAATGGTCAATATTTGGCTACCTGTAGATCATGAGAAAAGGATAAAGGAAGAAAGAACAAGGAAAGACACAACGTTTTCAATGGAGAATGAAAATGAAAAGAATGAAAGCATGATACAAATTGAAGAGAAAGAAGATAATACTAAGCTAACTTTCTGCTTTCATCCTATTTTTAAAACTGCAGATCATATATAGATGTAAACAATACAAGTTCAGCTTATATGTGGAGGGGTCATGCTTCAACCATGAGAATATATTATAAGTTGATCCGAAAACTCAAAATAACCTATTGATTTATATGGGGTTATTATTCAAATATTATCATTCATATTGATTAATTCTCATGAAGCCCAAGAATATCACACTGAGAAGTTCTGTTTAAAATTATGCTCTAGGATATTGCAATTTTTAAAATAGTATTCATAAATAGTCTTTAATGCAGAAGTGAAACTTTACTACAACTATTGAAGTCAACATGCTCTTTTTCATTATTTTAGTGTTTACATGATGCATATTTCTGGAATATATTAAGAACACACAGTACATTCCTTCATAGAAAATCTCATCAAAGCATCCAAGAAAAGACCCAGTTCATATGCCCATGGATCTCACACCAGAGATTCTCTAGATAGGCTTTTCATTTTGTTTTGCTTTTAGCTGGTACAGTAACTGCAATCATTATTATTACTGTTATCATCATCAGTGAATGAATGACTTCAGGCCTTGCTTATTCTCTTAGTAAAATGTACTATTTGTTCATTGAATAAGTATTAAAAGAGCATCTACTATGTATCAGACCCCATGATATGCACCAATGACTTATCAATAAACAAAGCAACTGAAAACTTCCTGCAGTCAGAATCTTACAACCTGACAGGGAGTCAGCCCTGTCCTCATGACTCCCATTGTTCTCAGTGATTTCACACATAGACATCACCTGCCTCTTCTCTGAAATCATATGTATTTATCATCCTTGACCTAGATGTTGATGTCATCAGAGAACAGAATGTAAAGTAAATTATCAGCAGGTATATTTGTCAGTGAAATGAGATTTTACAAATTTAAGAAGTGACACATTTGGATCCAATACTTGACAAGATAGATGGAAAAAGCATAAATGGAACTTGTGTTCTAAGGTGAGGAAAAATCAGGCAACAGATGATCACAGTCAATAAGCTATGCTAATAGTTGTCACATTAATGCTAATCAACAGAAAGGTCTTCATAAGTGCTACAAAGATATGATGAAGATGAACTTTAGCACCACACATCCCTCCTTCCGCTAGTCAGTAGCCTTTCACTGTTCTTCTACAATAGAAAAAGTCTTGGCAGATGTGGTCTCACCCAATCTTACAAGAAATGGAGCATTCATTTATTGCTCCAGAATCCCAGATGATCACCACACATGCAAAGATAATCTAAATTAAATTTCACAACTAAGAAATCTGTGGTCCATACAATATTCTTGTTCTTCACAAAAGATACCAGTATTTTAAGAGCAGTTCTGGGTTGCAACGATGCCTTCATCAGTACATCAGCAGAGAATAAACTTGCGATTTCTACTGCCTGGAATTCTCTTCAAGTGCTGATCCATTTAGTGAACTAGTCATCAAGTAATTTATCATGCTCAGATATTAGTATCAATTCTTCACAAAAATTTCTATTTTTTGTACAGGCTAATTGATTTTTCCCACATTTTTATGAACATAGCTCATTAGAATACCTACTTTTACACTGTAAGATATTTAGAAATAGGAAATCAGGGTGAAAGAGTAGTATTTTTTATTTATTTTTTTTTATATCACTAGAACCCAGAAGAAAATCTAACAAAGAATTAGGTGCTCAATAAATTCTTTTTGAATAAAAGAACATTGAATTTTAAAATTAGAGAACAGAAATTCCACCTATGCCTCAACTATTCATCAGAAATCTTAAACAAAATAATATGAAGGAAAAAACAGTGTGAAATAATGTGATATGGGATTCAGTATTTTATGTCATTTATTAAAAATACTAATTATAAAGACCTACCAGTTCTTTCATTTTCACTCATTTTAACTTACCTTTATTTTATATTACTAACAAGATTATATTTTATATTTTATATTTTATATATTATATTTATATTACTAACAAGATTTTATATTACTAACAAGAATTCCTCTATCAAAATTTTGTACACTAATCACAAAAATATATTATTTATACTTTTTTACTTCTTTATTCAGCTACATTATTGAACATTATCATTAATAAAAAAGTTTATTAAAACAAATTTTGTCTCTGGAAGCAAAATAAAAGGCAGAGAGATGTTTTTTAAAGAAGAGAACCAGTATGTAGATAATTCAAAGTAGATTTAGCAAAGCAGTAAAGATTTAAAGCTCTTTTGTAAGAGTAATTAAACCACACAACAGAACAGGTAAAGACATTACCTTTAAGGCACTTAGTGTCTTGCAGCTATATTCTTTATTATTTTTAACTATGTACACTACGACAATGTACTCTCATATTGGTTAAAAGATTTTGTCAAATACAGATCAGTCTTTCTTTTCTTTACCTATTCTGGGAACACTTTATTTCAGGGTTATGTTTTGAATGCCTTTATGATTCTCTAACTTCATTTTATAGTAATTTTGGCCAAGATTTGCTCATAACTAATGTTAGAGAATAATGTTGAATAGATGTGTACTGAGCCTGTTTTCCCTCTTTGCCAATGAGGGAATTCTGTTAGACAATTTCTAAAGGACTGCCTACAGCAAATTTCTAGTATGATCAGGAAAACAACTGGGCATATCTGTGCTCAGATTACTCAAATGTCTAAATTGGGCCCATGATACAGGAAAGATTAAAAATCACATCAGGAGCCTAATTAGCCCAATCAATGATAGCAACATAATAAATTACAAGTAGAGGAATGTATCTGATTTTGTAGTTTGGAAAATAAAGTTAAATCAAGATATATTGATTGTCAGCTACAAACCAGGCTTTGTTTTAGGCACTAGGATATTAGAACAAAACAAACAAAAATTCTGTCCTGGTGAAGTTTGCAAATAGATAGAGACAATTACAGCCCATAATATGTGTTAGGTACCCTTCAAAAAGCTCTACATCTATTAACTTATTTAACAGTATGAGGTAAGTATTATTATTATTTTACATTACTTATCACCAAACTCAAGATCAGTTTAGAAGCAGTTTATATAATTTGCCCAAAGTAACATAGCTAGCAAATGATGGAACTGGTATTCTAATCTAGGCAGTGCAGCCTTGTGATGGAAATGAAATATTATAAATAAACTCTTGAGTGAAAAAAATAAAGCTGATTATTTCCAAGTTTAATTAAATGCTTACTTTTATTTATACCAGAAGAACTAGTACTGCCTCTCTAAAAGGAAGGATAATAGGAATACCATCTATTATATTCTAGATTATTGACAGTGTAAAAATGAACTTGTTTCCAAGTCAGAATTTCAGAAACACTGACCATCTACAATAGAAGTAAAATAAATCCATGATTCACTTAGGTCTTAATTCCAAAGCTTAAATATTGGAGGTGAAATCTTCTGTACAGGAAAGAAAACTATTGACAGATTAAAGAAACAATCTACAGGATGATATATAATATTCGCAAAATATATATCCAAAAAGGAATTAATATTAAAAATACATGTCTCAAACACTTTAACAGCAAGAAAACAAATAAACCAAATTTTTAAAATGGGCAAAAAACCTGAATATACATTTCTCAAGAGAAGATATGTTGTTTAAAGGATGTAAAATTTCAGTTAGAAAGGAGGAACAAGTTCAAGATAACTATTTTATGCCATGGTGATCATTGTTAACTATATTCTTGAAAAATGCTGAGAGTAGATATGTGTATTCTTACCACAAAATAATAACTATGTGAAGCAATGTGTATGCTCATTATCTAAATTTAGTCATTCCACATTGTATACACACTTCAAAAGTTGATGTTGTACATGTTAAATGCAATTTTATCTGCCAATTGAAAAATGAAATTTTAAAAAAACCATAGGCACCAACCAAAAATAAGGAAGTGGGATTATATCAAACCAAATTACTTCTGCATAGCAAAGAAAATAATCAGTAGATTTAAAAGGCAACCCTTGGAATGGGAGAAAATATTTGTATATCAAATATCCAATTAATAGTTAATCTTTAAAACATATAAAGATACTATTATAGTTTGGATGTGAGGTGTCCCCCAAAATCTCATGTGTGAGACAATGAAAGAAGCTTCCGAGGAGAAATGGTCAGGTTGTAAGAGTCATAACCCAATCAGGGATTAACTAAGTGGCAAACTGAAGTGGTAGGGTGTGGCTGGAGGAGGTGGGAATTAGGGTGTGGCTTTGGTATATATATTTACAACTGGAAAATGGAGTCTCTTTCTCTGCCTTCTGTGCACTGTGAGATGAGCTGCTTCCCTCTGCCACCCTCTCCTACCACGATGTTCAGCCTCACCTCAAACCCAGAGGAATGGAGCTGGCCTTCCATGGACTAAGATCTCTGAAACAGTGAGCCCTCAAATAACTTTTCCTCCTTACAGTTGTTCTGGTCAAATCCTTTAGTCACAGCAGTGAAAAAGTTGACTAAAATAGAACTCCTAAAACTCAACAGAAAAACAAATAAACTGGTGTTGAAATAAGCCAAAGACTTGAATAGATATTTCTCCAAATAAGACAAATAAATGGCTAACAGGCATATGAAACAACATTCAATACTACCAATCATCAGAGAAATGCAATTCAAAACTACAATTAAAATATCAACTCACATCTCTCAATAGTGTTGGCAAGGGTCTGTAGGAATTGGAAGGTTTTCACATTGTTCAGAGTGCAAAATGGTACAGCTTCAATAGGAAGCATGTAGAGGTTTCTCAAAAAATTTAAAGTAGGACCATCATATAACCTAGCAGGCTCACTTCTGAAACTGAGTGTTTATCCAAAAGAATAGAACTGAAGATCTCAGAGATATTAGTCCTCCTAAGTAAACCGCAACACCATAGCCAAAAAGTGGAAAAATCAAAGTGCATATCAACAGATCAATGGATAAAGAAAATGGGATATACACACATAATGTAATAATATTATTACATTCCTTCAAAAAGACAGGAAATTCTGCAACATGTGTTAGGTAATTAATTGTCTTAGTAGGTTCAATTCTATTCTCCTAAAATGGGGACAATCAGGACCATTAAAAGAGCAAGAAGGCAATGTTATAATCAACAGATTACTATTACACAGTGTGCCTATCATGCATGACATTATATATTAAATAAGCCATTCACAGAAATACAATGCTGATTCCACTTCCATAAAGTATTTAAGGTAATCAAATTCATAGGATTGAAGTGTGGAATCATTGCTGACAGGTCTGGTATAGAGCAAAATGGAGAATTACTAATCAATGGATGTAAAGTTTCAATTAAGCAAGATGAGTAACCTCTAAGGATCTGCTGTACAACTTTGTAACTAAAGTCAACAATAATGTATAATATGCTTAAAATTTTGTTAAGAGCATTGATTTTTTGAGTTCAAATCATAAAAATGAAGTGAAATATTTAAAAATTAAATCATTTTAATTCATTGTTTAATATTTTTATTATTTAATTACATTTACCTTTAAAAATTAAAATATTATTTGAAAGTCACATTTCAAAAATTAAGCACATATACCAAACAGACAATTTTATTTCAAGTTTTGTGTGAGTTACAGTCATTTTAATGAGCTGAATCACAAAGCCATAAAATTGTGCTTTACAATGGATAAAATGACTGTTTTAAACCATGGACCTTTTTGTAGATGTTACTAAAGTATCAGGTTGATTTCCTATAAATACTAAGTGCTGCTTCATACTGTTATTACCCATGTAATTCAATAAGAGTCAATGCAAGTCTATTTAGTTAGCTACATTTCTTGGGATTTAAGACAGGTAATATTTAAACATATTGTTGGCATATTCTTGACAATGCTATTATATGATAGTAGGGATTTTTTAATGAGATATTACTGCAACATACTTATATAGGGAAGTAAACAAGCTGCACAAAATCAAATGTTACTTAAGAGAAAATTAAAAGGTGATAAAATCTTTTTTTAAAGCTATTCTTTTTTTTAATATTTATTTTTTAGTTGTAGGTGGACAGAATATCTATATTTTATTTTTATGTGGTGCTGAGGATCGAACCCAGTGCCTCACACATGCCAGGCGAGCACGCTACCACTGTGCCATAACCTCAGCCCCAAAAGGTAATAAAATCTTTTTAGCACTATTTTTAAATGAATGATGGAACACTGAGTTACTTTTTAATCCACCTCCTCATTTAACATAATTTACTTGTATAGAATATTCTGTAAATATTTTATTTCCCAAAGCTACTAAAAATGTAGTTTTCCCATTCTAATTCTGGAAAATTTTATGTAGATTTTGGTAAACCCACATTTTCCCATTTATCTGATCAACGAGTTACTGAAATATCTTTTCAGAGCAAATGATATTTGTTTTCATTACAATTTTTAAGAACTTTCTCTTTATTGTTTTGCCTAGTTAACTCTCCTGCAACTCAGGTCAGATCCATATCACACAGTCTTTAACTTTGGATATGTATACATGTAACGGTCCTTTTATAACACTGTATTCATGTTTAACTTTGATTACTAAACATACAGTGTTTAGCATGCATACTGCTGCATATTCACTGAGGTTTCAGGTCTTCTAAAATGCCATACAATTGCACCATTCATAGCATCATAGTTCCAGATGAATATGACGTCACGTTGCTTTTTATTGGTGATTCCAACTAAGGAAGACATTGCAGTGTGTCATTCAACTGAGCTAAACTTAAAACTGAAAGAAAATATTCAAAGAGGAAGGCCTTTAGTTATTATGTATTTCTGATCAAGAGAATTAGAAAAACAAAATAATAGTACAAAGAATTTAGTCTCTTTTCCTCCTTTTCTCTCCAGTGTTAGGTAATTGTCAGTAGATTCAAATCTATTCTCCTGAAATGAGGACAGTAGGTACCATTACAAGAACAAGAAAGCAAGGTTACAATCAACAGATTCCTATTACACAGCATGCCTATCAGAAATCAATACTGATAACTTTATTGCAAATTCACTTGACAGTATGTGATTGAATAATCCATTCGATAAAATGCTGAAATACAACAATACAGGAACTCAAGCTGAGTGACTAAAGAGATAGCATAAAGGAATGCCATTCAAAATTTAAGGTAATACATATTACTAGACAACTGGACATAACCTTATTTCTATAGCAATATAGCACCAGCAAGAAGAGCATGTTGTTATCTATAAAATAAATAAACAAAAAGGTGCCTCTTATAACAGACTTTTCAGGGATTACAAATTGAGGGAACAGCAAAAATCATTGTTATGCTGTCTATCCATCATTTCCCATTCTACCAACCTTCCTCTCTCTCTATATTCCCTGTACCAATGCTCTGAATACCCTATCCATTAACTCGGACTCTTTTTCAAATTTAATTAAAAGCTTCACACGAACCAATGTGTGCCTTTTATTTATTTATTTATTTTTATTTAGTTATTTTATTTTTTTTCCCAAAAGTTGCATTTTAATACATGTTGGCAAACATAACAGAAAAAAACAAATTATCAGAAGCTGTACACACTATTCACTGAAAACATTTGTTGAGGCAAATAGAAAAAAATTGTTACAATCATAATTTTTCTAACTTTGCACAAAATTATAAGCAGATTACATTCTTCATATTAAACATCTT
>CM053401.1:47717410-47762982 GCA_028644305.1 Xerus rutilus | reverse complement strand
AAAAAATGCATTTTTTCCTGCAACACACAAATATAAATGTATCTCACACAAATATATACAAGAAGACTGTTTTTAGAATACATTTAAAACATGTTCTTTTGTGTTACAGAACTCTGGTACATTAACTATATAAAATGCTTAGAAAATGCGCTTAGAGTCGTTGAAAGAAAATGTTATCCTATCACCAGGATACTCAGACAATTTTTGAATGGGGTCATACATCTCCTCCCTCTGTGACATTTAACTGCTAAAAATTCCTTTGCTTTTCCTACTCTCAGAACTTAACAAAGTATTCCCTGGGATTCTATTTGTTACACACTTAACCTCAACTTCATAAAATCTCCCTAGGTGAAAATTATTTTTTGCTGATGAATTTTTCCTACAAGCCTCATTCTCCTGCTCAACACTTCCTAAATTAAATTTCAAATTTATTCATCTAAACTCACTTTTCCTTCTTTAATAACTGGAATCTTAAATGGGATTATGACCTCTTATTAATATATTCATTATCTCTCTCCCAGATCAATCTTTTATTGACCTTTAAACATATTCAATCTCAATAATTCTTTTTATTTTTAATTGTAATGCTTTAAACTCTAATATTCAGCTAAAACATCTCCTGATTGTGCTTATCATAGTTTAAATAAAATAAACTGCTCTTTATCCAAGAACTTTGCAAATGTTTGAGGTATAACTGACAAATAAAACCTGTGTATATTTAAGGTGTATAACTTGATGTTTTGATATACTATATACTTACACACTGTGAATAATTATTACAGTCAAGGTAATTAACATACCCATCATTAAATATTGTTACTGTTTTATTTCACTATTTTAAAGGATGAAATCAGATCATACCAATGCCATTTCCCTGCTAGATCACATGAATTACTTGCTATTGTTCTTCCAAATAAATGCTACAGCTATTAATGTGACTGTCAAACACTAAGTGATCTGCATTTTCCTTGCATCTTTGGTCTCATTCCATTTTCTTAGTGCCTAATGCACATCAATACTTCCAGTGTCCTCCTTCTGCACACTATTTACTTCTATGTCTAATGAATTTCATCTAGTTCTTGGGTGATAAAACTACTAACTAACAAAAGTCATTCTTCCCTCACTTGATATAGGATAAATATTCATGAGTTTTATTTCTGTCTCTTTGTAATGGGCACAGTTTTAATTTATTTGGGCAATGGATTTATCCTCCGCTAGACTCCTTTTGCCAGTAACTACCTAGAAAGCAGAGATTATGTATGCTTGTTCTCAGTATGGTATTCTGAGCACCACACACAGGAGTTAGCATAGAAAAGATTCTTTTAAATCAACGTTTTTAAAAATTGTACTCTAATCACCTTTTACCACTCAGGGGTTTTCTTAGTGCATATTTATTTCTGCAGAATTTACTACCTAGTTGGCATCTGATATGAATTTAATAGATGTTATATAAATGAAATATAAGCAGATTAAATACAATTAGGGAAAATGTCATTACTATATTAAATAATAAATAGAAATTTCTGTACCAATAAAAGAAAAAGATCATTTTATTTTAGTAACAAATTACCTAGATTACACTTTAATTTGAGAAGGAAATTTGTGCAGATAATACAAAATAAGAATCAGGTGCAAATTGAATCAGACCACAAGAAATAAAATGTAAATGTAAATCAACAGAACTATAAATGACATACAGATATAAATAGTAATAATATGTTATATATGGAATTAAATATTCACATATAATTATATACATGATTACTTCTAATTCTGAAAAGAAGCAACCTCTAATGTTTCTAGAAATTTTATTATATGTAGTCCAAATTATAAGCAGTCATACAGTGGTAATGATTATCAACTACATATAATAAACATTACCATTTAGATTTATAATTAAAAAGATAAAGTCACTATACTCAACATAGAGCTAATTGTACGTCTAATTACTATATCTTGCTTCTGTTTTCACTGACAGATTCTTTTTTAATTTCTATTTTATGGATATCGCTTTTTCAACACGCCATTATAACTGAACCTACTATCGTCATTAAGGATGTTCTTTTCTTAAAGTTCAATAAATCATTTAAGGCTTCCAAATTTCTCCACTTAGGTTTGTCATTTTAGGTTATCTTTTTTTAGTATAACAACCCTTCATGTATAGGCAGTTATGAGTACAATAACTTATTCATGTTTTGGTTGATATCCATTTCTCTAATATACAAATTTAAATCTTCAATCTTGTGCTACTACACTCTTCACAGAATCCAATTCATTATCATACTATCAATTAACACCTACATATAGATAAATGAAAAATCTCTAATGAAAAAGAAAAATATCGTATTTGGAAAAATCACCAAGAGTATTGTAATTAATCATTCTAGATTTTCCTAATTTTTCCTGTTCTTTTACATGCAATACTTTCTAGTGTTTGCTCTCTTCCAGTTTCTTTTCTTTCTTTCTTTCTTTTTCATTCTTGATCTGTAAAGTTTTTATAATTCTCTGTGGTGGTTTTTTAAAGCTATTTATTGATGTCTATTTTTTCCAGCATTATACAGTCTTCTCCAAAAATCCAGATACATCATACTTTGCCAACAAAGAATAAACAGAATTTGTTTCTCCTTTTTTTATATTTTTTCCCCTCCTGGGTTTTCCTTTGACCTCTCTGTGCATGACTTCTCTACTTCTCTACCTCTACTCTGATTGGAACTCTCATCTCACATTCTTTGATAAAGATCTGATGAGCATTTTCAAAATCATATGAACTTAGTGAGTTCATTATCATATTCCATTGCTGACCCCACCACCTCTCATCAGGTTTCTCTTTGGATGTTGTTACATTTATAATGGCAACCACCATCATTCCCCCCCTTCAGACTCAGAATTTATGTTATCATTCACTCTTCAGTGTTTTCCTTCTCCACATGCAATGACAACAGTGCTTTTGACTCATTCTTCAAAGTTCTTTCACAAATGACTTCTCCTTTCCTCTCCTACAGGCATGGTACATGCTTCAGACCATCATAAACCATTGATTTAACAAATATTGATTGGGTATATGTTCTGGCTAGAGCGACATGCTGCTTACTACAGAGAACCACGGTTCTTCTTTACCCTAATCATTTGTATTCTGCAACCAGACTTTGTCTTCATATAGCAAAGAAAGTCAATTGCTTTAGTTGTTATGCTGACCATGGCATGTCCTTTCTATCAAAAAGTTTAAAGAACAGCCAGTTGCTGAATTTAAAATTAACTAAAATAATGGAGGGAATGAAGTGGTCTAAAGTTTAGTTTCTTCATCTTCATGCTATTAAGAGAGATATGATCTCTCTAAAAATTCATCAAGCTGTGCACTTATCTTTCATGTACTTTTCTATATGGGTTTGACTTTTTGATTAAAGTGTGCATATAAAATTAATGATAATCTCACCTCAATGAACAGTTAATCACTGTCCATAACCTGTGCTAAGTACTTGTTGCTGCAAATACTAGCACCATCATGAAAAATACATGGATCATTTATGTTTGAAACAATAAATATCTAAACGAATAATTCATATAATCTTAAAGAATATTAAGTGGTATCAAATAAATCAATAAGATGAAAGAGATGGAAATGTGATCAGATGGGACATTCTGAGTTGCATCTCTAAGGAGGTCATATTTGAGTTGAAATAAGAAGGACCTTGCCAAATTTAACTTTCTCTTTTTCATAATTATTGTAAATCAGATTTTCAACTTTATCATGATTATTTACTCCACCAAATAATAAGTACTTCTTCTTTGGTCATTTTGAATGTTACCTGATAGCCATTATTTAAAAAAAGAGTTTAACACAAAAGCTATTACCTCTGAGTCAATCTAAAAGTCTGTTCCTTCTACAGGTTTTTTTTCTGAATTAATATTTGTATCTATTTATATCAGTAATATTTGAGTATATGTGTGTATATTTTCTGGCATTTACATTGTTATTTATATTGATTTTGCCATTTCCATTTTATGGGGCACTTCCCTTTAAATTCTAATCCCTGCCACTTGTGCCATGTTTTACATGTTGTCAAATCAGTAAAGACTACTGGTTAGAAAATAATAGAACCAATTCCTTATCTAGCACATTTTCAGTAAATAGTTTTGAACCATTTTGAGTCTAATAGTAATAATAGGAATACAGAGTAACATTAAAGAAGGCTACAAGATGGATTTATGAAGCTGAGGTAGGAGCTATCCACAGAAGAATCGAACAATCACTTTTGGGCAAGAGAATATAAATAGGAAGCGATCTCCAGAGAAATATATAAGATAATCAAGTATATCTGATCCAGTAGAAATGGAAGTTTGTCCATTAAAATTCAGAGGTCATTTTTGCAATAGATGTGTCCTTGAAATTTTGTGTACACTTGAGTTTTTGTAGTAAGGAATGATTTTGGCAATTGGATCATCCAAAAAGAAGAAAAAATAAATTAGTAGGAAAATTGAGTATTTAAGGCTTAAAGTGAGAATTAATGCTACCCTTTGAGATGATTTCCAGTCCTCAAAGACCAACAATTATGTCCCAATAAAGAACAGTGATTTACACATGTATATCTTGTTAATTATTATTTAGAACAGAACAGCAAAGTGGGTATATGAGAAGGGAACACAAAAGAGATAGCAAAACCTCCAGGTTCACTATTTCTCAATGGTTCTGCTATTATCATGGAATTAAAAAGCTGTTCTGGATGAGTTTAGATGATTACTCTTTTAGTTAAAAGGTTCCATATCAAAAGGCATGAACCTACAAAAGCCATATAAAGTAGTCTCCAAGTAAGATTAACCTTCAAACCACATCAAAAGGGACTGAAAAAATATAAATAATTACAGGAAGGCGTATGAAAGAATTTGAACATTATCATGCAATTCACCACATTCAGGAAATGATGGAAATGTTTTTTTTAAAAATGTATATAATGTATAGCAGAGAATACAAATGCATATATGTGTCAGTCTGTCTATCCATATTCTATCAAATGAAAGGTATGTATATACAAATATACATAAATATATATATGTATATATATGTATATAGAATTTAAATGTTATCAATTATACCTGCTTTATCACACATTAATATTATTTCTTGATCATATAAAGTTGATATTCTGTTATGTTGGGAATCTTTTTGAATATGAATTTCCATGATTTTTTAAAAGGAATTTTGAGTTGATTATTGTGTAATTGTATAATTAGTCTAATTAGTCTAATTATAACTAATTATGTAATTGATGTAAATATGTTCAGTCATGTAATTAGTTGGTATAATTACAATACACAAGAAGATGTTATGAATAGCTTCACAAAAGTTCTAAAAAATAGCAAATGAATATGTGACATAAATTTAAGTACATGTTTATTGAACAATTACAAAATAATTTGTAGCAAGTATAATCTTTTAAAACTATATTTCAAATAAAAGGAATAAATAAAAGATATTTATTCCTTTTCAAAATATATATTACGTATAAAAATATGTTATATATATTTTGTCAGTGACCTTACCAATGTTACCATTGATCTAGTTAAAAATTATCCATTACCTCAAGCAATACTTCCATGCTACTTTTAAAATAAATTGAAATTAAAAATATCTATTTTAGTTATTTATAATTATCCTCAGATATTAGAAAACCATAAAGCCTTCCAGTTTACATTCATTTCTGTAACTCTAGTTTATTTTATAAACTTAAAAATAAATAGCAATATATGTTTGCCTTTGTCTCTCAGTATTAAGTGAAAAGAGAGGTATGAAAAGCATAATTATTTCTTTTAGACTTATTATGATTTCATATCAGCCTCAGGAACACAAACCAATTTCATTCTGGAAACATTATCTATAAAAAGTTATAAACAAGATTTTGTCAGTCAGTATGATTGTAAAATAAATATTCAATCCAAATTGATATAGTTATTAACCTAGTATGAATGGGCATGCAAAATAGAGATATTTTATTGTCTTAGAAGCTATTTTATTAAAAATAAGACATTATTATTGAATAGCATTATTATTGAAAAATCTAATATCCTTCAAAGAAATTTAATTTTCTAACACTAAAAGAATAAGCAGCCATATGATCCATCTGAATTCTTACGCAATTTTGTCCCAGTATGCCCTCCCAGCTTCACAGCACACTGTTCTCAGCATGTACCAATTATTGTTCCTGCCAAGCACAGTTATTTTTCACATAGGTGAGCACTCAGAGTCATTGTCTTCCTTCTGTATTACCTGCAGGTGTTAATAATTCCTATAAAATTCTCCTGCTATAGCAGGATGGTGAACCCCTATTTTGACAATAGTTTTTGGTTTGTATAATAGTCACTGTTTTACTTTTCCTTTATATATCAACAAAGTTATTAAAGGAGGAGTCTTGTGTAGATAACTTCATTATTTCAGGCAAAGCTTTTTATTTCGTAGATTTCAGATATTCTAACTGGATATTACTTACATTATACAGTGATAGAGTACATAGGCTATAGACCCATGAAGATAAATTATTGTTGAAGTTCTCTGCTATAGTTTGAATGTCCACTCCAAAACTGATATTGAAATCTAATTGATACTGTGCCAGTATTGGGAAATAGGAACTTTAAGAGGTTATTAAGTGGTGGGGGCTTGGTCCCCATAAATGAACTAATGATGTTATCTCATCATAAATGAACTAATGATACTAGTTAATTGTAGAAGTTGCTTTATTGTAAAAGTGAGCTTTCTTTAATCCTCTCTGGCATGTCAGCACACAGGAAAAAGACCCTCATCAGAGATTGGCATCTTGATATTGGACTTCCCAGTCTCCAAGACTGTGAAAAATAAATATATTTTCTTTATAAATTAGTCCATCGTATTCTGTTATAGCAGCAGAAAATGAACTAAGACAGTTCTAAAACAAACAAGTTAACAAGGAAAGTTTTTAAATTATAAGATATTTATGACAGTTGATGGAAAAAATAGTTCAATAAATATATAATGCCTACAATATATTTGATCATAAAAAACCCTAGCATAATAAGCAAAAATATGCATACAAATGATTTATATCTTGTTATGAATAACAAAGTCATTTTAGGAAGGAAAATAATTAAGATAAATATATATATACACATATACATAGTATTTTATATTCTATACACTCTATGTAAAATTAATTCAGTTTTTCTTAAATAACTAAAAATGACTTACTAGATATTGTCATTTTTAACATAATTAAGGCTCTATTACTAAACTAAATAAAAAACAAAATGAACAAAGTAATTAAACAGATTTCTCCTAAAACCAAAGCCAAATACATTTTAAATAGATTCCTTCATTCCTTGAAAAGTTTACCATTGGAAACTGGAAATTAAAATGTCTTATTTTAAGAAATATTTTCCATAAAATCCAAATCAATCAGCAATATTTATAATTATGTACTTCATAGTGAAACTTAGGTAATACTATGGACAATGATATATAGGTTACAATACAGGAAGTTAAAAAATAGTTTCCAAGAGTTGACCTTTTAAATTTAATTACTGTATATAATACAAGTTGTACTCATATTTCTGTCCTGTGGTCTTCCAAACACATTATTTTTCAAAGGAACGGATTTGGAAAAACTGTCTTTTCAAATAGCTATAATATTGCATGCTGCCTAAATTAAGAAAGTGTTCTAGAATAGTGGGTAGAAACACTGAATATTAATTCTTACCTGGGTAAAGAAGGGTTCATAAATTTCAACTCCTTTGTCAGATCCTTGTAGTAATACCTCCTGGCCACGTCTCCAGCTATACCGGACAGGAGGATTAGAATTGGCAACACACCGAAGGAACACCGTTCTCTCATAGTAAAACTGTTCCTTAGCTTCTCCTATACTTTGATGAACAGTTACTACTGGGTCATCCAAATCTAGAATAAAATAAAAACAAACAAGTGACAATGTGATGAATTGTATGGCTTTTAAAGTACTACATGTTTACAATCTAACCAAAGATGCATATTCTTAATTGATATTACTTATCAGCAGGTAAATTTTTTTCATTGAGTTAATTGAACTCATTTACAAAGAAACTTCCAATGAGAGAAGTAAAGAAATGTGACATCACTGCTCTATTTTTTGACACAGTACAAATGACTTTATGTATTTCCAACTCTGCCAATAGCCACATGTAACAGAACTCCAGGAGAGAGATCAAAATTCAGAATTCTCATATTCAAGAATTTAGACAAAACAATGAACCAGAGGAATAGTGACAGAGAAATCAATATCATGCAGTCCAATTGACTGTTTTTTAACGTACTACTTTAACCAATTAATAACACATTAAAATCAAAATATAATGTCTATAAATTATAATTTTTATATAACAAAATTTAACTATTTAGTTTTGCCTTCATTTCATTCATTGATAATTTGAAATGTGCTAACAGATGCTACTATTAAAAGGCATTAATATTTCCACCACTGAATATTAAGAAAAAAATATGTGTCATTTTCTATGTGTTGTAAAGGACTCTATACCACAGGGCTTACCACTTTCAGGGAGAGGCCAATTTGTAAATATCTTGGGCTTTGTGGTTTATAAGATCATTATCTGAACTCCTCATCACTACCATTATAGTATGACAGTAGCTGAGGACAGTAGTCAAATCAATGAAGGCTGAAAGTCCCTTCTGAGTTACACTAACACTTTAACACAGGCACTCTGGAAGCATTTGCCTAATGGGTCATAGCTTTTCAATTCTTAAAATAGAACTGAAATAATATATGTAATATATTATATTAATATAACTACTATGATTTTTGTCAACATTTTATCCCCGGTTGTTTTCCTTAAGAGAAGAAATTAAGAAATGCATATGTCATAGAGTGACAACAAGCTCTTAGGTCCTTGTGCTAGTATCAACTTATGACAGGTAATGCAAACACATGCTGTCAAATATCACCTTCAAGCAGGTTTTCCCATTTATCATTATGAAAGGTCATTTAACTTTTATGATTTTAATTTCCTTATTAATTAAGTGAAAATAATAACAACACCATATTATTCAGGCTTTTGGAGGATTAAACGAAATAGCCCATAAAGCCTAGGACTCATAACAAATGCCCAATAAAAGTTAGCTTTTACTATTAAAAATACTATTTTTGTCATCATCAGGGTAGATTTAAATAATTCCCATTTCCTCCATGTTGTTCTTTATCTCACCAATTCATAATGTGCACAACTGTCATTATAAATAAGTAAAGATAGGTCTTGCCTATTTCTTCAGGCTATCAAATACTTCTACATGACAAGCACTTTTACGTGAAAATGTGAAAATAAAAAGTGTGTGTATGTATGTGTATATATATATATTTTGGCACCAGGAATTGAACTGAGGGGCTCTAAACCACTGAGCCACATCCCTGGCCCTAGTTTGTATTTTATTTAGAGACAGAGTCTCACTGAGTTGCTTAGGGCCTCACTAAGTTGCTGAGGCTGACTTTGAACTCATGATCTTCCTGCCTCAGCCTCCTGAGCCGTTGGGATTACAGGTGTGTGCCACCATTCCCAGCCAAAAACTATAATATTTATGGACATAAGAATAAGAAAGTATAAGAATATATGATGTCCTGTATATTTAAAAGAAATTGTTCATTAGAAAAGACTCCTTTTGATGTGTAAAAATATTTATAAGCCAACAAAACTAGTGATGTAATAGCTGCCCTATGGAATCAAAGCAAAGAATAGAATCCAAAATTTCACACTTTCAAAAACATTTTTTCAACCAATGTGAATTGTTTTGCCATACTATACTTTGATTTCTAGTTTTCCAACATTTTGAGTTTTTTTTCTTCCAACATTAGCATCTTTTCACAGCTACCTCAAAATCTTCTAATTATACTAGTACAAATTTACAGAACAACTGCTGCTTTTTGGTAAAACTTAAGGAACTTTCAACTTAAATACACTCTATTAACTGTACAGGGATATCTGCTGCCTGGTGTTAATAAGTTGGAATATTTAGGGATTCTAGATTCATTTTCTTGAGATGTACATAAGTTTTTCAAATCAACCAAATATTCACTGATTTAGTGATTACCTTTTCATATATAAATCAAGTCCTATGGTAGATTACTTAAATGAGTTCAGCCTTAGTGACTTGAAAAAATGTAGTGTAAGCTGATTATAAACAATTTTCTTTCTTGTTCAAAACATAATTTTGCTTAGTGATACTTTGTTAGAAGACATGAACTGCATTATATTTTAAGAACAAAATTCTGAAGACAGAAAGCTCAGGAACAAAAGAGAATTAGCTGGTCAACAACTAGCTGATTAACAGTGGTGACTGTCCCAGGGTTCCGGATAGTTAAGAGTACTACATTTTCCAACATCCATTTATTGATGCATCCCTACCTCTTTTCTGGCTAAGTGGTGGTGTCAAGAGACTCAGTCCACAACAATTGTTAAATATGCTCCTCCCTGGCCTGGATGAGTTTTGGGTCATTGGACTTCTGAGAATCAAATCCTGTGACAACAGCTTACTGAAAATTCTATTGGCTAAGTCATCTGTCAGATTCACTCATGTTTAGGAATTTTTACTTCATAAAATTCTTAAGTGAATTCTTCTCTTTAGAATTAAAAACTAATGTGGCTAAACAAGAGTTGTTTTAAACAAGTCAAAGGCATGGCTAAAAACATGTTTTAAGGGAAATTATATATAGCAGTGTATAAATATGCATAAATATATGTAATGTGAGATATACTTTATATACATATATAGGTCCTAAATATATTTAAATATACATCCTTTATATTCCTAAATATATACCAAATACATGTATTTGTCTTAGGTCATATTTCTGGGGGAAAAAGACCATAAGAGATATATGTGCAGCAAATGTATTGAGTAGTACTTTCTAGGTCAACAATATGACTGAGTAAAGAAGGGAGGATTGGGCAGGAGGAGGGTTAAGCTACACTAAAAGTGTCCGGTTAGCTCTGGAAGAATTTTTGGACCTCTACATTGCCATCAGAATTGTCCTACCCTGAGGCAAAGGAGCTCTAAGCCCTTATAAACCTACCTCCTGTTGAATCAACTGGTCATTCGATTTGTGGTGCTCCCTACTATTGTGTAGGACATCACAAAGGGAATCTGTTTGAGTAGGGCAATTTCTAGAAAGGAACTTAGTTAACAGCCTAATTATCCCAGAAGCTGGATTAGTAAGGGCTGTGGAGGGAATCTGGCAGGTGTACTATAACATTTCACTCCAATCCACCTGTTAGGTTCCATCTAGGAAAAACTAGTACAAGATTCTGTTCAGTCTCCTTTCCTGGGAAGACTTTCAGAAGGAATTTTGGTGGGATAACATTCATCATCTCCTATTACTAGCATTCTAGATTGCTCACATGTTGGGATAGTACATCTTATGTTGTAGGTAGCTGCCCTAGTGGTGTCACAGGTGCTTTATCACTGAGAAATTTGAAATTTTTGGTCACCACAGCTTTCTCAGGCCATGGCTCACACACTGATTGGTTTACCACCAAAAACAGTTAAGAAAATAATAACAAATGTCTTAGTGTATCAACAGGGTAATATATATATTCCTCACCGCCTCACTACGTAACAACGGTCCTACCACCAGCAGCTCCTATAGACTACATATTCCTTCAAGGATAGTGACTCTTCTTATCCACTGCTTTGTGAAACAGGAATCTAAAGTAAGCGAGTAATAGCCATGGTTTAAAGATTAATGGGGATCTTGCTGTGTCATTTAATAAAAGCTTTTTCCCTTTCTGGGAATTGGGACTGCTAAACTGGAAGAGTCCAGAGTTGCGGGAAGAGAAGTACATATTCCCCACGTGGGTCATTGGATGTGATGGTAGTAAATGAGGTCACTCCTTGGTTCTTGGGCCTATATATCCTACAGAAAAAGAAGAAAACTTCATATAATAATGGCTATTGGTTTAGGACTTAACTGCATCATGGAGGATAGCACCCTTTCCTCACCAGATTCAGTTGGCCTTTCAAAACACCATTCTATCATTCTTTCAAGCTAGAATTTTTAGGTGATGTAAAATTTGCTATGACAAGATATTCCTATGGCATCATGCCCACAGCAGAATCCTAGATATCCAGGTCTACTTGGATCCTGTGTATGACAGTCCTCAGAATGTTTCAGGAGTACCCTTTTCCTTGTTTATGTTATACCAGTAAATGTATGTATGTTTTCTACAGAAAGAACTTAGAACATTATTGCATATACTTCTTTCCAGTGATTCGGGTGCCCCTCAGTCAATGAGTTCAAGGTATAAAAATTTCCTCAGCTTCAAAAAGTGGGAAATAAGTCATGAGTCATTATATGACTATGTTCAGTCTCCTGATCGTGTATCTTTGATTTGTTTTAATTATGTAGGTTATGTGCTACTTTGTTAGCTGTCCATGTAATCTGTCCCTAGGAATAATGTGTCTTATTAACCATCTTCATAGATGTTTGTAATCTTAAGTTCTGGATGTAAACTAGCTATTCATTAAGATAATTGTGCTCAGCTTTCAGATAACAATTAATCTCCTAGCCTCTATTATTTTGAGATACTGTCACCTCTTCTATAAGCAAGAGCCCAATTATGTAATAGCATTTCCTGTCATTCAATATTTTTCTACAGAGGACAGTCATCACTGAGCTTCTTCATAATTCTTATGTCTCAGTTTTCAGCATATTCTCATTACTTCAATGGAATGCCCTTCACACTATTCCAATAGAGTGAGATGACGATATTTCTGGATGTAACCTGATATATTCAGTTTAGCATGCTCAAATCTATAAATCTCTGAGTGTTTTATCTTTTTTTAAATGTCTGCAGAGCAGTTCTGGCATTTATATTTCATTTAGTGGTGGACTACTAATTTATTCAAGCTTCCATATTCCAAAAATGTTAAATCCTGTATCATGGTATAATGTTCCAATATAAATCAACTTTCATTAATAAGCTTTTCATCACTGTAATCAAAATACCTGATAAGAATATCTTAGAGGGAAAATGTTTTATTAGGGGCTCAGAGTTTCAGAGTTCTCAGTCCATTGTCAACAGGCTCCATTTTTCTGGGTCTGAGGCAAAGGCACAATACTATGTAGAAGGGTATGGCAGCCAGATAGCTGAGGGAGGATGAGGTACTGAGGACATTGGGAGTCCTACTTCCTCCAGCCACACCCTACCTCCCTAGAATTATCACCCAATATAGAACTTCTTTCAAATTATTAATCCATCAAGTGGATTAATCCACGGATTAGGTTATCTCTCTCATAATCTAATCATGAGCTTTTGAGGGGTACCTCATATCCAAACCACAACATTCTACCCCTGGGCCCCAAGTTTATGTCCATCTCATAATTTAAATGTGTTTATCCCATCTACAACTGCCCCCATAATCTTAATAGTCCCAGCACCAATTCCAAAGTCTCCTCTGATATTCAAGGCAAATTCTTGGCTGTGATCCCCTACAAATAATCAGCAAAAATAAATAATAGTTTCCAGAAAATTATTTGTTATAAAGGAGTAGCTGTTGAACTTAAGGGTAAAAATGAATTTCCTGAAGTCATTTTTATGACATATATATTTATTTATTCTTACTGAAAAATGACATTGACCATATTAGTAACAGATTAGTCTTCCTTTATAATCATTTAGGAGGTACTGGGGTCCTCCATGTAAGCCCACAAGTTAGATGATGTCTCTGAAATGCCATTTTAGAAGCAAGTTCCACAGATCATCTAAAATGAGATTTTGAAAATCTGATTGATAAAGACATGAATTTGTAAAATTTATTAAGAAATACCCTGAACATCAACTCATGTGGTATTCAAAAAAGAAGAGTAGGATTAGGCAGTGAGAATAATTAAATTGTGATGCATTACTACAAAAAATCCAGATGATCTAGACAGACCTCTTGAGTTGAAGACCTTTTAGAGTTGTCCTGAATAGCTTTCTTATAATATACCCTGATAGGTCACTAGATTAGAAATTGTCCTGGTGAGCAAGCTTGCTCTTGGGCTAGGTGGCCCTCCCTGGCTGAGGACAATTCCCTAAGAGGGACTCATTTAGGAGACTATATGCTCTAGTACTCCCAGAATTTAAACAGGTAAGTGATTACACAGTTTTATCCAAGGACATGGATATTAAAATTTTAAATTTACTTTAGGCTTTATTTATACTTCAGGAAGTATAAAATATGCCTCTGTATTTATTCAATAGGCAATATTAATACTCTATGGCCTTGATAATCTTAAAAATTAACACTGGACTGTTTTCTATGATTGTTGATATTACATCTATATTTCTTTCTTTAAATAAATTTATTTTAATTTGATATTCTAGATGTGTGAAATTTAAACTTTTAAAAAATTATACTCAATGTCATGGGCAAAAAGAGTCTATGATTTTTATTTACTCAACAGGAGTCAAATTTTACACATATAAAAGTGGTAGAAATCACTGAATACATTATTTATGAATATTTGTTTGAAATATATTTTATTGACATAACATTATTTCTATAAATTATATACCTGTGGGCATATGACTCATATTTTAGTTTTGTTTGTATACCTAAAAACCAATATAATGTACATAAGTACTCAATAATGACCGCCTAAGCTACTATAAAGGCAGGCTAATCTGTTACTAATATGGTCAACGTCAGTTTTCAGCAAGAATAACTATATATACCATAAAAATGATCTCAGGAAATTAATTTTTACCCTTGAGTTCAGCAGCTACTCCTTTATAACAAATAATTTTCTGGAAACCTTTTTTTTCTGATTAAATATATCAGATGCTGACAGATTAAAGTCATTTTAAGAAAATTGTTTTAAAAGATGTGTGCTACCTTTCTTAACTCTAGAAAGAATTAAGTCTCCCAAAAGAATTTACAGCATGAAAAATTTAACCTAGGTTTGACAGCATGGTAAGGGAAATGTTCCAACACAATCTAAACTTTTCCCCATTTTTCTTTGTGTACCTATAAGAATTATCTACTTGCCTAGTTTCATTTTACAAGCATTTTTTACATTTCTTATGTGATCTCAACATGTAGATGTTCATGATACAAAACCCAATTCAACTAATGGTGTTAGACCTAAAAGTTACTTGGTACATATTTTAAGCTAATTTCTTTAGGGAGAAACTTTACATATGTCAAAGTTTCATCTTTACATGAAACTTGTCTCTTTTAATCTCCTGGGAAGTTGAGTTTCAGAGTGACTGCAATTTGTCAGTTTATTATTTGGCAGAGTTAATATTATAATCAAATTTATTTAAATCTAAAGTTTTTATGTCATTTTTATACTAAATTTTATACATCCACAATATGCTAAACATTGCATTAGACACTCAGTTTACAAGTTACCTATGATTCACTGTGAAGGAAAGAAATAGAGAAGATGCAAAAACTCAACACAATCTTGGTTAGATAAAACATCCAATAGAGATATGAATAAAAGGACTAATTCCATCTTGGAAGAATAGTACATACAGGCTTTCTAAAAAGTTGATGTGTGAGATAGATTCTAAACTATAGAGTAAGCAAGGTGAAGAGCAGCAAATGTCATTTATCAAGTTCTGAGATAACAAAGCAAATACTAGATAACACATAGCCACCAATATTAGAGAAGAATTTTGTGTTTTAGGAAATGGTACTAGGACCAAATATTTAGTAGCACCATGGAAGAAAAGGAAATTAATTTCATTATATATGTGTGTGTGTGTGTGTGTGTGTGTGTGTGTGTGTGTATTTTAGCCATTATCAGCTTTCATTTTAGAAAGAGATTAGGTACTTCTCTCTGAATAAGAGATTTGGAGGTGAGAAAATAATGGTAAGGAGATGAGTAAGAAAGTGGCTGCAATAATTGAGATGAACAGTGCTAAGAGATTTGAAATAGGATGGTGGTTATGAACACAGATAGAAAGTGTAAATGAACTGACTGACCGAACTGGGTAACAGATTAGATAGAGGGATGAGGAAAAGATTGGAAGATGTTTCAAAATCTGGCTTTAGCCATTAGGTAGGTGGTGTTTTCACTGCAAGGTAAAGTGGAAAATGAGAATTTCCACCACAGGGAAGGTGGGAGGGGCTGTGAATGGTAGGGAAGTTGATAAGCTCTGCGTGGATCATGCTGGATGCCAGGTACCTGTGCTCCTCCAGTCACAATGTGCATTACCTGGAGCCACAATCAGAAGTCCAGGCTACCAATATGCATTTGGGATTCATCAGTATGCTGTGTGAGAAATGAACCACTCAAGTAGTGTGCAGAATGAAAAAAGGTAAAGACAAAGGAGAGAGACCTGGGCAGTGCCAAGGGCAGCCAGAAAGAAGGGAAATCTTTGAAAGAGACTGAGGAGAATGATGGGAGAGGTAGAGTCAAAACTAGTCTGTGATAAAATAAATTTTAAAAGTACTTCCACTGGCATGGAGAGGTTGGAAAGCAGGAAAAATGATGAAAAGAGGTCAAGGTTAGAACAGAACTAGAAAAGGACTTCAAATATGACAAGAAATAGGTCATTGCTAACCTTTGCAGGAGTTCTATCAGTGGAGTGGCACTAACAATCATTTTTCTGTACTGTACGGTGTGAAAGTCAGGTAAAATCATAGTGAGATTAATGGAAATAATCCTTTCAAAAAACTTGGTTCTGACAAGACAGGGGAGAGTAATTAGAGAATAATATATAATCAAAGGAATCTTGCTGTTTTTTCCCCTTGTTTTGTTTTTCCATAAGCTGAGAGATGTACATTTAAATCCAAAAGAGGGAAGAACCAGGAATTTAAAAGCAAAATATAAAACAGGAAGCTTCAGAAAACTGTTCAATGAATGAAACTGTTATTTTAGTAAATATATGTTAGTGATAGACTTTTTATATAGATTTTTATAATTCAACATTATTTAAGATTTATTTTATCAGTGGTGTGTCCCTGTTTTTCAGAGGTATTTAATTCAAACTCTCAGCCTCCTAGGTTAACCCTTCCTATTTATATCATAGTATAGATGTATTTTATAACTTAAAAACACTAAAGTGTATTTTCACATTAAAGACCTTTTGAGTTTGGTTCACTAAATCATGAAAACATGTGCTTATAGTCTGTGCCTCACTTCTATGGAGGATACTCTGGTGGCATAAACAGTTAACTGTCCTCCCAGCATGCACTGGCACAATTAATATATGTGCCTATGATTAATCAGTTATTAACTACAGCTGAAGTCATGGGGTATAGTTATAAGTTAAAGAATCAATTAATTTCAAAAATAATCACAGCAGAAGCAGGTTTTCCACAGGGGTTTACTCCACCATTTGGTCCAATTTTTCTGCCTTTAATCTTTGAATTAAACCGAATGAATCTGAAAACCCAGATGGCAAAGACACACTAAATACTGTATTGGATATCATCTTTCCCTCTGGGAAGTTCCATAAATTTTAAAAATCCTATACAGAAAATATGCAAATGTGTTAAGAAAAATAGCTACTCAATACAACTGCAGGCACTAAAACTAGTGAAGCACATTATTTTACCAATTTATGGACAAGAATTTTTATTAGTTATAACTATAGGATGAATGCACATAAAATAGGTAATGCTAAATATATGCATATGTCTGTCAATTGCTACAACCTGAATAAAATTAAGTTGCCCTGAAGTCATACAAAAGAGAAACTAAACATTGTTAGATATATCAGAAATTAAGAACATAGCACTTTATTACAAACAAAGCATTGGGATAAATGATTTGTAGGACTCACCGCAGTTACCAATTTGAAAGCTGTTTTCTTCAATACATCAATGGGAAATTTTGTGCAAATGTTGATAAGAAATGTTTTGTATCTTTTTCTCCATAGTGATTTTTGAACAATAAGTAATTTTATCTGATAACTCATTAAAGAAAACAGACAAATGAATACTTACAGCCAGCTTCTGGAAGTGAGCCATTTATCAGAATGAGGCTAAGTATAAAATTTAGACATAATCTATTGTGAAACTTTTCTCTTATTCATCCACTAACACAAATTAGAATCATTGCACTTCTATAAGTTTTTACAAATACATGTAACTACATGTCTTTTAGTTCTTAGGTAATATTATGCTAACAATTCTGCATATCACTCTGGTGAAAGAGTTTTTAAACTTTCATATAACCTGGAAAAACAATTCTAGGATATTTCCTTTACTTTCTTCTCATCATTTTCTACCAAACACATAAAAAAGAAAGAGGACATGAAGGGACATGAAAGTTTAAGTATATATGTGTGTATGCATGTATGTATGTATAAGTATGTATATATAGAGAAAGTAAATGACATACAGCATACATAGGTATACATTGGCCCATGTAATTATAATTTATGTCATACATCACAAATTAGCATCACTTTCCAGTATTTTTCTTTAATACTTGCTTCATTCTTCTTTTTTTCTCCCATACTCTCACCTCTTCAGGTAACCTGTGCTGATGTCCTGGAATGCTGTTTTTCTTTAAGTTCATATATTAGTATATATAAAGATGTATATGTGTTTGTGCGTTGTTTTTCTTAATTAAATCATGTAACACTTTTTTTTCTAATTTTGCTTTTCTCATGCAAAATACCTCATGGAAATACCTCCCTAACATTTTATGAAATAGTTGTACATATCTGTAGTCATATTTGTAATTTCTTCAGTCATTACTATATTAAGAAAGCAGACTATATTTTAAGTTGTTTTACCTCTACAAATAATGTTACATTAATTGTCTTGAAATGCATATCTTTAAATTGGTGGCTTTATTTTCATTGGAAAAATTCTTATAAATGAGAAACTGCCTTATAAGTAACTAAAACTGGTTTTGCCTAGTTGCTATCCAAAAGGGATGTATGTTTTACCAAAAGCACATGAGTATCATTCTTGCAACTCTGTCATGATAGTTTCTTTTTCCTGCTCTTATAAATTTTTGTACCCTTTAAATGTACAAGCTCACTGCTACTTTAAATTGTACTTCACTGATATTCGTGAACTTGACTGTCTTTTGATTTCCTAAATGACTTCCTAAACTTTTGCTTCCTAACTGCCTATTCACATTTGTTGTCTGTTTTCCATTTAGGTTAGTTGCCTTTTTCTTTAAAAATATTTTAAAAATCTTTGTAAGTTATATAATCTTTTGATTATTATTTTCTATTAATTTTGTTTAATAATATTTTAATATACAAAAATTTAGTTTTTATATAGTAAAATGACTATATAAATGATTTTTTCTTTTTACATATTTTTGACAGCAGGATGCATCTTGATTTATTGCACACAAATACAACACAACTTTCCACTTCTCTGGTTGTACACAATGTAGCATCACACCATATATGGAGTCATTCATGTACCAAGGGTAATGATGTCCATCTCATTCCACCACCTTTCCTGCTGTCATATCCACTCCTATTCCCTCCCTCCCCTTTGCCCAATCAAGTTCCTTCATCCCCTGCCCCTGATTATGGATCAGCATCCACTTATCAGTGAGAACTTTCAGCCTTTGTTTTTTTGGGATTGGCTTACTTTGCTTAGAATAATATTCTCGAACTCCATCCATTTTCCTGCAAATGCCACGATTTTATTCTCATTTTTTGCTCAGCAATATTCCATTGTGTATATATACTGAAGTTTCTTTATCCATTCATCTATTGAAGGACATCTAGATTGTTTCCCCAATAGCTAATATTGTGAATTGTGCTGCTATAAACATTCATGTGGCTGTGTCACTGTAGTATGCTATTTTTAATTCTTCAGTGTATAGACTGAGGAGTGGGATAGCTGGGTTAAATGGTGGTTCCATTCCAAGTTTTCTAAGGAATCTCCATACTGCTTTCCATAGTGGTTGCACAAATTTGAGGTGCCACCAGCGATGTATGAGTGTGCCTTCCCCCCACATCCTTGCTAACACATATTGTTGTTTGTGTTCTTGATAACTGCCATTCTGACTGGCATGAGATAAAATCTTAGTTTTGACTTGCATTTCTCTAATTACAAGAGAGGTTAAACATTTTTCATATATTTGTTGATCAATTGTATATTTTCTTCGGAGAGGCGTCTATTCCTCTCCTTAGCCCGTTTATTGATTAGTTTGTTTGTTTTCTTGGTGTTAAGTTTTCTGAGTTCTTTATATATCTTGGAGATTAGTGTTCTGATATGTGTGTGGCAAAAATTTGCTCTCAAGATTAGGCTCTCTATTTACCTCACTTGATTGTTTCTTTTGCTGAGAAGAAGCTTTTTTGTTTGATTCCATCCATTTATTGATTCTTGATTTTATTTCTTGCACTTTAGGAGTCTTGTTAAGGAAGTCAGGGCCTAATCTGACACGATGAAGATTTGGGCCTGCTTTTTCTTCTATTAAGTGCAGGGTCTCTGGTCTAATTCCTAGGTCCTTGATCCACTTTGAGTTGAGTTTTGTGCATGGTGAGAGATAGGGGTTTAGTTTCATTTTGCTGCATATGGATTTCCAGTTTTCCCAGCACCACTTGTTGAAGAGGCTATCTTTTCTCCAATGTATGTTTTTGATGCCTTTGTCTTGTATGAGATAATGGTATTTATGTGGGTTTGTCTCTGTGTCCTCTATTCTGCACCACTGATCTACATGTCTATTTTGGTGCCAATACCATGCATTTTTATTACTATAGCTTTGTAGTATAGTGTAAGGTCTGGTATTGTGATGCCTTCTGCTTCACTCTTCTTGCTAAGGATTGCTTTGGCTACTATGGGTCTCTTATTTTTCCAAATGATTTCATGATTGCTTTTTCTATTTCTATAAGGAATGACATTGGGATTTTAATTGGAATTGCATTGAATCTATATAGTGCTTTGGGTAGTAAGGCCATTTTGACAATATTGATTCTGCCTATCCAGGAGCATGGGAGATTTTTCCATCTTCTAAGGTCTTCTTCAATTTCTTTCTTCAGTGTCTTGTAGTTTGCATTGTAGAGGTCTTTCACCTCTTTTGTTAAATTGATTCCCAAATATTTTATTTTTTGAGGCTATTATGAATGGGATAGTTTTCCTAATTTCTCTTTCAGAGGGTTTATCACATATATAGAAATGCAATTGATTTATGGATATTGATTTTATATCCTGATACTTTGCTGAATTCATTTATTAATTCTAGAAGTTTTCTTGTGGAATTTATTAGATCCTCCAAGAATAGAATCATGTCATTGGCAAATAATGATAGTTTGAGTTCTTCTTTTCCTATTCATATCCCTTTAATGACTTTCATCTAATTGCTCTGGCTAGAGTTTCAAGGACTATATTGAATAGAAGTGGTGAAGGAGGGCATTCCTGTCTTGTTCCCATTTTTAGAGGGAATGATTCCAACTTTTCTCCATTTAGGATGATATTGGCCTTGGGTTTAGCATAGATAGCTTTTACAATGTTGAGGTATATTCCTACTATCCTTAGTTTTTCTAGTGCTTTGAACATGAAAGTGTGCTATATTTTGTCAAATGTCTCTGCATCAATTGATAAATTCATGTGATTCTTATCTTCAAGTCTATTAATGTGATGGATTATATTAATTGATTTCCATATGTTGACCCAACCTTGCATCCCTGTAATGAACCCCACTTGATCATGGTGCACTATTTTTTTTATATGTTTTTGTTTGCGATTTGCCAAAATTTTATTGAGAATTTTGGCATCCATGTTCATCAGAATATTGGTCTGAAATTTTCTTTATTTGAAAATTGTCTCTGGTTTTGGCATCAGGGTGATACTAGCCTCACAGAATGAGTTTGGAAGGGTTCCCTCCTTTTCTATTTCATGGAATAATTTGAGGAATATTGGTATTAATTCTTTTATTTTTTTGGTACTGGGGATTGAATTCAGGGGTACTCGACAACTGAGCCACATCCCCAGCCCTATTTTTTGTGTTTTATGTAGAGACAGGGTCTCACTGAGTTGCTTAGCGCTTCCGTTGCTGAGGCTGGCTTTGAACTCGTGATTCTCCTGTCTCAGCCTCCCTAAGTACTGTGATTATAGGCTTGCGCCACCATGCCCTGCTGGTATTAATTCTTCTTCATAGGTCTTGTAGAATTCAACTGAGAATCCATCTGGTCCTGGACTTTTCTTGGTTGGCAGGCATTTGATGAGATTTTATATTTCTATTTCCTTGCTTAAAATTGATCTGTTTAGGTTGTGTATTTCTTCCTGGTTCAATTTGGGTAGGTCATCTGCCTCTAGGAATTTGTATCTTCGAGGTTTTCTATTTTACGGGAATATAAATTTTCAAAATAGTTTCAAATTATCTTCTGTATTTCATTAGTGTCTGTTGTTATACTTACTTTTTTTGATCATGAATTTTAGTAATTTGAGTTTTTTCTCTCCTTTTTGTTAGGGTGGCTAAGGTTTTGTCAATTTTATTTATTTTTTAAAAGAACAAGCTTTTTGTTTTGTCAATTTTTTAAATTGTTTCTTTTGTTTCAATTTCATTAATTTCAGCCCTACTTTTAATCATTTCCTTTCTTCTGCTTCTCTTGGGGTTGGTTTGTTCCTCTTTTTCTAGGGCTTTGAGATGTAATGTCAGGTTGTGTATTTGTTGACTTTTACTTCTTTTAATGAATGAGCTTAATGCAATGATCTTTCCTCTTAGTATTGCCTTCATAGTGTCCCAGAGATTTTTATATTTTTTATTGGAATTCTCAGTTACCTCAAAGGAGTTTTTTTTTTTTTTATCTCCCTGAAGTCTTCTGTTATCCATGTGGCATTTAATAGTGTATTGTTTAGTCTACAGGTTTTGAGTAGATTGTATTTTTTATTTTATCATTAATTTCTAACCTCATTCCATTATGGTCAGATAGAATGCAGGGTAGTATCTCTATTTTTTTTTTTTTTTTTTGTATTTACTAAAATTTTTTTTCTGGCATAACATATGGTCTATTTTGGAGAAGGATACATGTGCTGCTGAGAAAAAAGTGTATTCACTCATTGATGTTTGGGATATTCTATATACTGTTAAGTTTAAATTATTCATTATATTATAGAGTTCTATGGTTTCATTGTTTAGTTTGGAAGACCTATACAGTGGTGAGAAAGGTATATTAAAGTCTGCCAGTATTGTTTGTTTGGAAGACCTATACAGTGGTGAGACAGGTGTGTTAAATTTAGCCAGTATTGTTGTGTTGTGGTCTATTTGATTCTTGTAGTTGAGAAGGGTTTGTTTGATATATGTAGATGTCCCATTGTTAGGGGCAGAGATATTTATGATTGTTATGTATTGTTGATGTATAATTCCCTTAAGGATTATGAAATGATCTTCTTTATTCCTTTTCACTATCTTTGGTTTGAAGTCCACTTTATCCAATATGAAGATGGAGACCCCTGCTTGTTCACTCATTCTGTGTGAGTGATACATTTCTTCCCATCCTTTCACCTTTAGTCTATGGATGTCTTTTCCTGTGAGATGAGTCTTTTGAAGGAAGTATATTGTTGAGTCTTTATTTTTAATCCAATCTGCTAGTCTATGTCTTGATTGATGAGTTTAGGCCATTGCTAGAGAGTTATAACTAAGATATGGTTTGTATTCCCAACCATTTTGGTTTACTTTTGGTTTTTAATTTGGTTTCTCCTTTGATTGACCTTTCCTTTAGTGTTGTTCCTCCCTTTGCAGATTTTCATTGTTATTTTTCATTTCCTCCTTGTGGAATATTTTGCCAAGAATGTTCTCTATTGCAGGCTTCCTTAGGGTAAATTCTTTTAGCTTTTGTTTATCATGGAAGGTTTTTATTTCATCACCAAATTTGAATATTAATTTTGCTGGATATAATATTCTTGGTTGCCATCCATTTTATTTGAGAGTGTGGTATATGTTGTTCCAGGATGTCTAGATTGGAAAATCTTCTGAGATCCAAATTGGTCTCCCCCTGTATGTAATCTGTTTCCTATCTCTTGCAGCCCTTAAAATTCTATCCTTATTCTGTATGCCATGTATTTTCATTACAATGTGTCTCAGTGTATATCTGTTGTAATTCTGTACACTTGGTGTCCTGAAAGCCTCTTGTATTTGATTTTCCAATTCATTCTTCATATTTGAGAAATTTTCTGATATTACTTAATTAAAAAGATTGTGTGTTCCTTTAGTTTGTATCTCTGTGTCCTCTTCTATCCCAATAAATCTCAGGTTTGGTCTTTTGATAATTCTTGGATGCTCAGTTCATGGTTTCTTACCATTTTCACTGTATAGTCAACATTATTTTCAAGATTGTACATTTTATCTTCAGTGTCTGAGGTTCTATTCTTCCAAGTGATGTAGTTTGTTGGTGATGCTTTCTATTGAGTTTTTTATTTGGTTTATTGTTTCCTTCATTTCAAGGATTTCTGTTTTTTTTTTTTTCAGAATCTCTACCTCCTTCTTGAAATAATCCTTTCCTACCTGTATTTGCTCTCTTATCTCTTTGTTGGTGTGATCAATGGTTGCCTGTATTTGCTCTCTTATCTCTTTGTTGGAGTGGTCAATTTTTCCCTGTATTTGCTCACTTAGGTCATTCTTTAAATTACAGATCATTTTAATTATTCTGAATGGTTTCGCTGACATTTTATCTATTGTGCTGTCAATGGATTCTATTATTGTAGAATATTGGTTTGTTAGGGCACTTTCCTCCTTGTTTTTTCATGTTGTCTATGTGTCTTCCCCACTTGCAGTACAGGTCTGAGATATTGCAGCTTCTACCCTATAATCTTGCAGTGTCTCTGCAGGTTACCAATACTTCACCTTTAAGGAGGATATCAATGCTTACAGCACCCAGTACAACCAATATGCAGCCATAAATCAATTAGCTTCTATTTTTACATTTCCAGTTTTGTTGCTATAATCATGAATGATGAGTTTGGTTATCTTCTATCATGTAGCCAATAGGTTTGCAGAGGGTTTACCATTTCTAATGGTAGAGGGGGGTCAGGCTGCAGTGTTTATGAAACTGGATATAAAAATGTATAGGTATTAGATTGTAGGACTAGAGAAAGCTTAATCAAAGGAAGTTGGATGTTATCAGGAGAAAAAAGAGAGAGCGGTAACCCCATGCAAGACTCCCTGTTGCCTCTGTAACAGGATGGTGTCTTTTAGTACATGTAGTTACCTCTTACATAACTGGGCCCACAGCGACCTTGGCTGCTGTTTTCCAGGTCCTAGTTTTGTCCCTAGATAGAAGCAGCCATGCCTCTAGTTGGTGGCAGCAGTAGCATCAAGCCTGTAGGTACCTTGATGTTGGGCTTCCAGGCCCCAATCAGTGTCTCAAGGTGGAAGCTGCTCCAGCAAAAGATGGCAGAGGCAGCAGGAGAGGTAACCCAAGATGGTGGTGGCAGTGTCCCAATATGGAGGCAACAGCTTTCAGAGGTGGAGTTGGAAGGATGGGCTGTAAGATGACACTGGGTGGCCTATTTGGTGATGTCATAGTGTGGCCAGCAGTGCTGCAATGGGCAGCTGCCTCCTGGTCCTGTCTGATGTCCCAGAGTGGAGATTAATGCATAGGTAGGGCTGTGATGGTGGCTGCTATGCCCCAAAATGGAGGCAGTGTGGGTGTAGCCACAGGTTAGTGAATAGGGAACTGCCACGCCAGGCTCCTCTCAGTGTGGGCAGGCTGCGCGGGGCTGGTCAGGCTTCTCCAGGGCAGCAGGCCATGTGGGCTCTATTTTTATAACTTTGGCTAGAAACATATGATAAAATATGCTGAGTTTCCCCAAGATTACATATGAAGTCTTTGCTACATCTGGACTTGAATTTCAAATGTATCATTTAGAGGTCTATTTTTTTTTCCTGATGGTTGTATAGCAGCAGCATCACTATTTAATATTTCATTCTATCACAATGAAATTGAACCTCAACTATATCATCTACTGAAGTCTCACACATATTATGAGCTGCTCTGGTTTACTTTCTCTATTGCATTAATTTGTCTATGCCTATGCAAAACCATATTAATATGATATGGAAGGATTTTAGCTTCTGAATTCTATTGCAACAACTTGCCCTGTCCCAGCTCATACTCTCTTGGCTATTCTCAGGATTCTGTTTTAGAGTAAATAACCATATTATTTTATTTTACTCAAATTAAAAAAATAAGCAAACATAAAACTCTGTTGTGATTATTCATGAGATTACATTATATTTATGTATTAATTTAAATATTTGGTGAGAACAGAAACTCATCTGACCTAGTGCCATCATCAAAAGATAGATGTTTAATAACATTTTTAATATCTAAGGGAGAATATTTTTAACTCAGTGCTGCTTGTTGGAGAATATTTAATAATATAAATTTTGCTAGAAAATCATCTATTTCCATAAGAACTATGCAAAGTATCTCTTAATTGCATGAACTCCCCTGTATCTAAAAATCATAATTTATGTCTTTTTCCTCATTCTGAATTGTACATATTCTTGCTTGCTTGCTTTTTTATTTAATTAAAACTGCAGGCCTGTTTTTTTTTATTTTCCTTTTTAAATAATCATATTTGTGTTTTTAAATTCTTCTACTTGTTTTCATTTGCTGTTATTATATGTTCAGCTTTTACTTAACTAACTTTATTTCCAATTTACTTAATTTTGTTATTCTTTCCTAACCATTATGTGTTTCTTTTCTTACTTTTAATAACAAAAGCATTTTAACATCTATGGTTTCCATTGAATTCAGCATCCATGGCTTTTACTCTGAATTATTTGTCTAGTTGTGTTCTTGATGCTATGTTACTTACCTACTGATTTCTATTCAATACCCAAGGTTACCAAGATGTGTTTAAATGTTCAAATAGAATGGACTATATAATTACATAATTATTATTTACATTTATTGTGGCTAGAAATTACATCCTACACGTCTTTACATAATAGAATTGAATATTTTCTATAAATATTTTACCCAAATATTTGAATGAAGTTGTGAATGAACTCATGAAAAGGCATTTTTTTTCTTTTCTAAAGTGATTGGTTTCTCCATTTCCTGCTCTTGTCCATAAAGCAAAATTTTTAGATAACCTTTAAGGGCACACTCAGATCCCAACTTCTGCTTTTTAGCCTACTGCCTCTTTTTTAAAAATATATTTTTTAGTTATAGATGGACACAATACCTTTATTTACTTTTATGTGATGCTGAAGATCGAACCCAGTGCCTCACATGGGCTAAGCATGTGCTCTACAACTAAGTCACAAACCTAGCCATTACACTGCCTCCTGATAGGTGACCTCAAAACATTTTATTTCCCCTCTTCTCTAACCTCAGCCTCAACTCCTAGGTTTTGCTTAGGTAATTTCTAGATTTCTCTCATATTTCTGACTTTCAGTTTTAAGAGTCTTTATTTGGATTATTGTTTATGCTGACAATTCATATACAGTAGATTTAAACAATGTTCCAACCCTGACCCCTACACATATTCATGCCCCTTCTTGAGGTCACTTGTTTTCCCTGCAGTCTTTCTAGAGTGAGCAAGACTGACAGTATGATTGGCAATGTTTACTGTAAGCAGATCACTTCAATATCAAAGGCAAAATTATCAATATCAAATATCAATATCAAGCATATTAACTTACCAACTTATGGATCACTGGCTATTGAATTCCTGAGTCACAGTACTTTTTCTTTAAATCTGTAGATAATACTTTACTGCCTTCTAGCTTCTGGTATCAAAAATGAGAAATCTGGTACAAATCTTTGTGGTTTTTTTTCTCCTTTGTCCATTTGTATCATGTGATTTCCATTTTCTCCTTTCAGTTTACTTTTTTAAATTACTCTAGGTAGTTGTGTTTTCCCTCATTCAGTATGAGTTCAATAATTTTAGGAATTTTAGTAAACAAATCAACAAATCCAAATGTTTTTTTTCAACTTAATATAAATGTTTTTCTAAAATTTCTAATACTGATATATCAGTTTATAGGCTATGTCCTCCAAGTCTCTCATCCCTTCTCCCTCACATTATTTATTTGTCTTATAACTTTTGCTCTTTATTCTAAGATATTTCTAACAATGTTTCAGGCCATTAATCTGACTCCCATGTAAAATTCATTTATTGAAATATTGAGTTATGATGTTAAATTTCTCAATTCTAGAAAGTCCTGTACATATTGACTTCCACTTGAAATATGCCTCTCAACATAGTATTTCTTCTGTTGCCCAAGATTGTAGTATATATTTCTTTATTCTTATGAAAAGTACCTGAACATTTTAAAATGTATTCACACCCTAAGGATTTTAATTGATTTATCATGTATAACCAGTACATAAATTTGACTAAACAAGGCTTCTTTCTAATGTTTAGTTGTTCTTTGCTTCTGATCATGAATTTGGGGTCCTGGCTACTTTTAACTCTCCACCATATATATGAAAATACATCTGGAATAAAGACAACTAGAACCAGTCATAAAGTTTACAAATAAGAAAATGTATTAAATTCAGAGTTACTGAGGCATTAATGATTGCAGCACTTTTTTCAACTACATGCTTGATAATCCTTAACTATAATTTACCTTCTCTCTAGTGACTATGAATATGCTACAAAATGATGCTTTTGGAAATTACATTTATGGAAAAAAATCCTTAAAATGTGTATTTTTTGAGATGTCCTATGCTTCAAGGTATTTACATCCTTACAAATACATGCTACTTCTCTCTAAAGCCTTCATACTGAGTTAATGTCTTATTTTTTAAATTACAGTCCTCTAGAGTTCATAAAAAATAGGAATACCTTTTGAGGTAAGGTGATAGATGCAAACTCAGTCTTCTCTTAAAAAGATTAGGAAAATTATAAATCCATTTCCTGAACTTAGATATTCTTGATACTTTCAAAAATATTTTAAAGGGTAATATACACACAACATTCAAAACTATTACAACTATACATAAAGAAAATATCAATAAATAATAAATGCAATCCTTAAATATTATGGAGTGAATTATGTGAAAAATCATGCAGGAATTTTCCATATCTCCTTATATATTGTACAAAAGAATAAAATAATAAGTAGAGCAGATAGCATACTTCTTGCCAGGAAGATGCACATATACATGTGTGCGTGCACACACATGCACACACACACACATCAGTAAAGAGGTTTAACTCACCAACATTAAAGGAGACAAATATATCAAAGTCAAAACTGTGTAACTTCCTGGTCTAAAATATTTGCAAATTGGCAAGTAAAGTGTTTGTTTCCTTAAGCACTTTTTAAAATAACTATATATTATAATAGAACTATATGTTATAATATAACTATATATAACTATACATATTATGGTATGTATATTATATATTAAACATAATCAAGAAAACAGAAAAAAGTGCAAATAAAAGATGTTCCAAAATTGATCTAGGTTAAAATTTTAATAAACTGGAATTTATTTCCTGTTAGTATAACAGTGAGATTACATATAATTTTAAATCTTGTGATTTGTATTCTGAAAATCTTATGACATCATTTGTTTTTCATAAATATTCACTCTATTCCTTTCCTCATTGATTCAACTCCAAATTAATCAACATGTACTATATCCTTAGCACTATTTTAGGCACTGAATTTTCAACAGGAAAGAAAAAAGGAGAGCAAAAAAGAAAGTCAAATTTGCCCTTATGAAGCTTATATTCTACTGAAGTAAACATTAAATAATAAATTTCCAATTAAACATTTATTTTCCTAATAATTACTTATAATTGTAATAAAAGCCATGAGGAAGGAAGATATAGGATGCTATGAGAATGAGAATATATAAATAAATATGCCAGTTTATAGCATCATGGAAGAATCTCTGCGGAAGAAGGTGAATAAGGATGGATTTGGTAGGGGCTGTTTGGAGTAAATTCCAGGTAAAGGCAGAAGTATGCAGACTCTTGCAAGGCACAGAAGCTTTATGGATTCCATGAACTAAACATGGCTGAAGTCAAGACGGAAACAGAAGAACTACAGTGAAGTTCATGAAGTAAGCAAAGCTCTGTGAAAGGAGGGACTTAGAGCTTCAGGCAGTGGGAAGCTTTTGAAGGGGTTCAAGTAGTGTTACACAAACAGATTTGATCTTCTATAAAAGTTGCTCCATCTGCAGCACTGAGAATGTATTGAAAAGGGACAATAATGAATGAGTGAATATCAGTTACATGGTGTCTAGGTGTTCGGGTGACTGGAGTGATGTCAACGGAAATAGAAGTAATTTGATCTAAACATCTATATAATAATTCATTTACTTTAGATACAATGAAACTATAAAATAAATTGCAAAGTTTACAAAAAAAATTAGAATAGCCAGTGCAGTGGCATATTCGGGAGGTTGAGACAGTAGGATGGTAAATTTAAAGCCAGCCTGAGCAAGTTAGTAACTCCTTATCTCAAAATAAAGAATAAAAAATGGTCAGGATTTAGCTCATTTGCACTTGCCTAGCACATGCAAGGTATTGAGTTCAATTGCCAGTACCACAAAACCAAAAGAAAAAGAAAAAAGAAAAAAGAAAAGAAATTATACTGAATTCACTGTGTTGAGATGATACTTTGAAGTTGATTTCATAATATAAAAATAAAATCAACAAGTCAAGAAACAACGGTTTAATATCAATATGACCTAATGTAATCTGATTTTATTCTTTGTAGTGATCATTAATGAAAACAGAGATTCTTTACATAATACACAAATTCTAACAGGAAAAAGATGTGAGATGGAGCTAAATATACATAGAGTAAAAAACTTTGAGATGTCAAAGAAAGCCTCAAAAAGTGAACTTTTTATATGATGTTTCTCAAATTTGAGATCTGTAAATAATAAACCAATAAAGAGCTGACTGTAATCAAGTACAGCTTGATTACAAAAATAGAATTTGAATTCTATTTTTGTATTTTGAGTGTTCATCCTTTTTCATCAAAAAGGATGAAAATGCTAGATACCTTCTTTCCCATCCTGGTAACAGGCACATTAGTCAGGCTTGTTCAGTTAGAGATTACCAATTTAAACTTTGAATTAGGCGCTATTTATGCAAAAAGATAGAGGCCATGGAAAATCCATTCCAGAGGCATATGGTGAGGTTCAGAGCAACAGCACTGAGTTTCCTGATATACAGGCTCAACTGTGCTAGTGATAGCACCTAGCACTTAATGTGAACAGCAGCAGTGCACACTGGGAAATTCAGAGCACACAGGCTGCAGAAGGAACAGCCTTGCTGTCACAGGGTTGTATTCCTCCAGGTTTAGCTTTAGTTTTAGCGTGGTTTTTTTTTTTTTTTTTTTTTTTTTTTTTTTTTTTTTTGTCTTTCTGCAATCTTAAAGCAATTTGATAAAATTAGATTTCACATATATATTTAGTTAGGTAGGTAGGTAGGTAAGTAGATAGATGGGTAGTTTAAATCAGCTAGATCTGAAGTCTGCTGTTTGTGTTCAATGGTTTATTGTATTAGCACTTTTCAACAGGAGGTAGTTATAAATCCACTTTGTTCCCTCTCCGACTGGTCCTTAAATCCTATGATGTGATAAGCTATATTTTATCCTGCTATTGCATTAAATTTTAGGCACATTTCACAGCTTTTCTAGTTCCCTGTAGTCAATCACAAGAACAGTGCCATTTCTGTAATTAAAATGTCCACTTCAATAATTAAAGAAAAAAGACGTGTGAACCCTGTAATTTAGACTTCCTCCAATCCCTCCAGCTGTGTACAAGTTCAGACTTGATATCCTGAAGGTCTGAGGGAGGGTGGGAGTCAAGGATTACTTAGCATTTAATTTTTTTCTCTTTACCTACTTTGTTCTATGATTCTTCTTTCTATTTTCATTAGTTACAGCCCTTTGGGAGGTAGAAATGATGACTAAAGGAGGGGAGGTTAAGAGATGGAGCCCCATCATTTAAAGATGAGAAAGTGTGCAGATTTGGAGTCTCCTCCTTTGCTTCCATTCCTAGTCCCAATCTTAACTACTTGTGTAAACCGAAGGAGGAGGGGGTTCTCTAATGCTGGTATAGATTGTCCAGACAACTCACTTTGCCAGAAGTACTTGACAACCTTTAAAATGACCTCTTCCTTTGGGTCTCCATTAAAATGATACACAAAAAGGCTCAGTACAAAGTAATATTCTGTTATCCTTGGAACTATGAGCTCTTATGTATAGAGTTTTTATCCCTTCTAAACTAATTCGTTTTGTACTGATAGTGAAAACAAAACTGCCCATTGTATGTAGCTTTTCTTTGAGTAGTTAGGAAGAGCATTGGTTGCTAAATATCAGATAATGCAATATATCTTCTATATATTTGTAGGGCCATATGTTTTATTCACTATATATTGATTTCTTCAGTTTTATAGTCAATTCTGTTTGCTATTTTAACCTTTAATTCAGCAGAAGAAACTGAAAATATTTAATAGCAGCTAACACATATATAGTACTTATCAATAAAAAACTACTTATTTCAGGCTAATTTAATATTTTTCTATCTCCTCAAATAAAATGCAATTTAAATTTTATTGCTTTTAGCCATACTTTCTCTCATCTATATTACCCTCATTAGTATCTTCTGGTCTTAGATAAGATGTTCTCAGTAGTACTTCAAAAAAGAATGGCTCTTCAGCACAGATCTCAAAATAAGTTACAACCAATAGGAATCTTTATCTTCATCCCTGGACTACAAGACATGAAGGAACAAAACTTGAAATAAATGACTATTAAAATGAAAAATAAAAGCAAAAAATGACTCACTATAATAAAAATCTCACCTGACGTAAAGAGAACACAGGACTCTCACTACCAACAGGCATTCCCCCTTCAGGATTTTACAGGATTCTAGCACTAGCCTGATAGTAACCAAAAAAAACAAAAACAACACCAAAAAACCTCACCAGTTTTGTACCTCCTACTGATTACCAAATGCTCCTCTTTCTAATTATTAATTTAAAGGCTGAATCAACAACAGGGGCCCCACACGGGCAGACAAGACAATTTATGTCAGCTAGAATACATCAGGCAATTCGGCCAAGTCCCCAGCAAAGAATTCAGCTGTCAGCTGCCATGACCTAATGGTCTGGGCTTAGCTCTCAGAAAATTGAGGAAAATTATAAACTCTCTCAAATGTAGACCTGACCAGTCACCACTGGCACGCCCCACCTATGAGAATACTTTCACTATTCTTTTTATTACTGCCTCTAGGATTATCTTTTTAAATGCAGATGCCATTAATTCTTTATGTTTGTTTTCCCACCCACTGTTATCTCTCTAAAGTTGATAACTACTTTATAAAAGTAACTAATTGGGAGCAATAAGAAATAATCTAACTTACTGGTTACAAGAACCAAATAATTACCAGGATCTTCACTCTGCTCTCTACTACTATTGCAATTTGAGGTAAATTACTTAATCTGCCTCTGCACCCATGTCTTCTCTTTATAAAGGCTCTGCTGCTGGAAGGAACTTTGGGTCAGTTGATGTGAAAAATAGAAAGCACTGACTGACTGAATGAGAAGGGAGAAAAGCAATGAAGATGGACCAGAAGGAAGTCAGCACCAGTGAGCTTTCTTCTTACAAGAAGCAGAGGACAAAAGAAGCAATAATAGCCAAAGTGAGGGACTTCGAATTACAGGCTATGCTTTGATAAAGTCATTTCTTTTAGATTAAAGGGACTAAATTATTTTCCAGCAATACATTTAACACATCTGAAATTTACTGTAAATACTTGGGAAGGTCAATCTTAGAAAAAATATCTGGATTTCTTACTTAACAAGTGAGTGGTATATATGAACAAAATGGTATTTTACTATGAATGAAATTGTCCATACTCAGAATCAAGATCAATCTGAGAATTTTCACAGACCAGCTTTGGAATAATGAGTAGAGGCTGTCTCTGTTTAATGTCTCAAGCACATAATTTGCGTTTTTATCCCAGTGGCATCTATTTTACCACATACTTCAGTTAGAAATTATAATTCAATTAGATTGCTATTTGCACATTGTTTATGAATAAGTACCTCTAGAATTTCTCCATTTTCAATGGACTATTCTCAGTGTATTAGATGTTTGAGGAGAGCTGTGCATCTGTAACTGGCATAGCTAGTATGGGATTACGCCTACAACTCTCCCATTTGAGTTTACTTTTCCTTTTAATGGGATTTTAAACATTTTTTTAAAGCTTCAGCAAACTCTTGCTGCTTCAATAAGAGATATATAAGAATCATAATCAAAATAGGAATTTCGGGAAGATTGTCATAAATGTCACCAAAGTGTGACCAGCTTGGGATGACCTCATGAAATCAATGTCCAGCTTATTCTGCTCCAGTCTCTTGTTACCTGCTGTGTGATTATGTGTGGTAGCATTCCAACTTCCCAACGAAGCTAAAAAAATAAAATAAAATCTACGGTTTATGACCAAAAGAGACCTTATTTATTTTAATCAGATTTATTATTTCTGTGGAACTGGAAACTATCAATCAAAATAAGTGGCCAGTTATTCATGAGGTAGTCAAAACATGCTACAATACTTTTATACTAGTTTACAAATAAATTTGGAATAAGGAAGCCATAAGAAAGTCAGATATTGTCAAAATTTCAGAAAATAATGAAATACCTGAAACTTCATACATATATTTTCAACATTGATTGACAACATAAGCAGACATAGAAGGTAAGGCCTTATAACCAGAAAATAGGGGGTTGGTATTGTCATTTCTTTGTTACATTCAAGAAAAACACACTCTTCATTTCTTTTTTTGGAGAGGTTCCACATTATTACTTTGGATTAATAACCAGAGCCATGATTCTGCTTATAAAAGAAAGTGGACCTGATATATAATGCTCTGTGATGAAATTGTCTACTTGTGTGTGGATCTGTGTACAGGTATGTGAAGGAGGTCTGTTATATCTGAGAAAAATTTCATCAGAAAATCTTAACATCTTGGCCACATTTAAATTTACGTTTAGTTTTCTATCACTTCTCTACTCCCTATAATTTTCATCACTTCTTTATAATAATTTGAGTGAGATGTTTTCAAATTAGTATATAACTCTTCAGATTCTTTTAAATTTAATATTCTTGACTAATAAGAATAAGCTAATATTTTTCTTTTGCTTGAGTACTTTCCTCAAACTACTGTCTTCTCAATGGAAAACTGATGATAAATATTAGTTAAATTATTACCAGAAAGGGTTGCAAAACCAAAATATTTTAAAGTTTAGAATATGAAACCACTAAATATTACATACTGAATTCTAAAATAGGAGATAAGCTAAACAAATGTGTGTGCTAAATTCCATAGTCCAATATTAAGCTATTAACCATGTTTAATTTTAAGGAACTGCCACAAACTTAAACTAATTCACTTTAAATTGTATTTATATATTAAATTGAAGAAGTTTGAATTTCACAACAAAATAATAAAATGCTAATATGGTTAATGGAAGAAATTCTGCCTTCAAGACATCAATTCAGGGAATCTCCCTTTACCTGAGGACTGAGTCACCTAAGGTATTTCAATCTGTTAAACTTGAGCAACATTTAAGAGCTGATATTAAAGGATATGTGCAAAATAACACAAGCTTTAAACAATTCTCTTATACTGTAACATTATTTATAAAATTAGGTGACCTAATTTGGGCTAATTCAGAAGTATTTAAATGGAAATTTAATTAATTAATTTTGTTTATTTAGTTGGTCTTTCCTGGGCATTAAGTTCCATATGAAACTACCCAAAATCCCCCTTGCAAAGGCACATGGTAGGATGATAGGAACCAAGGTAAAAAGCTACTTTTCTGTATTTACATACATCAAAATGGGTGTGCTGAGCATATTGAAAACTGGATTATTTATGAGTTCAAAAATATAACTAAAATAACATTCATCAACTCTTATTTAATTGATTTTATTTTTAGAATTTTTGCTTCTGTGCTCTTAAAATATTCATAAATATTGATATAATTACAATAATCTATAATTTTGAAAAAGTAATTGTGTTGCCATCACTTAACTATAGATGCTTATAAAAGAATCATATTTATCAGCAATATTTTTTCTAAATATCATTAACATGAAAGCAAACTATCACTTCAATATGAACAAAAGGTTAGTTATTAAGACATGAACTTATAGATCTAATTAGGAAAAATTAAACAGTTTGAAAACATTCTATATTAATTATATAGTGAACATTTTTATTTGACAGTTATAAAAACAATGATAATTATAATGGAAAAACTTCTCTATAATTTTTCAAGACTAGCAATTGCTGTAGTTTTGTTTCTCAACATTAACTAGATGCTGTCTTGATTAAAGGACTGTTCAAGCAGTTCCTCTAAAATATTAATTCTAAACAAAATATTTAAATTAGAAAACTCACATATAAATTGAAACAAATATTTATATTATTACAGAAAAATATCCTTTTCTACATTTACAACATTCCTGTCAATTCAAGACAAGGCAAATGAATTATTACAGATATAAACAAATGGTTGATAGAATAATATAGTTCACCTTGAATCACATGGGGCTAGAGGTACTGACCTGCAGTTGGGTCAAAAATCTATGTACAAATTTTGATTCTTCCAACACACCACTAACAGCCTGCTATTGGCCAGAGGCATTATCACATATTTTGTGCTATATATATTCCTATATGCAGTAAAAATATGCAAGAACTACATAAAATCAGTTTTTACTGAGTTATGCAATTTTCTGCCCAGGAATAAATGATTAGCATCAAAACTACATTTTAAATGGATATTTTGGATATTTGCAATAATTGAATTCACAATAGAAACCAAAGGTGCCTATGAAATTATCAAAGTAATATAGTATATACAACAGTTAATTTTACAAAGTTATGACTAAATATTCTTTCTGTACAGTATTTAGTACTATATATTTACATTTCTCTGGACTTGGAATAAATGGCCATGTATAGATTATGTTTGTGTGTAAGTTTTGACAACTTTACTTTTTATAATAGATTATCTACTTTATGGCAATAAATGATAAATTAAACTATGTTCTACATATGTACTTTGTAGTCACGACATACCTAACTTTAAAAAAATCTATTTCTAGGTTATACAGTACAAGAATCTCCCTGTCCACCCCCCAAAAAAATAAACCTCTGCCTATAAGTGGACCTGAGCAGTTCCAATTCAAACCAATTTTATTCTCATTTGTTCAGGGGTCAACTGTATTTCAACTATACCAGTGTATCTGCCAACACTGTCAATGATAAAGATAAATCCTAGTGTCCATACATAAGCACAGAACTCTTCTGACCAAACAAAAAGAAGCCCATGCCCTTTACTCCTAGGGATTAGGACTTTTCTTTTAGCTTCTAATGTTACTCCATGCTTTCAGATAAAATAACAGATTGCTTCTTGGTTTAAATTACTAAATTCTCAGTTAATCAGAAATCAATTTTTAAAGAGGAAAAATGAAAACAGCAATAAGAAAAACCATAAAGTCTAAATTATTTGCTATCATTTATCAGAGCCTACTATGTGCCATTGTACAGGCATTTGACAATTCTTCCTGTTTTTACAAGTATGCCTTGAACTAGGTACTTGTAAAAACAGGAAGAATTGCCATTTTACAGAAAGCAAACTATGCATCTGTAGTTTCTCAGAAGCACTATAGACATTTTGTATATGGAGAAACAGAACTGCATACTTCATGCATTACTACAATGCATTAGTTTGAATAATACATTTAGACAGACTTATCCTATTAAGAAATCAAAGGATAAAACATTATAGAAAGTTTCCCATAAAAATATTTGACCAGACGATATATGAAGAACATTTTTATAGACTGTTTTATCCTTCTAGATGAAACGTGACTAAAAAAAGGGTGAATAACCTGGTCTAAAGAGCTAACTGTATGAAAATAAGATGTGATTTTTTAAACTGTCATGACCTTAAAATTGTTTTGCTTTGTGTTTCACTGAGCATATGAACATATATTTAAATTGAAATATCAAATGACACTATATCTGATACCTCTCATTTTGGCTTAATACATGCAGTTTAATTAAAATATATATGAAAATCTAAAGTCATACTCTTCTCATAAGTCATTCTCTCATGATCCATTGACTAAATAGTTAAGGTAGTCTTTTTTAATCACAATTTTGAAGAATTTATTATTTTTGAGAAATATTATGGTTTTAATACTCTAAAAAACTAAATTTCTCAAGAGATTGTACAATAATTCTATATATGGCATATACAGTGAAAGAACCCTCAGTATATAAAAATATAAAGTTTTTTTACATGAATAATACTAAGGCCCAAAGCATAATGAGTATATTATAAATTCTTTTAATAACATATACTAGAAAAAATAAATAAAATTAATAAATATAAAATAATATAATGTTGCTTCCATTGTAAAGTAATTGTGGAAATCCTTGGGTTTAATGGAAGAAAAATTAAGCAGTTTTCCTATGTTCATGGTCTAAGTCAAAGGCGACTTAATGAGAAGTATAGCTACTTTATTTAGAATTCTCCTCCATCTTTTTTATTGACAAATAGTATAGATCACTGTGCTTCTTTTACTGTTCAAAAGGAGATAATTTCCTTAGTATCAATTTCAAATAAGTACTATTAATCATTTCAGAATCTATTCTACTTCAGAAATTTCATGTCAATTTATGATATATATGTATATAATTTTTAAACCTGCTTTACTAATTCTGAAGTTCTGGTTTGTTCAGGAGCAAAGGTTAATAGAAATGCTTAGCCATTAACTACTGATACACATAAAAGTATTCCATGATAATCAATTCTGCTCCATGGCTAATAATGTCATAAAGAAGAATTCCCTTGGAATACATCCCAGTGATATATTGTTTATTTAACCCACATTGGAAATGGGAGACAGTGTTGTGAATACTATATTCCAAAAATATAGTGTAAGACAGCTCCACTTTGATTGAAATAAAATTTTCAAAAGGCATTAAATTATATTAAAATTAATTACAAAACCATCATGGTATTTAAAAGTAATTGACATGGAACTGTCACATTCTTCTTTAATACAGAAAATTCACATTTGGCAACCCATTATATTCCCAAGCCTTCTCCAGAGCTATTATTGCCTTTCATAATTGAAGAGCCTTCAAAAGCATCTCCATTTGGTCCAGAGCCACCAGACTGACAAGGACTTTCCTTTTTTCTCTTTTTCTTTTCTTTTTTTTCTTTTTTCTTTTTGTACCAGGGATTGAACTCAAGGGTACCCGGCCACTGAGCCACATCCCCAGCCCTTTTCTTATACTTTATGTAGATACAGGGTTTCACTGAGTTGCTTAGTGCCTCTTTAAATTGCTGAGGTTGGTTTTGAACTCACTATCCCCCTGCCTCATCCTCCCAAGCCACTTGGATTACAGGTGTGTGCCACCGTGCCCAGCCTGACATGGACTTTTTTTCACTATTCTTAATAGACATTTATACCAGGGACTGTGCCCATAACCTTCGATTACATTGTCTTTTATTTGTTTCTAATGGCAGTTTCTAAGAGATGCAAAGTATCTTCTTCCCAATCTATTTTCTAAGAAATTTCACAAAATATGCTGTTCATTTAATTTAGTTAATCTATAAAAGGGTTTCATATCAATAATCTGTGCATCAGTCATTGAGCTAGGTACAGGAACATAAAAATAAGAAAATTTCTACCTTACTACACAATTTAGTGAGACAGAAAAGACAGAAAAATAACCATCACCATCTCAATGCAGCAGGTGCTATGGGAACTATTGGAGATCATTATAGATATGTGATCAGCTACATAGTCTATCCAAAATTATACAAAGACCAAGGCAGAAGTAGCAAAGAATTCTGCTTTAAGAGGGAATGTTAAAGAGTCACACCTAAGCTGAGTTTAGAAAACCGAACAGACACTAAACTGTTCTAGGCAGAAGAACAGCAAATACTTGGAAGTGTAAGAAAAAGTTGTATATTCAGGAAAAGCAAGGAGTTAAAAATTATCAGAGGAACAGATACAAGCACTTGTATAAGAAGCAATGAAGATCCATGAGGTATTTTGTGTCGATTGTAACAACAGGTTTATATATTAGAATGTTAGCTTGCTTACAAAACAAATTTAGTATAGAAGTGACCATGCCTGAGCTTTTGCTAGACTAGACTACAGAGAAATCATTGTGACCAAGGCACAGAGACTGTCCTCATAGAATATACGGATATTAAAAATTATAAGCAATTAATCATTACAGTTGTACAAAGTTATATAGGAAGTCAAACCAAGAGGAGCCATAAGGTTTTAAAATGGAATGGAAATTTGATGTTTCCATATGTGGTTTCTGCTTTTGATAGAAACATTACTTGAAATTTTTACTATATGTCTTCTATTTATAACAATGCCTCATGATTCTTTTCACCATAGCTAAATAATATCTGAGGTCAAATATTCTCATTTTATTTTCATAACATTTTCTTTGTAAAAATTTATCATTCCAAATAAACTATAGTATATTTATGAATAACTGACATCTCCATATCTTTCAAATTCCTAAACCATGTTCATAATACACATTTATATTAATTCAAGTCCTATTTATGTATCATTAAAAATTTTGAAAATCATATTATATATTCTACAAGGCTATTACAATATAGAATATTTAATCATATATTTATATATACACACATATCACATGGGATCATTAAAGTACAGCTCTATAGGTTCATGCATATACAGAGTCAGGCAAAGAATTTTAAACTAATAGTTATGAGAAAGGTTTGAATTGTCAGATTCATATTTTAAACTCAGTACTTGCCATCTAGGTATTCTGGTTTAGTTACAAATTCAAGATATTGAATTATTCTATTTTTATTATATCTTAACCAAAGAGCATATTTTAAAATATTTTTTTATTTCCTTAATTTGACAATATTTCTTACTACTTGGGAACTGAGAGACATCCTTTTATTAGTTAACCTACTATATTTTACTGTGTTCTAATGAACTACTCCTTTTTATTTATTATCTCATTGCCTTATTCTATTCTTTACTGCTTTGAATTTATTTCACTTGCTTTTTACTTAATCATGAATGTATTAAGTGATTCTTGATTTGTGATTTTTAGTGCTTACTGCTTCTCACTTCAAATTCATAGATTACAGCCCATTTTAGTTGATACATAATTTAAATTTTCAATGTTTTAAATTTCTTCCATAGTAAGGAAATGCATATCACTTCCTTTTCCCTCCTTTTTTGTCTCTTTTTCCAATTTCACACTTTGATCTGAAAATCACACTTTCAAATCATCATACATCATGAATTACTGTGGGTGAAATAAAAATTAGAAGGATCAGTACCAGACCCGATTTTTTTCTATTAAATAACTGAAACACTGGAAAGGGTATTTAGCTATTCTCTATTTTAATTTCATTCTTATTTATGTCAGAAAGTTAAAACTAAATGATTTATTTGTTGTCTCATATAAGCCTCTAATTGTCTACCTGTTTTTCATGAATTAATCAGTCACTATTTCATTTATTATGCATTAAAAACTTAACAGAATAACACTTTATGCCAAGAATTGTTCCAGGCATGCAGAGGGGAACACCCCATTAAGATTTTGATTCTTTTTGTTTGAGGTATCAGGAGAGTTCTTGTCTCTCATATTGAGTTCTCTTAAGAGTTGATGTTTGGATTAAGACAGTTTTTATATGAAAGTACATTAGAATTTTCAACTCATTTTGATATTATGATTGTTATGGACTGAACTAAGACTCCCCCTCCCTGCACTCTCAAATTCATAGGTTAATGTCTTAATTCTCAATGTGATTGTATTTGGAGACTGAGCCTTTAAGGAGGTTTTAGGTTTAAATAATATCATAAACATGAGGACTTAATCCAATAGAGGTAATATCCTTCAACGAAGAGAAAGAGACATCAAAAGTGCATGTACCAGAGGAAAGGCCAGGAGAAGACACAGTGATAAAGGTCAGGAGGAGGCCTCATGAGAAATCAGCACACATTAAAGCACACATTAATGTAAAACTAAGAGAATGGCCTTCATCATAGTTGATCTTTCCAGTAAGTTGAAAACAACACTAATACATTCTGTAACTCTAACTCTTACAGTTATGCATCCCTCTTACTAGTGAAATTCACATATAAATTTGTTTTTCTCAAACAAATCAAAATGGTTTTTGAATATTTTGGTGAACTCTCTTTATTCTACCTGATATTTAAATGTGCATGGGTATTTTCAGGAATGTTCTCACTCTTTTCAGTTTCTCAATTCAATTTAATTTATTCCATAATTTTAATTTTAATCTAATTGGAGATAACATCTAATTCTTTATCTTCAACTGACATAGCTCCTAAATTGAAATCCAGTACAACAAAACATGTGCTAGACACATACATTTGGTTGTTATCTGGATATGTATATCTATATATATGCAAAATTGGATTATTTTCATTCTCATAATGAGATTGTCCTTCTGTATTAATTATTCCAGGGAATAATACCATTATCTGTCTAATCCACTGTGTTAGAACATTGTTATCTTGATTCATTCCTCTTCAGCTGCTGAATCTAATAAAATTCTGAGCCTGGCACAATCTACAACCTAAGTATTTATCAAATTTTGTCAGTTACTATTGCATCTACCAAAATTTAGGTGCATATCATATTTAACTTGTGTTATAAACATTTCTTCTTCCAATTTCACTCCAAGTGCCCCTACATTCATTCTTCACAATATAACCAGAGATTTTTATATTCCAATTCTGACACTAACTTCAATAGCTTCCTACTACCACAGAATAATATTTATATTTTAATAAACCTTATAAAATGGTCCATAATCTCCTAGTTTATCTCTCTCCCACCCTAATTCATACTAGTCTTTCTTTTTGTACATGCTCAATAATAAATGAGAAATAATTCTAGTGTCTTAAAAGGGCAATGGTAATAATACAGCCAACATGGTAATAATAATTATAACATGCTTATTGATTGCTTACTTGTGGATAGGAACTGTATGAAACACACATATATATATAAGCACTGCAAATTTCCAAAACACAATTGTGATATAGACAGTACTGTCATTGGAATTTATACAAATCTTCCTAAAATCACTTCTCCAATATGGTGCAGCACCAGAGTCCAAATTCAAGCCTTCCTGACACCAAAATGTATAAATCACACACATGCATTTTCTTACTCATGTACCTTATATGGTCTCCTCTATTTGGAAATTTCCATCATACTTTTTGTATCCTGAACTCTTATTTCATTGTTAAGGTCTAAGGTTTCAATGTAGACAAAAATTCCATGATATTTCCTCTCCTCAAAAATAGTGACTTAGATCCCCTTCCTACATGATTTATGAAAAAAGACTCTACACTTACTATGTGTTTGTTTTATATACATCTTGTATAATTAATTGTAAATTATGTATGCATGTGTATGTATGTATTTGTGTGTATGAATGTAGAACAGAATAATTTATTCTTAAGTTTTAGGATTGCTTACTATTAAAATTTCACCCTGTTTTAACATTGTTTATCTTGTTGATTTATATTCTTCAGCTTCAATATTCCTTAATTAAAATGTATTAGTGGTCAATATTTCCTTGAAAGCTAGTCAAGCAGTCTTTATTCATTCATAATTGCTTTGTAGATAATAGTACGAAAAAACACAATCAACCAGCTGCAAATTAGACTGCTACTGGGATATTTTAGAACATTTTTTGTTCATGTAGTTAATTAGAAATCAACCCATATAATGACAAATTTTACAAATTGATACTAGTATAAATTTGGGTTACTTTACTAAATAGCCTTATGATGCAGATGTACTCTATATTCTCTTTTCAAAGTAGTTGCAATATTTTCTAATATATAAGACTAGCAAACTTTGCATTTTCAAAGGTTTGTTAATTAATATGAATCTGAGCTATGTAGAATAAATACTATTCTGTGACATTATCCACCAACTCTAAAATATACCATTAATTAGACAATACTTAAGTAAAAGAAATATTTCATGAAAAATAGAGCATGATATTCTCTGTTTAATTTTCACTAATAACCACACTCAGTTAAAAAATTATCAATGGAATTGTAGCACATCAAAGACTGAGGTGAAGAATTAAAAATACCTAAAACACATATATTATGAAAGAAAAGAAATATCAATTAAGTTTAACTTAGAAGTTAAATATGTATGCTAACTTTTATCCATCAAAATATAAAAACAGAATGTGTGAATTAAAAACACATTGGAAATATAAGTAAATGTGTAATGACCTAATAAAAGGAATGAAATAAAATTAAGCAAAGAAACTATATAAAACAGGAATTGCTGAATAATATCCTAGAAATATGTCACATCTGTTTTAATCTTAATGTAACTTGACAATGAAAAGCCCTTGCTTTTCTTTTTTTTCATATTTAATTTATTTATTTGTTCTAATTAGGTTTACATGATAACAGAGTGCAATTTGATTCATTGTACATAGAGGATAACATCAATTCGCTAGTTGTAAGTTGTATAGAATCACAACATATATGCAGTCATACATAAAGTTAGGGCTATGATGACCATCATATTCCACCACCGTTACTGTCCCCATGCCTCCTCCTCCCTTACACCCCTGTGAGCAGAGTTCCACCATTGTTCCCATGTCCTTCCCCACATTATGGATCAGCATCCACTTATTAGAGAGAACATTTGGCCTTTAGTATTTTGGGATTGGCTTACTTCGCTTAGCATGATGTTCTCCAGCTCCATCCATTTACCTACAAATGCCATAATTTATTCTCTTTTAATGCTGAGTAATATTCCATTGTGTATATATACCACCGTTTCTTTATCCAGTCATCTATTGAAGGGCATCTAGGTTGGTTTCACAGTTTAGCTATTGTGAATTGAGCTGCTATAAACATTGAAGTGGCTGCAGCACTGTAGATTGCCATTTTTCAGTCTTCTGGGTATAGACCAAGGAGTGGGATAGCAGGCTCAAATGGTGGTTCCATTCCAAGTTTTCTAAGGAATCTCCATACTGCTTTCCAGATTGGTTGTACCAATTTGCAGTTCCACCAGCAATGTATGAGCGTGCCTTTTTCCCCACAATCTCGCCGACACTTACTGTTGTTTGTATTCTTGATAATTGCCATTCTGACTGGCGTGAGATGAAATCTTAGAGTAGTTTTGATTTGCATTTCTCAGATTGCTTGAGATGTTGAACATTTTTTCACATGTCTGTTGATGGATTGTATATCTTCTTCTGTGAAGTTTGTGTTCAGCTCTTTGGCCCATTTATTGATTGGGTTGTTAGTTTTTTTGGTGTTAAGCTTTTTGAGTTCTTTATATATCCTGGAGATGAGTGCTCTATTGGATGTATGTGTGGCAAAGATTTGTTCCCAGAATGTCAGCTCTCTGTTCACTTCATTGATTATATCTTTTGCTGAGAAGAAGCTTTTTAGCTTGAATCCATCCCATTTGTTGATTCTTGATTTTACTTCTTGTGCTATAGGAGTCTTGTTAAGGAAGTATGGTCCTAATCTGAAATGATAAAGATTTGGGCCTATTTTTTCTTCTATTAGATGTTGGGTCTCTGGTCTGATTCCCAGGT
>CM053401.1:47686981-47716910 GCA_028644305.1 Xerus rutilus | reverse complement strand
TCCTTTGGTTTGAAATTCTGTGCCTTCTTCTATCCCAATAAATCTTAGATTTGGTCTCTTGATGCTGTCCCATATTTCTTGTATGTTCTGTTCATGATTTTTTACCATCTTCACTGTATGGTCAAGTTTATTTTCAAGATTGTATATCTTGTCTTCATTATCCGAGGTTCTGTCTTCCAGGTGATCTAGTCTGCTGGTGATGCTTTCTATTGAGTTTTTTATTTGGTTTATTGTTTCTTTCATTTCAAGTATTTCTGATTGGTTTTTTTTTTCACAATCACTCGCTCTTTCTTAATCTTTTGCTACTTGTAATTGCTCTCTCATCTCTTTGTTAGAATGATTGATGGTTGCCTTTATTTGCTCTCCTATTTCTTTGTTGGATTGATCAATTTTTGCCTGTAATTGTTCACTTATGCCATTCTTTAGTTCGCTGATCATTTTAATTATATACATTCTGAATTCTTTCTCTGACATTTCAACAACTGTGCTATCAATGGATTCTGTTACAGTGGTATCCAGATTCATATGGGGTACTTTCTTCCCTTGTTTTTTCATGTTGATTGTGTATCTTCCTTTCTTGAAATACCAATCTGAGGTATTGCGGCTTCTATCCTATAATCTGACACTCCAAATTACCTGTGTGTCACCTTGGAGCTACTTCTGTTCCCCCAGTGTCCCCAGATGGGCACTATTGTCACTAAAGTTGGTGGCGGAGGTAGTAGATGTACCTCTAAAGGGCAATGGGAGTGGCCTTGTCTGGGCTTCTGAGGTGGCCCCTGAGGGCTGTTTTGCCCCTCTCTTGCACTCCTGCTGGCGAACAGGAACTCTGGAGCGGAACTGGAGGCAGCCCCAGGTCTCACTTAGGCATGGTCACAAGCAGGAGAGTCTGTGTGCGACCCTTACAGTGACTGTGAGCTCCCCTGGGGCTGGAGGTTAGCAGGCTCGGGTCTACCTTCAACTGGGCACCCCGGGATTCCCTAAGGGTGGTCTCAGACCTTCTGTCTCGCCTGACTACAGGAACTCTGGAGCCGAACTGAGGCAGGCCGAGAGCGCTCTTGGGTGGGGCCTCTTCACACTGGGATCTCTGCAGGCCACTCTTACCCTGGGTGTGCCTTCCTCTGTGGCTAGCGGCTAGCAGCTCCTGGTCTCCCATTGGCTAGACACTGTGGAGTTTCCTGAGGATGGATCTGAGCCCTCTGTGGCTCCCGCCGGTCCACAGGAACTCTGGAGCGGAACTGTGGCAGACCCAGGCCACCCTTGGGTGGGGTTGGCTTGTGCTGGTGTCTCTGGAGCGACTGTTACCCTGAGTTTGGACTCCCCCTTGGCTAGTGGCTGGCAGTCCCTGGTCTCCCGTTGGCTGGACACCTTGGAGTTTCCTGAGGGTGGATCTGGGCCCTCTGTGGCTCCTGCCGGTCCACAGGAACTCTGGAGCAGAACTGGGGCGGACCCAGGCTGCCCTTGTGCAGGGTTGGCTCGCGCTGGTGTCTCTGGAGCAACTCTTGCCCTGAATTTGTACCTCTAGAGGGCAGTGGGAGTGGCCTGAATTTGGGCTCGCCAGTGGCTAGAGGTAGCAGTCCCTGGTCTCCCGATGGCTTGACAACTGTGGAGGTTTCTAAGGGTGGATCAGGGCCCTCTTTGGCTCCTACTGGTCCATAGGATCTCTGGAGTGGAACAGCTCTTGCTTTTCAAGAAAGCTAATGTGCTCTTTAGAGAGACATACATAAAACATAGCATTAACATAGTGTTATAAGGTTTTTGAACAAAAGAAAAGTATGAAAAAGACAAATATTAACCCAAATAATGTCACTGAAGCAGTATTTGTATCTGGAAAATCCTAAGAATATCCCTATGATTTGGGTAGTGCTAATATTACCATTTTGTTGATCATAAAGCTTAACAAAAAGGTTAAAAATTGCCTATGATTGCACTATTTTATGACAGCAATACAAATGCTATTCATGTAAACATGTACACACTATTGAAATTGACTGAAGAAGAAATAAAAAGCATGCATAAAATTATAACTCAATGAAATTAAACAAGAATCAAAACTAAAAACAGTCATTGGATGAGAACATTTTACAGATACAGAAATCTTGCATATATGACAAAACTCCTTAGAACATGAAATAGATGGACAGTTTATTGCCAGTAGTTTTTTTAAATGTGTCTATGAAAGTCTCAGTGGTATAACAGGTTAATGAGAAAACAGAAATAGACATTTTAGTTAATCTTATTGATAAGATTACATTATTTATAAACATTTAAAAATTTGAAATTTCAGCAAGCAGAAACTAATAATACATACTCTTAAACCATAATTTGATTATCTTTTTCAACCAAATTTAATGTTTAAAAATCTCAAGTACTATAATTAGCAGCATTAAAATAAAAGATAAAGATACCTCAATGCAGATGATAAAAAGCATTCAATAATAGTCAATGCTTATTTATGAACAGGAAAATATAACACTTTCTAAGATAGGAATAAAAGATTGTTTTGTTAACATGATTGAGAATAACTATTATTGGAAATACACAGCTGGTATCACACTCACTAAATGCAGAAATATCAAAAGCTTTCAGCAATATTTTGCTATATTTTCAAGACCTAAACTACCACAATTAAATATGTGATACAGCCACTGGAAAGGAAAAAATTAATGTGCTATAATTTGCATATTGATAAGAAAATTATCTATAGTTAAGTTAGAAATTAAATTGAAGTTCATTAAAGTTGATATATACAAGCTTAATATATAAAAGTCAGTTACATATGTACATATTACCAATAATTGTTTCAAAAAATAAAAGAATAAAACACTCATTCATTCATAGGAACAACAGAATTCATAGGAAATTCAGGGATTAATTAAACAATTAATTTTATTATTTAAAATTACCATGGATAAAAGTAGAATAGTTTATTAAAGTTGTTGAGAAAAGACCAAAATAGTTAGAAATAATTGTATGCTCATGGAAGATATATTTACTATTTTAAAGTAAAGATATATTTATTATTTTAAAGAAGAAGCTCTACCTTATATAAACTTATAATGTAATACAGTGTTGAAAGATAATATTGTGGTATTTGGCCCATTAATACTAAAACTTATATTAAGGAATAAACTGTCAAAACTGTAAGACAAATTTAGAGGAATAGAAGGGTAGGGATTTATCCTGTGAAATGTCAAATTTCTTATAAAGTTATATTAATGTTAATAAAAACAATAACTATTAAATACCTTATATCTGCCAAATTTTAATCTAAGCACCTTATATTTATTATATTATCCTCAAAACAACATATGACGTTGGAATTATTATGTCAATAAGGATGCTGAAACAAAGAAACATTACATAAATTGTCCCTAATCATCTGGCTAACAGATGGAGCCATGACTGTAATAAGCAATCTGACAACTACTGCTTCTAATCTTTTAATATACTGTGATGTCAGCTCAGGAACAGCTAAAACAGCCAACAGAATGAAACAGGGAGCCAAACTAAGATCCATAGATACACAGAAACTTGGTTTGTGAGAGAGATGACATTTCAGATCAGTGGGAAACAGTTGACCATTCAATCAATGTTTATGGAACAATTTTCTATTCAAGTAAAAAATATAAAATTAATTCTGTATAAAGATCTAGTAGCTTTGTGCTTATCTATACACCTAAGAATCTCATATGGACTCTTGCCTAGGATGACGTTAGCTAGTGATTTATAATATGGCATTTAAAGTGGAAACTCCCCTTAAAGCACAGTGTATTAACTTGTCTACATTATTAAGACAGATGGAGAGTGATGGTTTGCATTTGGTTTAAGTAATCATCCAGCTTGACCGAAATACCATGCACTTATCTTGGTTGATTCATAATTGGAAGAAAAATAAGTCCTATCCAATCAAGAAAGAATCTCTCCTTACATGGAACAAACATAATTACTAATCACCATGTGTACCTGTGCCTTTTGTCTTATTATGTCACATCCTTTATTCTTATTAAAGCTTCATATGAATATGCACTGTGGAATCATGTGGCTCCTTTTAATTGTAATACTCTACCAACATCATACAAAATAGAGATTCTTGATATTAAAGTTCTAAAAATGAAAATTAAAGGTTTAAGACCTCTAGAATAAAGGATACAAGGGCGAGGGCAGTACTGGAGTGTGATATTGGACAAATTATATTGTTATATTGTGTGCATGTGCAAATAAGTAACAACAAATCCTGTCGTTACATTCAACTATAATGTGCCAGTAAGAAAAAAAGGGGAAAAAAAACCACTGGAATAGCTTGGAGTATAGAAAAATATCTTTTAACTGAGCAAAAAATTCACAAACCATAAAAATATTTGATCAAAGTAGAGGAAAAATATTTTCAAACTATAAATTGAAAAACATAAATATAAATGACATAGTCTGAGATGAAATATGTGTAATACATACACAATTATTAATGTCAAGATAATATTATATGTTTCTTTAAGTAAACAAAGACACATAGTCTTAAGAAAAATTAGGAAATGGTATGGAAGACAATTTTGAGAACAAAGAGGCTTGAATCCTAATGACTATAAAAATGTTATTTATCCTTATTACTAAAAATTATCAAATAAAAGTTACAAGATAGCTTTAAACTTTTGAATTTATATAATTTAGAGTCATTCGAATTGGCAAAAAATTAAAAGTTTTCATAATACCAAAATGTTGAGAAAGACAGAATGAACAAGAACTAATAAACTCATTGGAGTGAAATTTGTTACCACTTTGATTAGCATTTGGTAATACTGAGTACAGTTGAAGATTTACTGAGACCAAGTAATTCCACATCTGGATATTTACCATTGAGAAAACATCAATGTGCACAGAGTTGTATGTATTTAACCATAGCCACGCAAAAATAAGGCAAAATTTTAGTATCACTACTCATTCAATAGATTATTACACTGAAGATATAATGAATGAACTAAAACTGCACGTACTAACTTGTATGACTCCAAATTATTTGTGGAATTTTAAAAAAACCTTTCAAAAGGGTGCATACAGTTTTATATTTCTATAAATATTAAAATACAAAGATACTATATATATATTTCATACAATAAAGTACATGTGCAACAACACGGGGATAAAAACCTTTTTTGTCATGTTGATATTCTACCAAAAAATATATTTTACAACATGTTAATTTTGATAAAGTTGCTCAGTGTGATTATAATTATAAACTAGAAGTTTTATTCTAATATTTCTAGATATTATAGCTCCATAAATAGTTACTAGATAAATATTCAGTGTGGCTAAAGCACAGATTATTACAGTACTATAACTCTTTTTGATGAAAATAATAAATTATTTTTAAATAATTATAAATCTATACATGCTTGACTTCTAACTAAAATAAAAGCTATCATTTACAGAGTTCTTACTATACATGCGTTGACTTGTAACTCTCAGTGGGACCTCTAGTCACTCAATGCTTCTCAAATTACTCAACACTTGTAAATCAGCAGATGGAGCCCAGTCCTCTCTGAAGAAGTATGTCTGCTAGAATCCTTCGATTTTCTGGGATTATTATGTATACTTGATTATCATTATTTCAACCTTCTTTGTTAATTTGTTCTCTTGTTTTGTTATGAGTTTATAATCATTTGTTTTATCTTAGTCTGAATGTAGCTCTTTTTCTATGATGAGTCTGGGCCAATATCCCCACTTATTTCTGCTGCCAATAATGAAGAGTTAGAAAGATGCTATTTACACATGTTATTATTTTAAATGTAAATAGTTAGCCACAGCTGCTGCAATTTTCCCAATTGTAAGACAGAGGAATGAGGTAGGGAGACAAGGGCACAAACACATTTATCAATTCTCTAGAAATTCAAAATAAATATGAAAGAAAAACATTACATGGAATAATTTGCTTCCAGGACACTAATAATAAGGAATAATTTGCTTTCATCCTTTAAATTGGATGGACCTATATAAATCCTAGCAAAGCCTAATACATACAATGAGCACAATCATACATTAGACAAGGAACTAGCAATTAAAAAGGTAATACTTGCATGGGATTTTGCAGAAATGTTCTGTTTAAATTATCACTATAAACAATTGGCAAATTAAAGCACAAGCAAATATGAGGTTACATAATCTTTTAGTTTTAGAAAATAGTTCTTCATACTTATTTTTAAAAAGTAATTTAGAATTTTATTAAACAACTTAAAAATTAGTTGAGTGAAAATATCTAATACTAAAACAATTTTCCCAATTCAATGCTTGTGAGATGAATCCATGTTAATATGTGACTAATTCATTCACTTTTACTTGTATACTATTTAATCTACATATACCATAATTTATATATACATTCTGATGTTAATAGATATGCTATTTCTTTTTTTCCACACTCTTAATTGATACATTATAGTTGTACATCATGGTGGAATTTGGTTTTACATATTCATACATGCAAACAACATGAAAATACAATTTGGTGAACATTACTAGTACTAGTAATTCCACTTTCTCTTCCCTCCTCCCTTCCCCCAGTCCTATTCCTGTATTTTACTGATCTTATTTTGATTTTCATAAGATCTCTCCAATTTTCTTTTCCTTTTTCCTCTCTCCTACATATGAGGAAAAAACAAAACAAAACATTACTTTTGACCTTTTGGATTTGGCTTCTTTGGCTTAACATAATGGTCTCAAGTTCCATCTATTTTCCTGAAAATGACAAATTTCATTTTATTGTGGTTGAATAAAACACAATTGTGTATATATACCACAGTTTCTTTATCCACTCATCCCTTGATGGCTACATAGGTTGATTCCATAGATTAGTTACTATGAATTATACTGCTAAAAACATGGGTATGAATGTATCATTGTATTACGATGACTGTATCCATGTGGGTTTGTCTGTGTGTCTTCTATTTATAACATTAGTCTGTGTGTCTGTTTTTATGTCAGTACCATGCAGATTTTATTACTAGAAATCTGTAGTGTAATTTAAGTCAGGTATTGTGATGCCTCTAGTATTGACTTTTTGGCTTAGAATTGCTTTAGCTATTCTGGGTCTTTTGTTCCTCCAAATGAATTTTGGAACTCTTTTTTTCTAGTTTTGTGAAAAAATTGTCAATGGCAATTTGATTGGGATTGCATTGAATCTGTATATTACTTTTGGTAGCATGGACATTTTAACAATATTGATTTTTGTCAATTCATGAATGTGGAAGGTCTTTCTATTTTCTTGTCTCTTCTTCAATTTCTTTCTACAGTATTCCATAGTTTTCATTGTGGAGTTCTTTCAGCTCCTTGATTAGATTTGTTCCTAGGTAATTTTTAATTGTGAATGTGATTGTTGTCCTGATTTCTTTCTCAGATTCAATGTTGATATATAGAAAAGCTATCAATTTTTTATGTTGATTTTGTAAGTGCTACTTTGCTGAATTTGTTTATTAGCTCTAGCCATCTTTGAATGGGGCTTTTTGGATCTTCTAAATATAGGATCATATGATCTGCAAACAGTCATAATTTCACTTCTTTCTTTCCTATTTTTATCCCTCTGTTTCCTTCTCTTGCCTAATTGCTCTGGCTAAAAATTATGGTGATAATAGATAGTAAATAGAATTGATTAGAATGGCTACCTTTGTATTCTCCCAGATTTTAAAGAAAATTCTTTCAGTTTTCCACCATTTACTATGAGGTTGACATGGGACATTTTGTATAAGCACTGAATTTTGTCGTGCTTCTATTGAAATGACTAAGTAGTTTTCCTCTAATTCCATTTATGTAATGAATTACATTTATTGATGTGTATATGTTAAACCATCCTTGCATTCCTGGGATAAAACTAATTTGATCATTATGTATAATCTTCTTAAAATGCTTTTAATATGGTTTGCTAATATTTTCTTAAGATTTTTCCATCTAAGTTCATCAAGGATATTGGTCTGTAGTTACTTTTCCTTTATGTTCTCTTTTCTCATTCATTCATAGAATGAATTTGGGAGTGTTCCCTCCCTTTTTATTTCATGGGATAATGTGAGGAGCATTGGCATTAGTTCTTCCTTAAAGATATGGTAGAATTCAGCTGAGAATCCATCTGGTTTGATGCAAGAATTTATCGTACTATTCCTATCTCATTGCTAGATACTCGTCTGATTCCATATTCTATGGTCTCTGGATTCAATTACGACAAGTCATATGTATCTAGAAATATATCAGTTTCTTCTAGGTTTTCTAATTTATTGGAGTGTAATTTTTCAAAATAGTCCCTAATGATCTTCTGAATTTCTGTGATGTCTGTGGTAATTCCCTCTTTTGGATCTCTAATTTTATTAGTTTGGATTCTCTGTCCTTTTCTTTTGATTAGATTGGCTAAGGGCTTATCAATCGTATTTAACTTTTCAAAGAAAAACTCTTTATTTTGTTGATCCTTTATGGTGTTTTCTTTAATTTTCAAGTTCATTGATTTCAGCTCTGATCTTAATTGGTTTGTTCTTCTTTTCCAGGGTTCTTGAGATGTACCATTGGATTGTTTATTTGATATTTTACATAGGCACTCATAGCTATACACTTTCCTCTTAGAATTGCCTTCATAGTATCCCAGAAGTTCTGCTATGATACATCATTATTCTCATTTGAGCTTAAGTATTTTTAAATCTCACCCTTGATTTTTTCTATTACCCATTTGTCATTCAAGAATATGTTCAATCTGATGTGCTGATAATTTTTGAATGATTTTTTGTTTATTACTAATTTTATTCTATTATGGTAGATAAGATGCAAGAAATTACATCATTTTCAATGTATATGCTAAGAGTTTCTTTGTAGCCTAAAATATGGTCTATTTTTGAGAAGGTTCTATTAGCCACTGAGAAGAAAGTGTATCCAGCTGTTACTGGATGAAATATTCTATCAATGTCTATAAGGCCATTTGATTTATAATATTTTTCAGATCTAAAGAGTCTTTACTGAGTTTAGGTATTGAAAATCTATCTATTAGTAACAGAAGTGTGTTTAAATCAACCAGTATTATTGTATAGGAGTCTATCTGAGGATTTAAATCAAGTAGAGTATCTTTTATACAATTAATTGAACCCACATTTGGGGCATAAATATTTACTATCATTATATCTTCTCCTTGAATCCTTCCCTTTATCAGTATGAAGTGACTTTCTTTGTCTCTTCTGATTTTGGTTTGAAGTCTGCTTTGTTAGATATGAGAGTTCTTGATTGTTTACAGGCTCCATTTGCATGGTATATCAATTTACATTCTTTCACTTTTGTGGCTATCTTTTCCTGTGAAGTGAGTCTGTTGCAAACAACACAGAGTTGGGTCATGTTTTATCTATTCTGCCAGTCTGTCTTTTTTGTTTGTTTGTTTTTGATACCAGGAGCACTTAACCACTGAGCCACATCCCCATCTTTTTTCATTTTATAAAATTTTGATACAGGATTTCACTAATTTGCTTAAGGGCTCACAAGTTGCTGTGTCTATCCTCAAACATTCAATCCTCTATTTCCTCCTTCCAAGTACGGAGATTACAGTCTTGTGCCACCTTACTTGGCTACCAGCCTGTTTTTTAATTGGAAAGCTGAGAATATTTATACTCAATGTTATATTAAATTAATTTATTCACTTATGGGTAATGGGGATTTAACCCAGTGTCCAGTTACCACCAATCTACATCCTCACCTTTTTTATTCATTTTTCATTTTGAAACAAGGTCTCACTAAGTTGTTTAGGGCCTCACTAAGTTTCTGAAGCTGACCTTGAACTTGTGATTCTCCTGTCTTAACCTCCTGAACAGCTGAGATTACAGGTATGTGCCACTGCACCATGTCATTCAATGTTATTTTGGAGAGATATTTATTAAATCCTGTCATTTTGATTTCTTCCTAATGTTTAATTTGGTCCTATTTTCAATTTCTTAACTACTCTTCAAATGAAATTTGTTCTTTTGTGAGCTCTGTTTTTTTGGTTTTTGTTTTTCCTTTTCTTCTTTTTAGTCAGGTATTTCTTTAGGTAGGTTCTGTAGTGTCAGCTTAGTATTCATGAATTATTTTAGTTTCTGCTTATTTTCTAATCTCCTTAGATTTTAAAGGATAATTTTGATGGATATAGTAATCATAGTAGACAATTATTTTCTTTTAGTACTTGGAACACCATTCCAAACTTCCTGGCTTCTAGAATTTATGCAGACAAATTAGAAGTAATTCTGAATGACTTCCCTCTATATGTCATCTGATGTTTTTACCTTGATGCTCTTAAAATTCTATCCTTGTTCTGTGTGCTAGACAATTCAGTCCTAATGTGCTGAGGTTCTTTATTGATCTTGTCTATTCGGGGTTCTGAATTCTTGAATCCAGATGTCCATCTCATTCACAAGATTTGAAAACTTTTCTGTTCTTTCTCTGAAGAGGTTATCCATTTCATTAGCCTGCATCTCATGGTGCACCTCAATTCCAATATTTCTTAAATTTGGTCTCTTAATATTGCCCAGAATTCTTATATATTCTTATAATGGTTACTTATGTTCTTTTCTTTAATACTATCTGAATGTTCAAGGCTGGCCACTTTGTCTTCGAATTCTAAAATTCTGTCTTCATCAAGTTCTACTCTATTAAAGAGACTATCAACTGAACATTTTATTTGATTTATTGTTTCTTTCACTTCCAATATTTCTGTTTGATTCTTTTTCAATGTCTCTATCTCCTTATTGAATTTCTTATTCATATACCTTACTGATTTCCTTAATTCATTCAGTTGTTTTTCTGTGTTGTCTTAGAATTCATTCTTTTGAATTCTATCATTTGAATTAATATCATTCTTTTGAATTCTTTTTCTTCCACTTCAATATGTTGGGGTCAGTCACTAGTGAATTATGAATTTTAAAAGCATCATGTTACCTTGTTTTTTAAAAATATTCCTTGTATTCCTATGTTTTTATACATAATTTTAGATAGATTTATTTTCCACTATTATATGTGGGCCTTTTAAGGACACAGTCTTCACTTGCCAAAGTGTCTTAGAGTAATCTAGTTTGAGACCCCATCACAGGGGTGGTATCCACAACCTTTGTGTTAATTCTGTTTTTGCTGTAGCAGCAGATGTTCACAAGTGGGATCTGAGGACCTATCCCTAGCTCTTTCCACTTGGGGCCTGGTTGTTCACATGTGATTTTGTCTTTTCTATTCTTTGTATTAAAGTAGAGCTGGAGCTTGGCTGTCATTATTTTGTGCATGGAACAAGGTGTGCTATCTTTCATGAGAGTTTTGTTCAGCAGCCGAGTCTCTACTCTGAACTTGTAGTATCACTGTAGGTTCCCAGCACCTCACAGAATAGGAGGAAATAAACAATAGCAACAAATGATGCAAACAATAAATAGCATTAAAATAAATACCTGGTTCCTACTATGACATCTACAATGTTAATTATCACAAAAACAGGAATGGTGAGATGAGCAAATTGCCAACAGCACAAACAATAAAAAACATGAACTAGATCTGGTATTAAAGCAAAAACAGCACTTGTCAACTATGTCAACCACAGCGGTAATAACTGCAATAGCATGAATAGTGGGGACAAGAGTTATATAAACCAAATAGTTCAAAAGATGATAAAAATACAATTAATTAAGAGCAAAGAAAATGTGACAGGAAGGGAGAAGAGAGTTTACAATGTTCCAAGTGTGAACAGAGAGAATGCAGGAAAGATACAGTAGATAGTTATAAGGAAGGAGGAGAAAAATGGGAAACCAAGGTAAAGGGGGTGAAAGAGAGAACAAGATAATTTGGCTGTTGGCAGGAGAAAGAGAAACAAACAAAAAGAAAATGAAATGGTACTTGTAAGAAGCATATGCCATAGACATGCCTGGACATGCCGGGGACTCACTAAGTTGTTGGCCATAAGGAACAGCAGCCACTGACATGCTTAGTCATGCCTGCTTACAATCAATAAAGGGCACTAGCTATAGGCATGCTTAGCAATGACTGGTTACAATGATAGGGAGCATAGCTCCATGGACATGCACAAAGATTATGTCCAGCTGCAATTACATCATCTGACAGGACATAACCAATGGACACTGACCTTCATTGGGTGTAACTGATCACCAGTTCACACCACCAACTTGGAACTGTATTTAAACTGTTTGTCCTGCTACACTGGGGGATTTTGCTCCAAGGACATCAGTGAGACTGGCTGCCTTGCTGTCCATTCCTAGATCAACTCCACCATTCCCTGACGTCCAGCTGTCAGCTTAACAGAATCACTAGACAAAGACAACATCTGCTCTTTGGTAAGAAAAGTCACATGGCACCAGAGGCATTTGGTGGCTTGTGGCTGTCCTAGGATTGTGTGAATTGCTTGTAGTGTTTAGTTGCCCTAGGATCATGTGACTTGCTTAAAGTGTTTAATTAGTGCACACTGAATGCTAGTTGGGTTGCTCCAGCACACCTAACATTTTTCACATTAATTGTTTATTATTTGATGATTGATGTGATTGAATATATGGTTGCATTTAAAGCCAATCTGCCTCAGAGTATTAATAGTGCTGCTCGCAACAATATCAAAATAAACAAAGCAAAAAACCTCAAAAGACAAGATGAATAAAAATAACTACATTCAAAAATGCTATAAATGCAGAAAAAAAATGTATATATGTCCATGAACTAATCAGCACAGCAAGAACACCAAGACAACACAACCAAAAATAGTCTTAAAGAAAAATGAAAGAATTGTCTCCACTGAGGTAGTCAAAATAGTCAGTGAGAATTGATGGCCACTGCCTAAGCCCAACTGTCCTTGTTTTGATTTCTTCTTGGGCTATGTAGAGAGAGAGAGACTACATAAAATTTGAGAATTGCTAACTCCTTCCTATTTTTGTGTTGCTCACCAAGTTGCCATATGGAGTGGCCTAAGACTGAAGCTGGTTGAAATAAATTCTGTTTCCCTTCTCAGCAATATAAGGTAGAACTCAATGGGAAGTACCACCAATTGGGGTTTTGTCTACATAGACCAGATCAATGCACTCCCAGGGTGGGGGTACTGCAAAGTTCTGTGAGTGGAGTTCTGGAGGCTGGGGCTTAGGTCTGTCTAATCAGGCCTCAGGACCTTTATTAGGTGGTGTCTGCTCTGAAGAGGTTAGATCAACATACCCTTAGGGCCAGACAGATGCTGATCTCTGCTGGAAGTCTGAATCTCAGAAGCCTGGCAAGAATTCTACTACAGTAAGGAAAGCCAATTCTCCACACTCTGCTGCCCATGCAACAGCCTTCCTAGGTTTACTTCTTGAGTGATTCACAAGCTTGTTCAGTTTCCCAACCCATTTCAGCTAGTCACTTGAGTCATCAGACTCCAAGGAAAAGTGACTTGGGATCCCCTTAATTTTTTGGACTGAATCCCCTAGGTATGATCTTCTCTGTGCCTATTCCATTCACATCCTGCTAGTTATACCCTAGGCCACATGGAAGGTGCTTACCTGGGCAGTATGAGATTGTCAGCCACGCCCTTCTACACTCCAGCAGGAAGCTGCAGTGTGGCTGTCTCAGGATGGCTCCCACCTCAGCTCTCCACTTTATAGTTGAGAAGTACAGAGTACCTTTCAAACACCAGGTCATGGTACAGCCTCTGGATCACCTATGTTGAGGGTACTGTTCTTATCTACAGGTCTTTCCATAACAAATCTGTCACTATATTTCTCTCTTTGTTAACCCTCCACTCTGTGGTCACCCTGTGCTGCTGTTATTGTTTCTGCAACCAGCTTTGCTCCAATGCACTCTTTATTTTTTGTTCAATGCACCTAAATTTTTGAGTCTCTAAGACACTGCATGTCATGGCAGAGGGGACCAGCAGAGAAAAGCTGCTCAGCTTATGGTGGGTCAGGAAACAGAAAGGAAAGAGAAGGAGGCACAGGGGAGGTGAACCTTTCAGAGCATGTTCCCAGTGTCCACTTCTCCAGCTATGCCTGACCTGCCTATAGTTACCACCCAGTCAATTTGAACAAGGATTAACTGGTGATGTTATAGCTCTCACAAACAAATCATTTCACCTCTGAATACTCCTGCAGAAACAGAAGTTTTGGAGGACACCTTACATCAAAACCAAAACAAGGTCCTTTTTTCTCCTTTGAATATGAGCTAGACCTACTAACTTCTAACAAGTAAAATACAGAAATGTAATAGGATTCCATATCAAAAATTATGTCACAAAGATACTGTAGTATTTTTCCTGGAGGTTCATTCTTACTTGCTTGTTCAAAGGACATCTGGTTACCTTGTAAACTACACATGTGAAGGAGATTATGTTCCGTGAGAACATTTAGTAAGGATGTGAAGACGCCAACAATCATGTGAGTAAGCTTGAAAGTGAATCTCCCCAGTCACACTTTGAAATGACTGCACTCCTAAATGATAACTTGATGACAGTCTTAAGTGAGATCCTAACATGAAGATGCAGCTAAATCATGATGGGATTCCTAGCACACTTATCACACTGTGATACAATAAATCACTATTATTTTAAGTCAAAGTCTCCACTGTTAGAAAAAGAAAATAAACTAGATTATGAAATCTAAAAATTAAAAAGAATAAAATGAACTATTCTTGATATAGTTTTTAGAAAAAGATGTCTGGGGGATATATGTCTGGGGGATATAATGAGGCCATGTTCCAACACCCTAGTAAAACAACACTCTTTCAATTGCTTCTCCAGAATTTTACTTGTCTGCCAAGTCCCATCCTTTCTCTCATTTATCTGTTGCTTTAATTGCAGAGTAATGACAGCATCTTACATGTCTTGGGGATGTCTAGGGGATGTATCTTGCTTAGCATGCATAAGACCCTGGGTTCAATGCCCAGTGCATGGGCGGAGGTGTCAAAAGAGATTAATTCCTAGCATAAAAGAGCAAGGAGCTAAACAAATTCTCAAATATTCTCTCCAAAAGGCAACATGCATTCCAACATTTTAGAAGTTGACCCTGGTCATAAAACAATCAAAAATTTTTATTCACAAGTGTTTCTAAACTTGACAAGAGCAACACAGAGCTGTGGAGTTTATGCTATGGTTACTCCACTGCTCCAGCCGGGCTTGGTCTGCATTATAGTCTAAGTAGGTCCTGAAAATTGAGAAGTTTTGTTGCTGCTGTTGGAGACATCTCACTTGATTTAAGGTGCTTTCAACGAAAGACCAGCAGAAAGAAAGGTCAACAGATCCTACATCCTGAATTTGCAGCCCTGATCTCATTTTTCCTCTTCTTCCTCCCCCTTCACTTTTTCTCCTCCACTCTCCTCATTCTGCATTTCTTTCCTCTCTCTCTCTCACACACACACACCAAAGTTTCCGGCAATTATCAGGGCTGCTGCATCAATTGATCAAAGTACAAGGACACCTAAGTATCACTATGTTGCTTTCCTATGAACAGTTTCCTCCTAGAGTGACTGGACAAGGAATCATGCAGATTATTGATCCATCACTAAGAAATAGAATTGGTTCAACTACCTATCCTTAAGACTCACCAGAGTCATAAGAAAAAGGTGGCAACTATTATCTAGGACAAGCAGAGCTGCTGATATTGAGTCAGCTGTCATTTCTGTTCTTCCTAACATAATATGGAGATGGTCGGAATTCATCCACTTTCCCTCCTTCCCCTGGCCTTAAACAAAAATGGTACAATCGGTTTTCAGGTTTTATGGTGACTAAAAACATGCTTGTGCTATTAGACACAAGTATCATTTAATTTTAATCCTAGAATTGTTTCCTAAATCATAAAAACTGCTAATGGATTTCAATTTATATTTAAATCCTTAAAGCAAGAGACAGAATTAAGATCTGTGATTTTTAAAAGATATAGACTTAAAAGAGCATTCACTCTGTCAAATAGAAGATGGACTTAGTATTTCTGAAGTCATCTCTGATGGTCTCTCTCACTGATACGGTAATAATTAACACCTCTACATAGTGATACAAAGATAAAATGAGGCCATGTTCCAACATTCTAGTAAAACATCACTCTTTCAATTACTTCTCCAGAATTTCACTTGTCTGCCAAGTCCCATCCTTTCTCTCATTTATCTGTTGCTTTAGCTGTAGAGTAGTGACAGCATCTTACAGAAGCAATCAGGTTTCTGGTCTTCGTTTATACTTAAAAAAAATAAAAACAAGTCATGATAAATTTAAATCAACTTGACCTGCCACTGCACACAAAATGAGGCAAAAGTTAATCCTATGCAATGGAAACAGATGGTATTTTCTTTTTGTTTCCATGTTGTGTCTGAAATGGCCACTGCTAATCTCGGAGTTGGAACCCAATGACCCTTTGCAATGGTAAATAGCATGGATATGTCTTTCTGTGATATCAGTGTCCCTGACATCAATACACACAGCCCAAAGCAGAAAACCAGGTTGAAATCAATTATGTGGTTGAAAGGGCCTGTTTCTTTGCACTGAAATATTAGGGAGTCAGGACATGCTGTACTCTATTAACACATCTGCTCCTGAGGCTTGTGTTCTTTGGAATTTTTCTCATCTCTGGTAGAAATATATAAATATCAGGAAATTCAATAACCAACTTCACAGATTGATCTGAATCTAAGGTAAAAATTCCCAGAATGACACAATCCTTAAATTATCATCTTTGCCAGTGTGTACCTCTATGATATTACCAAATCTATTTAGCATTGCATAACACTTAAGTCTAATAATGTTCAGTATTTTTCTTTCTTCTTTTGAAATGAATTTTTCCAACAGAAACCTTTCCAGTGGAAAAAAGTGGCTGAGTATGGAACTATCTAAATCAATTTTCTTCCCACATCCACAGCTGAATACAACTATGACAGGCCGGGGTGATATACTGGAAAATCCAGTATAGGAGACTCATATGTGCACTGGAGATTCAAGCACACTGCACTGTACTGTAGTCGGAGATATGTAGTAATAACTCAGATTCGTTTTAGCTTTATTTTTCAAAATCAGAACAAAGGAAAATGAAACTACCTATGATAAGCACATAGTAAGTGAACGCTGAGGCAGAAACACACAGATGTTAATCAAGGTGTAAAATACTACTGCTAACGTAAATGAGAGAAGCCATCACAGACAAGGAGGAACTGACTACTTGTACTTTATTGATGAAAGCAACCACCTTAGCCCTGTAATTAATGGGACCACTGCATTTAAAATATGAACTGTGTATAAATGCAGGCATTGAGAACACTTTGCAATTAGTAATTCATAGTAAGTACAAGACAATGACAATCCCAGTGCAGATAAGAGAACTTTGTGACAGACCAGAAATAATTGCTTTCCTACTTCTTTAGAAAGAAGTATAAAAATTAATAGTAGTAGATCTCCAGAATATATTGTTTATAGTTTGTTTTAAAATACTCTCACTAGCTGGGCATGGTAGCGCATGACTGTAATCCCAGAGTCTCAGGAGGCTAAGACAGAAGGATTTTGAGTTCAAAGCCAGCTTCAGCAATGACGAGGTGCTAAGCAACTCAGTGAGACCCTGTCTCTAAATGAAATACAAAATAGGACTGGGGATGTGGCTCAGTGGTCGAATGCCCCTGAGTTCAATCCCTGGTCTTCCCCCCCTCACAACACTATCTCTAATTTACCTGCAAGAATAAATTATACACAATTATTTCACAGGATTTGTTCAATTATTCTCAGCTATTAAATGTCTCAACTAAAGAGTTCAACCATGTATTCTTATTGACTTTAATAATGGCACTCTCTAACCAGCCACCTACAAAACCAGATTGATTATTCCTGTTATCCACAAACACTTTCACCTGAACTCATTAACAGTACAGTCCTGGGGTTCCAAGGCCAGTGTTACCAATTCATTTTTCAAGTAGAACTAGAAAGGTCTATCAGAAACACAATCACTTTATTGCTTAAAAGTTCAGGAAGTTCTGTGATTCTAATTTCTTTTTGATATTCCTAATCACATTTTAAGAATTAGCTCAAGCATTATCTTTATTGAAAACTTTTCCCAGTCCTCTTTGATAGAGTGAGGTTTCAGTGATGTAATGTAACCTTATTTTTCCACTGTAATAACTAGAGTGGCAGCAGGGCCACTGCAGTGACAACAGTAGAACTAACAACTAACATGATCGGCACTTAATGTGACTCTAATCATATCATATTAACTCATCTAATATTTATAACCAAATGTCTGGGAGGTATCATATCACTAAGAACTACTTTAATATCTGAAATCATAATAATTATCCTATGGCTAATTAGGTGAAATTAAGAATTGAAACCATCAGTTCTAGAACCAGAGATCTTAACCACATGACCACAAATACTTCCTCATTCTGAATTTATTGCTGTGTCCTATGAATATTTTCAGGGTGTATAATATGGCATTTTGTTCATCTTTGATCTCTCATTGTGTAGGATAAACTGGGAAATAGTGGTTATCCAGGACTTTCTCACAGGAATGTTAAGTGAGATAATGTATCCAAAGACTTTAGCACACTGGCTGTCCCATATCAGCAGACAGAAATCCCCTAATAAGTGCTTGAGGAACTTGTGAATCACAGAAATCCTTAATGTTTCCAAGTTTGGATTCACAGCATACGGAGACCTCAAAAGCAAAGCAAAATTGTACTCTTTTGTCTGTATGTTTTTAGGTGTCTCATTCAGATAGCCCCTGAAAAAGTCATTTCTTATTTCTCATATATTATAAAATTAATTAAATATGATAATAGATGACAGGTTTCTTAAGTGTGCTTCAGTGAATTTAGTTTTAGGGTATGTTTATCAAATGGTCAACATAGGAAGACTCATCTGAATACTATAGTTACTCAAAGAGCAGAACAAATTTTCTAAAGTCTCATCAGGAAAAGTAACTCAATAGTCACTTGCCCAGAACAGTGTTCTTTAAAGTGTATACAAGAAAATTTTAAGATATTTCATATGTATCTATGTGATTTTTTATACTGTATTCTGAACCACAAAACTGCCTTCTGATAACAGTTAAAATTTAACTGAAAGAAGGTCTAGACAGAGCAATAATTCTTTCAAATATTTTCAGATACAAGTCTGATTTAATAAAACAATAGCAACTTTAGAAGACTCAGGCTCAAGTTTACAGAAAAAAATGTGGGTTACTAATTATCTGTTTTTCTTTGGCTAAATCACCAATTGTAAAGCCTTTTTTTTTCTAACATTATTTGCAAAGTAGCTTCATTTTATATGTATATGTTGAATAGATGATATTTAATTATTCATAGTTTTTTGATGAGAAATTTCAGTTAATTCACCAAATTTGATTTGTTTTATCTTTTTGTTTTTTTAATAGCATTAGGCTTGAGAGTCACGGGGCCTTTTAAAAACCAGTAACCTTGGGATCATTCCCTTACAGAAGAGGGAGCACTAAAGAGTTCTCATTTAACCAGGCTAACAGGCCACTTGGGCCCTCTTTAGAAAGCATAGTTTCAAGATAAGGATTTGGGTCTGATGAAGTAAAACAATCAGTTCATAATAAACCAGAAACCCACAATAAAACTGTACTATCAAACTGAAGATTAGGGATGATGCACAAAGATGCTTTAAGTTATCCTAGGACTGCAATTAGGTAATTAAATGGAACTGTCTCCTTCTCCTCTCCTCTCTTTCTCTCCCCCCACCTCCCATATACAACTTTTAAAGTTATTATAATGATTCTAAATTTTAGCAATAGAAAATACAAATTTATAGATTCTTTATAACCTTCTCAGAGCCATTTAACTATCAAGGGCACAGAAAACCAAATGGACTCTGTGTTTTCTATCAAAATAAATTGCATTCTTACTAATTTTATATATTCTGCAATGATTGTGATATGAATGTGTTTGATATAAAACAGAGGCTTCCACTTTTTCTCTCCTGTGCATTAAAATACAATTTCTGTATTTCATAATAAGCTTCAGTATATTGGTTAAAAGATAGTACATATTCTACTTAAAACCAGTGGACAAAAATTTTCTTTCATTCATCTTCAGATTGTATTCTATTCATGTGCACTTGACTTTTATTTCAAGTTTCATTGATTATATTTAATTCCTTGAGTTTCCATCATTGTGTGCAATAGTTTTTACCTTTATTGAACTACCATGAAAGCATCCTCTTCTCAAAGAAATTATTAAGATAGTAATATTGTAATTCAAATAGAAACTAGAGAAGATATTCTTCAATCTCCAAGAACACTTTCAAACCTGAGAATAATTTACATTTTTAATCTCCTGAAAATACTTTGTGTCAGAATGATATAACATTAAGCACATCATCTACTACATTTCACTATAGTCTGTTTGATGAACAGTTTCACTGGGCCTTGTGAAAATGGAAAGAATATAGATTTACATCTACATAGCCCAGTCATATTAGGATTTATTTTGATATCCAGATTAAAAAAAAAACTGGTTATTTGAAAAAATAAAGAGCCTATGAGGAGATATAAGTTCAAAAAGTTTATTGACTTTTGTTATATATTTTGAATAGAAATTTAAAATGCTATTGCATCAAGAATTTAAAGTGTTCTTCAGTCTGTAATTGACAATCTGAAGTCAGAAAGGCATTTGAGGAATCTATAAGTAGATTATATGCTCCCTGTAATCTGTGGATTGTATCTTAAGTGTCTGAGATCTGCAAATAGCTATAGAAAGTCATCCAGAAACCAGGCTTAGTAAAGGAAAATAAATTCTGCTGCATTTGGGCCTGGGAATACAGCTCGGTAGTAGGGTGCATGCTTAGCATGAACAAGGCTCTGGATTCGCTCTCTAAAATCAAAAGAAAAAACATAAATAAAATAAAACCTGCATTTAAAATAAAATGAATATCCATACAATAGGATAAAGAAAAAATTCATTATTTTAATGACACTTTATTATATATCCTATTTTGGCATTCAGTCGATGAATGTGTGAATCACTAGTTAAATCTTAGGTTTACACAAGTTTTCAAAGTACGAAGTGTTTTCAAAATATGAAGACACTATGTAATGACTTCATAAGCTATTTAATTTCTAAGAAAATTTCAGAAAAAAAGTAAATATATTTTCTTATTTTAGTTACTGCTTTTCAGGTAAAATTGAGCTAGAATACCTTAGGATGACCTAAATAATTTTTCTTTAGTTGAGAAATTTGTAAAAAACTCCTATATGATGTGTGAAATGGTTGTTACTGTTTAAACATATTAGAAGAGATGTAATAAATATTTGTAGTAAAATAGTATAATAGTAGTGGAAACAGAAACAACAACGTTTTGTTAAAAACAATAGTGTTTTGTTAACCTATATAACCAAATGTGATAATTCTAATTACCTTAATACTATAGTGTAGCCTTAATTGATCACTTATTGTATGGTATGTGTTATTCAAGAATTGATTTGCACTTTCTTAATAAGTTCAACTTGGGATTCATGTACCATAATCTACAACATCATCATTTTTGTAATACATATTTATAATAGTTTGTTGCTGCTATACTGAATTGCATTCCACCCAAATTCACATTTTGAAATATTAATTTCCAGTGAGAAGGTATTTGGGTGTGGAGCCTTTGAGTGGTAATTAGTTCATGAATGTGGAGCTTTCACAAGTTGATTTGGCACCCTTATGAGATATGAGAGCTAGCTATCACTCTCTGATCTCTCCCATGCAAGGGCACAGCAAGAAAACAGTCATTTGCAAACCAGGAATCATGCCTCCCCAGAGAACATACCTGCTGGAGACTTGATCTTGTACTTACCAGCCTCTGGAGCTGTGAGAAGTCAATGTTCGTTGATAAAGCCACCAAACCTATAGTATCTGTTATATTGGCCTAAGTCAACTGCCCTTCTAGGATTGTCATATACCACATACTACATGATTTCAGATAAGGAATGCTATTATTGGGGCCTTGATTTTTGTAGCAAACATGAATACTTTTTAATTTAAGTGATTTTTAGTATTTGCACACATTAAGTAATTTTGTGTAAGATGTGTGTCATGATTTAGCAATGATTCCAAGGAATTCTTTTCAAAGAACTTACTGAGACATTGTGGAGTCATCCAAGCAATTTCAATGAATGGAAGTAATGGGACAACAACAAAATCTTATGAAATTGTTGTTACTGTGCTTATAAATGGGAAATATATATGTACAGGAAAGAGGGTAACTGAAAAGTGCCAGTAAGAACCATTGCTGGTTAGAATCAATTCCACAGTCTGATCAAGCCTAATTCACAGTGGAAATACACAAACCTATAAATATGAGACTGCAGGGTTGACTCACATAGCAAAATGATACCAATTAGGTGAGATTATTTTCAGTCTAAAATAAAAATTAGTATATATTAATGTGTTGTCCAGGATATGCTATAAAGCAACACACATGGCTTTTTAAAAATCCAGGCACGTGACACAAAAATGCTTTTGTTGATGAATATAAAATAATGACAGTAGGAAAAAGTACCATGATGTCCAGCATCATGAAGTTAGGATGCATACTAGCCACATTTTAGAACAATTATAATGAAAAATTATAAGAACTCTAAGAATATACCATTGCAGTTTTCAACGAGCTTCCTTTATTTGTTCAATAATATTTACAAAGTGCATTTTTTATTTTTCAAAATTCAAATTTGTCATAATCCATAGATAAAACTGTATGCATTCATCATGTATAAGAGTATGTTTTGAAAGACATACACTTTGTGGAATGGTTAAATCACCTAATTAAAATACGTATCACCTCACATAGTTATTATTTTTGTTGTGAGAATATTTAACATTCACTCTCTTAGGAAAATAGAAATAGGTATTTATTGAGAAAATAAAGGAAAATACTTTTGCTTCAAATTGAACATTACAGTTCAGTACTCTTTCTAGGTATTAAAAATGCCACAAATGGAAAAAAAAAAAAAACAAATTATTTTCTAGTATTTTTTTAAAAATCCCCTTAACATTGTTTTCGACTTCTTGTTATTATAATTCTGTATCTAAAAGATTTATTCAGAAAGTATATATGCAGTATATATTACACACCAACAACTTGGATATCTGGGGCATTAAGTTTCATAATTGTTAGCACAGACATTGATCCAAGCTTCTGGGTTCCCAAATTGGCAATCCCAAATTGCCAATTCCATAATTTGTATAATCATGCAATCCATATATTTTCATTTTCTTAACCTTGTGCACCTAATTTTACTGATTTGTTAAATGGAGATGATGATGATGATAATGATGATGATGATGATGATGATAATAATAATGTCTTACAGGGTTGTTTAAGGATGAAATTAGTCAGGGCATGTGTAGTTCTAGTTTAGTGGCTGACAGGGCTCTGAACTGCTATTGGAAGGTAGCATGCTAGGGATATGTGAGATTGAGGGAGTTATAGAAAGAGTGCTCAACTGTAATGTTCAATTTGAAGCAAAAGGATATGCCTTTATTTTCTCAATAAATACTTATTCCTATTTTTAAGTGTGTCAGCAAATAAATGCTATCATGGATAGTGCTTAGGCCTTGCATAGTTATAGAGATACAGATTTTTTTATATAATTATAATAAAATAGAGGCATTTTATTAATCTAGTGACTAGCACTTGTTAGCCCAAGGAGATTACTCGTTTAAAATTCACTTTAAAGTATTCAGGCTGAAGGTGATCTAGTGAGCCTGGAGGGAAGTCCCACTTAAGGCTCTCCATGAAGAGGTATGATGCTGTTTCTCCTGAGTAGAGATTTGATAGCAATCAGGAAAAAAGATTTATCGGAAAGGAGAAAGAAAAGGAAAGAAAAGGAAAGAAAAGAAAAGAATGTAGGGAAGAGGCATCAAGAATACACCCAACATTTGGAGACACAGAGAGGACACAGGTAACAAAGATTCCTTCAGGTTCAGGCAAAGGTGTTTGCCTGATGGGTGCAAAGGTGTTTGCCTGATGGGTGCAATTCCATCATACCTGGAAGCTTTCCAAAAGAGCCTTGTGTGCTCATGGAGCCTTGGTAGTTAGGGAGTTTGGATGAAAAATCAAATGGCACCATGATTCATGATTGGGTCAAACAGAATTTCCCCATTCAGGGACAGAGTAGAGTCCTCAGTGGCAGAGGGCTTTACAAAACAAGGTAGTTTTCAGAAACCCTGAAGACGGGATTTAGACTTGGATGGAATATGAAAATAAAATGCCTAATCTTGACTCAGAAAATCTTGAGGTTGGACCAAGGGTCTGTGATTTTTCAAAGATATGTATTTGACTCAGTTATCTTACTCCTGGGCTTATAACCAAAGGGCTTAAAATCAGCATACTACAATGATGCAGCCACATCAACATTTATAGCAGCTCAATTCACAATAGGCAAGCTATGGAACTGACCTAGTTGTCCTTCAACAGAAGAATGGATATAGAAAAGGTGGTATATATACATAATGGAATATTACTCAGCCATAAAGAAGAATAAAATCATGGTATTTCTTGATAAATGGATGGAACTGGAGAATATCATGCTAAGTGGAATGAGCCTGTCCCAAAAAACCAAACTCAGGATGTTCTCTCTATATGTGGATTTTACCCATAACAAGGGAAGAAAGGGAAGGGAAGTATAGAAGTTCATTGGATTAGACAAAGGAGAATGAAGGAAAGGGATGTAGGATGGGAATAAGAAAGACAGTAGAATGAATCAGACATAACTTTCCTAAGCTTATATATGAATATACAACTGGTATAACTCCACATCATGTACAACCACAAGAATGGGATTCTAATTGGAGTGGGTTGCACTCCATATATGTGTAATATGTCAAAATACACCATGCAGTCATGTATATCTAAAAATAAAACAAAACAAAAAAGATACACAAAAGTTTAGGAGGTAAAAACCAAAGATAAAAACTATAATATGGCTTCAAAGCTAGGAAAAAGAAAAAAGCTCCTTCAGTACTACTTCTGAGGATGTAGTCTGATTGCATTAGAGCAAATGAATATCTCCAGGGCCCTTAGCAATACATATTATTGGTATTTGACATGGATATGATTGGAAATGGGGGGAATCACAGATTTTAGCTTAAAATTCATAAGCTAGTTCTAAGAATTCAAAGATCAAAAGGAAAAGCCACAGGTCTTAAGAGAAATAAAGATAAAAATTCAAATGCACATTCATAAAGAGAAAATAAGCAGGCTACATTTACCTCCAAGTATTTTTCAGTAAATGACTAATCTTTTCATAAGTGTGTTTCTTGTACCCTACTATAAGTTCATCACTGAGCGAATCATCTGGAATGGGTCTACTAAATGATAAAAGGTAATTTCTTTCTGGAAGCTTATTAGACTTGTATAAAAACAAAATTTAGAGGCATGAATCACACAATTTTGTTAATATGCACAGTAGCTGTTAATACATGTCCACATTGGCTTATATTCAATTACAAATAATCCCACAGTTCCTTATATATGATTTTGAAGTCTAAAAAAAAGTACTCCACAACCTATTTAGTAGCATGCTTGGCATAACTATGGCTCTATCAATGATAAATACTGTCTCAAGTGACAGAAGCCTACTTATAAAGTTCATTTCTCCCACTTCATGTTTGACATGACACAGGATACACATAGATCTACATTATATTCATGGCTTCCATCATATAGCACCCTAGATCTCACGGGTGATGTTACAGAAATATTTCACATTCCACAAAACTTTTCTAAAATCGGAAAAACTGAATCATGAAGTGTTCTCATGCATTAAAACATGACAAAGCAGGTAATCACACCAGATTTTCAACATATAAAATTTAGAAAGTAAAGTTATAATTCCCAGGGGAGGAACTAAAGAGCTCAGTTAGTGAGCAAGAAATCTTGAGAGGTAGGACATAAGTAAAAGCTGGATATAACAGTGGAGAGCAAGATAATAATAAAATATATACATCGGTTTGAGATGGAGATTTGTTACTGAAATAAGATGCAAACTTTTTTCTCTATTAGTAACAAGAGCAAAAATATAAACATAAATGTACATCAGAATAGCCTTCAAGCTCTTTGAGAAACATGCAAAATTTCCGTTTATAAAGTTGCTCAAAATTTGATATTTTTATCCAAGTAACAACCTAGGAATTAATTGTACACTATTGTAATTATGTTTATTTTCTTGAATTCTTTAATAAATTTAGTAGGAGGGCTTTCCAATTAATGGCATATTTTATATCGTTTTTATTAGTACTATTTTATTACTTTTGTTTGTAAAAACTAATTTTTAGAACCAGTCATCTAACTTTTTTAACCAAGTTTTTTTTTGTGTGTATCTTTTTCAAATCTCCAACTCACTATAAACTCATTTATGGTAAGGACTTTGCATTTTTATCTCTCACCAGAGCTCCTAGTAGTGTTCTGAATATAGCAGGTCCTCAATTAAAATAGTTCACTAACAGACTCTAATTGAAGTGGCCTTCTAAGGACTTCAGTCCAACAGAATGAAGAAATGTTTAGGATTTTCAGAATCATGTAGCCTGAAGGCTGTAGGAACAGGTATAGAGCAACCAAGGGAAAATAGTTGGTTGCCACTCTGATTGTGTATCTGTGGGATGTGTAATGGGAAAATATTTCAATAGGTGCTCTGTGAATAAGAGGGTACATTTTACCAACAGTGAATGTAGTGAATGGATAATAATCAGCTTCATAAGAATAGGCCTAACCTGATTTTAAATTAGCCCTTCTATTTGGTCTTCTGAATAAAAGCAGTAAAAAGTTATGAAATGGTGGATTTGGCGGGGGGGGGGGGAAGAGATTTATTTATTTATTTGTTTGTTTGTTTGATTTTTGGAACTGGGGATTGAACCCAGGGCTCCATGCATGCAAAGCAAATTTTTTACCACTAAGCTATGTCCCAGCCCAAAATAGTGGGTTTTTTCCCTAAGCTTTTTACTTAGAAATTCTAATATTATTTGAAAATTTGATTGGTAGTATGTCCCACAAGTAAATAACATGGATAAGCAAGCATTTCCATTTGTACTATACATAAAATTGAAAAATCCCGTTTTGAATCTTATTAATAGAGTAATTACCATGAAAGCCACCCATTTTAATAAGCATTGTAATTACCATATCAAACATTATTAAGACTTTCTAAACCCAATGTTGGTGTTTTGGGGATGGATGGGGTGGATAAACTCTGCTTAATGGAATTGACTTAGGGCATTAGTTTTCTCCCAGGTTAGCCACATTTCCAGAATTCCCATCAGTCATTCTAGTCCTTTCTCTAAAATTTTCTGTCCAGAAGTCATGTTGACAGGACTAGTGGATAGGGTAGAGGGGAGGATAACTTGTCAACATTTTTAAATGTGCAGTTTATAAATCTTTTAATACAGGAAAATTGTGTTTGTGGAACATATTGATAACGTATCATCCTAAGCTCTCAATAATTTCTGTGTGAAGATATAATAAATAATTCTAGTGCAGACAAGGAGCAAAAAAAAAATGGAAAGAAAGAAATGACTGCTTGTTCTAAATATAATGAAATGCAGCAATCTACCTAAGTAAAATTAAAGTGGGGCTGTGTTTCAGAAATAAGAATGCTTACAAAATGTATAGTGGATATTAGAAAAGATTTGTCTCATGTGTGAACAGTGTCTGCACACATGAAAACTTATTAAGCTAATGCCTCTGAATCTAATTTCTTTTGAATTAAAAATAAGTTCTAATCAAATCCTAACCTTTAAAATAGTATGACCTCTATTACCCTGTGAGCAACACAGTCATGACTTTGAATAAGTGAAAGAATTAGGTAGGCATATTCTTAGAAAATTGTTTAAATGTCTTCAAGAACCTTAATGTAACAAATATATTTGGAGATTAGAATTTCAGAATTCAGAACCTTTACTTTGTATTCCTGTGTAAAATATACTCCTCCTTCCTCCAAAGATGGAACCTAAGGATCTCAGTGAGTGGAGTGGCAATTGATTCTTAGAAAGGGTGAATAAAGCAATACCAGTATTAGGAGAATGCTGATTCTCGTAAGTAATTCTACAGTTATGAAGGCACAGTTTCTGTATTTCACAGCTCCCATAAATGGAAGATCATCAGTCACATGGTCTAACATCCCTGGCTGTAAATGTTCAACCCATTTTTTAAATTAAGCTCTTGTTCCTCCCACCATCTTAATCACTCTTCCTTCCAAACACTGTTCTTTCAGTCTCCCTCCTGGTTCTTTAACCAAACTTCTCATCCATTAAAGAATACTTGTGGCTTTCTCCTCTACTTATTTAAACCCTGCTCTGTCAAGAACCGAAAGGGGTCTTATATTTTCCCTAACTGCTGGTTACTATGTTTACTATGTTTGCCCATCACAGTTTAATAGGTGCTGGTAGAAAACAGAAGACTACTGGGTCAGAGACAAGAGATTATATCAGTGAAGTCTCAGATAAAAATTTAAATTTCATATTTGCCAAGGTTCTTCTTCTACTTAAGTTTTCATCAGGGCAATGTGGGTCAACCCAGGTGAATGTCATGCACACAGTTTGTAACACAGCTAAGGAAACCTGAGCTTAGAAAACATCCCATCATACTAAAGTCCTCTTAGAAAATCTGCCTAATGTTTGCCTCTGAAGTGGATATAGCTGTCATTATTCTTATCAAGAAACAAACCTGCCCTTTGCCCTGAAGGAAAGACAAGATGCTATCTCTAACATCTTAGGCTGTTTCTTACATAAACATCCTTGAAAAGGAGAGTTCAGGACACAAGCTATTTGAAGACATGTAGAAATGCAAAGGAGCTTTGTCTATCAGAACTTATCCCTCAAACTACAATGTAAATCCTACCTCTTTCCCGCTCAGAGGCCACAGTAACCTTTTATTCCTGGCGCTGTACTTTATGTGCCACTGGCACATTATTTGCTGTTATGTAACTTAATTTGTTGATACCTTTATTTCTTAACATTTGTATTCCATTTAAATGAATTATATATTTCACACTGTCTCTTTAAATAGTTGAAATTCATTAAAGGTACAAATTATTTAATAAATTCCTTTTTAGCCCCCAGAGAATTCAGTGGAGCTATATTATGAGTAGGCACTCAAATATTTGCTGAATGAAGATAAGAATCAAAGATATTTTTTTAAAAAATAGTTCATCCGGGCCTGGGGTTATGGCACAGTGGTAGCGTGCTCGCCTAGCATGCGGGAGGCACTGGGTTCGATCCTCAGCATCACATAAAAATAAAATAAAGATATTGTGTCCACCTCCAACTAAAAAAAAATATTTAAAAAAAAATAGTTCATCCTAGATAACATAGAAACAAATGGTGGCAATTAACCTACAGGGTTTATCCTAAAAATTTAGGAAAAAAATTAGTTTTCAGAATGCAGCACCAACATTCCCTGTTATTGCCTAGTATTTATTTATGAGATAATATCTTTTTGGTCACCTTTGAGAGTCAGATATTAAGGAATATTAATTCTTATGAAGAATGAAGAAAAATTGGGGTACAAATCTATAGTTCCAACTTTTATAATTGATAATCTTCTGATAAAGTTTGAAATAAAATTAGGTTTGACGTCTAGAAGTTAAGTAACAAGAATCTCCAAAGTAAAATCTTCAAATCTGTTTTATAAATTTTTTAAAAATCAGACTATATATGCATACATTTCAGACAAACAATTATATAGAAAATAATTTCCAGTATTTCTAATACCTAGAGGCAACTTTTTCTAATGCATCTCTTAATATTCATATTTGGTTTTTCCTTCACACTTTTTTAATATTTAAATGGTATTTACAGATTTTTTTTCACAGTGTCTTACTGATTTGTTTGGCAATGAACTCTTTCTTATGATAACCCATACCCATCCTTCTTTTATTCATATCTTGCTTTTTATTAGGTAAAATGCTGATATTATCATGCTTATGCAGGTATTCTTCACAGTTGAACCTTGGACTATATTCTCATTACCTTGTGTTTT
>CM053401.1:47605563-47686481 GCA_028644305.1 Xerus rutilus | reverse complement strand
TAACCAAGAGAATCCCGAATAAAAAAAATTTTAGAAAGATATTTTTCTATTAATGGAAAGAAAAATGACCCCAAAGGTAGAAAGTCCAAAATAGGAAGGAATGCCTTAATTTTAATTCTAAATAAATTGTGAACAGCTCTGCACCTTCCTTTTATTTTTCTACCAAAGACTCCATGACCAACATTTATGTAGCAGAGATAGGTTTTTCTTGGATAACTACCAAGTATACATTATCTGCCACAAACTTTGAGTACTTTCAAAACTTTCACTATCAAAGTTTTACTGAGGGCTGAATATGAACCTCCAATCCGTTTGGGGGGAAGGCAGCTTTTTCTGTGACTATGAGAACCTCAATCTTTGTGGAAGTCCCAATTTATAAGAAAATGAGCCTAATACAAACTTAATTAGGTTATGAAAAACTCCTGTCATAAGGCCTTAGTTTCATAGAACAGTCACTGCGTCTTCTCAAAAAATATGTTTGCACAGAAAAAGGCAAGTAGTATGCTTGGATTGATTTGATATGAGACATAAAAAGGCTTGTTCCACATAAAAGAGATACTAGGCACACAATTTTAATTAAAGAGGATTTTTGTTATTTTTTAATATTTTAAAGGATTCCACACCAAAATGTTAGTTTATTATTACCTTTACAATAAAATGATAATGCATCTTAGGAAAAAAATATCTTCAAAGCTTAACGAATCATTTCATTCTAAATTATCTATCTAAAACATCACTATTTTTAATAAACACTTGATTGAGTCAGTGTTTCATTAATTTGTTGGTCCTTCCATATATATAACCTAGCATTACATCCTTATTTTTTGAAATGTTCGATTTTACATAAAAATTTTACATCAGTTCATATATGCGTGTGTGTGTGTGTGTGTGTATACTTTTTGTTTTTACTGGTGTGTAGCAGCAATCTTTTTTTCCTAAACATTTCAGTCCTTGAAAGAACTTGGGCACATTCAGTGTTCTAACCTTGTCTCTCAAGTGTCTGATAAAATGTAAGTGATTTCGCTAAAAATGAGAGGGGAAATGCTATTCTTGGTCAGAAACATTTTTCAAAAGGACCAATATGGTGCTGGTAATGTTCCATCGGTTTGGAGGAGTGTGTTAAGCTAATGAACACTCAGTAAAATAGTAATCATCATAATAGAGGAAATAGATAATTACAAGAGTTTAAAAACCATGGTACATGTCAGCATCCACAAGAGACCATGGAATGTACCTGTCTGGGTGGCCATCCAGTGTGTGAGGAGATACAAATCCAAGATGAAAAGCACTGTGGTGTGGTAGTGGAGAGAAAAGAAATATCAGAACAGAAGTCACAGGAATCATGGATGGAAACAAATTAATGATTATTGCTATGAGGTAATATATGTTTTAGAATATCCTCAATGAGAGTTTTGAGATAAAAATACCTTACTGAGAAAAGAACATGTGAAGCTAAAACACTGTGCTAAATTGCTGCTGCTCTTTCCTTCTCTCCAAATTAGTGACAGCTTAGCCTACACTCTTGAAAGCAAATACCTGTAAGCAGGGTGGTGTCAGTTAATTATTCATACACTATTGCCAATTATTTTAATCATATTCTTTCTCCATACCTTCAGCTGCATCAGCTGAGTTTAGGATACGTTATAAAAAGCAGAGTGAGAAAAGGTGAGTGTGTGTAATTGTAGAAAATGGATTATTGGGAGAAAATCTGTCCTGATTATATTTGTTGAAATCATGGAGAGTTTTAAAAATTCTTGTCACCTAGCCCTTAGAAGTGGATGCTCAAAGTTTTCAAAGTTACCTGATATTGCAAGGCTGAATCTTTAAAATACTACTTCAACAGTTCCTTAGAAGGGTTGTAACTCAACTCTTGGGCACCCTACCATGGCCTGGGGCAGTAATCAAACAAAAACGGAGTCTGTTCTAAGGCTGGACTCACAAATGGTGACACTACTGCTCTCATTCAGGCCTCATTTCCTGTTCAGATAAATATGGAATCATTCTCACACTGCTTCAGCGCATCTTCACAAGGGCACCTATCCAGTTCCAGAAAACCATTCTCTATTAAAATGTCAATCCTCACACAGATGAAATGGGGATAAATGATTTTTTAGAAGTTGAAAACAGCTTTCTATAATGATAGGTTTCATATCCATGAACTCAAAGAACTGTAGGTCAAAATACCCCTCACAAATTACATCTGTCTTAAACATGCACAGGCTGCTTTTCTTATCATTATTCCCTAAAAATTGCAGAACTATTTATGTAGTACTTATAATATGTATTATAATGAATCTAGAGATGATTTAAAGTATCTAGGAAGAAGTTCACAGATTTTATGAATATTATGTAATTTTTATATAAGGGACTTGAGAATCATCAAATTTTGGTATATGGGGCAAATTCTGGATCCAATCTCCCAAGGATACTGAGGGAGGACTAATTTGTTATTGATAGAGAAGATCTTAATTGCTTTTTTTCTGTCCTTGAACCAAAGAATCCAGTATTTATTTATGTCCCTATATATGCACATGAATTCCTAAGGAGAGGAAGTAAAAGGGTTTCCTCAAAATCCTGCATCTCCCACCTCTTCTCCTCTTACTGCTCTACTCTTCAGATGTTTCATTGTATCATAAAATCCTGGCACACTGTCCATGATTATTCTTACTGGAGTATAAACAATGTATCATATTCAAATTAATAAAGTGATGGTTACCTGCCAATAATATTTTTAGGTAGAGCACCAACAAAACAAAACCAAATAACTGCATTGAAATCCTTCTTCTACATTGAAATTAATTTGCAATCCTGAGGAAGTTACTATTTTTTTCCTAAAGCTTCACATTCTACATGAGTAAAGTGGCAACAATTATACTCAATACGTAGGACCATTGTAAAGGAAATAGTACATACAGAATTAAGATAGGAAATGTTTTTATTCATTTTAGGATCTCTGCTGCTTCCCTGGCACTTGGTAAAATTTTCTAAGTGTCTTTTTTTTTTTTTTTTTTTAGAGCCTATCACTACTACAGGTATGTGTTAGTCTGTTTTTTAACATTGTGACAAAATACCTGGAAATAACAACTTAGAAGAGGAGAAGTTTATTTGGGCTCATAGTTTCAGAGATTCAGTCCATGGCCTGATGACTTCATTATCCTGGCCCGAGTTGAGACAGAACATCATGGCAGAAGGGTATGGTAGAGGAAAGCTGCTCATCTCATGACAGATCAGTGAATATAAGGAGTCAGTGATAAAATATGAACCCCAAAGTCATGCTTTTACTTACCTACTCCCTCTAACCATGTCCTACTGCCTACAGTTACCATCCAGTCAGTTCATTCAAATCATTAATCCATCTCATGGATTAATCATCTGATTAGATAACAACTCTCATAATCTAATAATTGCATTTATGCACATGCTCCCATTAATAGGAGCTCTTGAGGACACCTCATATCCAAGCCAAATCAAGGTATTTCATTTAGAATAATTGTTCAGACTCCATCACCATGTCCCACATATTGGCATTTCTGTCTTTCAATAAATATGTAGTTACTAATGGTCTTGAAGAAATATTGCTTTGCTTAAAGCATATTTCACTTTTGGAGCCAAAACTTAAACCCTTCAAAGTGATGACTGGAGACCACGTCACAATGGTGTTATTGTTTTGTGTTATTGTTTTGCCTCTGCCTGTAGTTCCAGCTTTATAGTCTCAGGATCTCAGTTTACTGGCAGATAATAAAATCAGATGACCATTGTAGTTCTTTCTACTTTTATAGTTCTAAAATTAATGTTCAATAAAGAATGTGGGGGTCTTTCCATTGCTAGCACTTAAGACACTTGATAATTGCTTCTTTATTTTTCTGTATTTCCCAGGAGTCTCTGCTTTTGAGGGCAGAAACTTATCTGTCTCATTAATTATTTTGTCCCAGAAGCTAGTAGAGTGCCTGCCATATAGTAGGCTTTTAAATACTATGGAAATATAATGAATGGGCTTAGTGAATGAACAAATGCCAAGGTACTATATTAGAAAAGAAAATGGAATGTTATTAATTTTGGCATATTTAAATTCTATTTGACTTAAAACAATGTCTTTTCAGTATATGCTAGATACCCTCTGAAACTAAGTAAGTTTCTGTGCAGCTAATTTTAGACTCTTGGAATTTTTATTTATATGTGTAAGTTTTCTACTAGACCTTCTTAACTCTTTGAAGACCATTTCTGGCCTCCAGTGCCTTCTATATTCTTCGGTTACATTCATTAGATTACTCAAAAAATGTTTATCCAAATAATCATATTTATACAGTTACAAATATGATTGCCCTAATTCTTTAAAAATCAATTTTCCTTCTATTCTTTGGATTTGATTCTTCTATTTATATCAAAGATTTATATCAAGACTTTCAGAGCTTCTATAAAATAGAGTCAAGCCTTAATGGCAAAAATGTTGTCCGGGTTGCAGCATACAGACCAGCTGGCATATTTTAATGACATAACATCTTAATTAAGGCATAGAAGATGCTATCTTGTGAAAACACTATTGAAAATGTGGGCTTGAAATCTGTATATTTTTATATAAACATTATGCACATTCCAAAACAGTGTTTTGTTCCTTTGGTTCTGTATCAATAATTATGTTTCCTGATAAAACAGAATAAGCAAAAATGGCCTTCAACATTAGGGTGGAGATAAGAAACGGAAGAAAAAATAAAGACTGCAAGATATTAATTGATACAAATCAGCTTTTACACAGAGATTTGCTATTAGCAGTGTAGATTTATAGATGTTATTTATTATATATTTTAACTTTTCTTAAATAGTAAGATTCATATACTCTTATTTTCTCCCCACATGTCTGTCTCCATGTTTGCAAAGTAAAATTTGGTTGGAAGGTCAATAGGTGCCAGACCTTCTCCTACCCCTTAGAAAACATGTTTATGTGTTCCACCTTTACTTCTCAAAGAAATGAGTACTGGGGCAAACAGTGAGAAAGTGTGTGGTATAGGATTCTTGTAATGTTTTCTTATGACATTTCTTCAAATTCCTAAATAGTATAGCAGAAAATAAAGAAGGCCATTGATTTTTCACAAGTAAAGGGGATTTCTAAAAGATTTTTCCCTCTATGATTTTGTTCTTAATATCTGGTTATGAAGACTCTCAAAGTATTATAAAGTTACAGAAAACATCCACTTTTCCCTCTATAATTTTTACCAAAATTATGTATAATCTAGTATCAAATGGTTTTAAGATTTTTTTCTTTTCTCCTAAAATCCACATATGACCAAAAGCCCTGGGTTCATCAGCTTTCTATCCCTGTGTCAAAAATATCTGAAAAAATCAACTTAAACTAGAAAAGATTTGTTTTGGCTCATGGTTTCAGAGATTTCAGTCCACAGTTGCTTGGTCTCATCACTGTAGGCTGGTGGTGAGGTGGGGTGGGAGATGGGGAGTGGGGGGGGGGTGCACAGGAAGGGCAAACCATGTGTTGTTTGTTCCAGCAAGCAGGCAGAGGAGGAAGTGAAATACAGTATGCCCTTCATGGACACATGCCCAGTGACCTTTTTCCTCCAACTAGACTCCACTGCCTCAAGTTTCTACCACTTCAAGATAGCACCACCAGCTGGGGACTAAGCCTTGTATACATACAAGAGCCTTTAGGGGAAATTTCAGATTCAAACTTGTAACACTCGGTGAATATATTGCCTGCTTTCCAAGGGAATAACTTTCAATCCTTTTAGCATATTTTATAATACTGTCATCTATGCATTTAAATAGATTTCTTATTTCTTCTGTTTTTCTGTTGGGTACTCCATGTATGGGCTGTCTATTTTTGAACAAATGGATTAAGCTCCCCCAGCCTCCTCCAGACTCTTGGCTTCCACCACAGACACATAAATGGACAGACACATGCCATCTTCCAAACCCCTAAATTCTTCAGTGGAGCTATAACATAGTGTAGTTTAAATACTATGCAGTGTTTAGAAATTTGACCATTAATATTAGCTGCTGAGCATTTTAGGGTCCTTTGCAGTTTTTCCTTTTGTCCAAAATTTTGGGTTTTCTTTTTTTTAATTAATTAATTTAAATGCATTTCAAGTCAAGTCATAGTACATATGTAGAGCTCAATTTTTCCATTTCTCTGGTTGCAAACCAGATAGAGTCACACCATTTGTGTCTTCATACACAATCACTACCTAGGGTAGTGATTACCATCTTATTCAACCATCTTTACTACACCCATTCCCCTTTTCCTCCCATCCAAAGATCCTCCATTTTTCCTATGTTCCCCATTCCCACCCTCCTTATATATCAGCATCCACTAATCAGAGAGATCATTCGGCATTTGGTTTTTTGGGATTGGCTTACTTCATTTAGCATAATGTTCTCCAATTCCATCCATTTACCTGCAAATGCCATCATTTTATTTTCTTTTATTACTGAATAATATTCCATTGTGTATATGTACCACAGTTTCTTTATCCACTCATCTATTGAAGGGCATCAGAGTTGCTTCCACAGTTTAGCAATTGTGAATTGTGCTGCTATAAACTTTGAAGTGGCTGCGTCACTGTAGTATGCTGTTTTTAAATCTTTAGGGTATAGGCCAAGGAGTGGAATAGCTGGATAAAATTGTGGTTCCATTCCAAGTTTTTTAAGGAATCTCTGTACTGCTTTCCAGATTGGTTGCACCAGTTTGCAATCCCACCAGCAATGTTTGAGTGTGCCTTTTTCACCACATCCTCGCCAGCACTTATTGTTGCTGGTATTTTGGATAGCTGCCATTCTGACTGGGGTGAGATGAATTCTGAGAGTAGTTTTGATTTGCATTTTTCTAATGGCTAGAGATGGTGAACATTTCTTCATATATTTGTTTATTGATTGTATATCTTCTTCTGAGAGGTTTCTATTCAGCTCCTTAGCCCATTTAGTGATCGGGTTTTTTGTTTTTTTTGGTGTTAAGTTTTTTGAGTTCTTTATATATCCTGGAGATCAGTGCTCTATATGATGTGTGTGTGGCAAAAATTTGCTCCCAGAATGTAGGTTCTCTGTTCACTTCATTGATAGTTTCTTTTGCTGAGAAGAAGCTTTTCGTTTAAGTCCATCCCGGTTATTAATTCTTGCTTTTATTTCTTGTGCTTTTAAAGTCTTGTTAAAGAAGTCGGGGCCTAATCTAATATGATGAAGATTTGGGCCTACTTTCTCCTCAATTAGATGCAGGGTCTCTGGTCTAATTCTAGGTCTTTGATCCACTTCGAGTTAAATTTTGTGCATGGTGAGAGATAGGAGTTTAGTTTCATTTTACTGCATATGGATTTTCAGTTTTCCCAGCACCATTTGTTGAAAAGGCTATCTTTTCTCCAATGTATGTTTTTGGCACCTTTGTCTAGTGTGAGGTAGCTGTATTTATGTACATTACTCTCTGTGTCTTCTATTCTGTACCATTGTTCTACATTTCTATTTTGGTGCCAGCACCATGCTGTTTTTGTTACTATACCTTTGTAGTAAAGTTTAAGGTCTGGTATTGTAAGGCCTCCTTCTTTGCTCTTCTTGCTCAGGATTGCTTTGGCTATTCTGGGTCTATTATTTTTCCAAATGAATTTCATGATTGCCTTTTCTATTTCTATAAGAAAGGCCTTTGGGATTTTAATTGGGATTGCATTAAATCTGTATAGCACTTTGGGTAACATGGCCATTTTAATAATATTGGTTCTGCCTATCCAAGAGCATGGGAGGTCTTTCCATCTTCTAAGATATTCTTCAATTTCTTTCTTTAGAGTCTTATAGTTTTCATTGTAGAGGTTTTTCATTACTCTTGTTAGATTGATTCCCTAGTATTTTATTCTTTTGGAGGCTATTGCTAATGGAGTAGTTTTCCTAATTTCTCTTTCAGAGGACTCATTGCTGATGTATAGAAATGCATTTGATTTATGGATGTTGATTTTATATCCTGTAACTTTGCTGAATTCATTTATCAGTTCTAGAAGTTTTCTGGTGGAATTTTTTGGATTCTTTAAGTATAGAAAAACGTTGTCTGCAAATAGTGATAGTTGAGTTCTTCTTTTCCTATTCATATCCCTTTAATTTCTTTCATCTGTCTAATTGCTCTGCTTAGAGTTTCAAGAACTGTATTGAATAAGAGTGGTGAGAGAGGGCATCCCTGTCTTGTTCCAGTTTTTAGAGGGAATGCTTCCAATTTTTTTCCATTTAGGATGATGTTGGCCTTAGGTTTAGCATATATTACTTTAACAATGTTGAGGTATGGTTCTACTATCCCTAGTTTTTCTAGTGTTTTAAACATGAAAGGGTGCTCTATTTTGTCAAATGCTTTCTCTGCATCAATTGATAGAATCATGTGATTCTTATCTTTAAGTCTGTTGATATGAAGGATTACGTTTATTGATTTCCATATGTTGAACCAACTTTGCATCCCTGGAATGAACCCCTCTTGATCATGGTGTACTAGTTTTTTAATATGCTTTTTTATGTGATTTGCTTAAATTTTATTGAGTATTTTTGCATCTATATCCATCAGGGATATTGGTCTGAAATTTTCCTTTTTTGATGTGTCTCTGTCTGGTTTTGGAATCAAGGTGATACTGGCCTCATAGAATGAGTTTGAAAGGGTTCCTTCCCTTTCTATTTCATGGAATAATTTGAGGAGTATTGGAGTTAATTCTTCTTTGTAGGTCTTGTAGAACTTGGCTGAGAATCCATCTGGACCAGGGCTTTTCTTGGTTGGAAGGCTGTTGATGGCCTCTTCTATTTCCTTGCTTGTAATTGATCTGTTTAAGTCATGAATGTTCTCCTGATTCAATTTGGGTAGGTTGTATGTCTCTAGGAATTTGTTGGTGTCTCCTGGGTTTTCTATTTTACTGGCATATAAGTTTTCAAAATAGTTTCTAATTATCCTCTGTATTTCAGCAGAGTCTGTTTTGATATTTCCTTTTTCATCATAAATTTTAGTAATTTGGGTTTTCTCTCTCCTTCCTTTTGTTAGGGTGGCTAAGGGTTTGTCAATTTTGTTTTTTTTTTTTTTTTTTTGAAGAACCAGCTTTTTATCAATTTTTTGAATTTTTTCTTGTGTTTCAATTTCATTGATTTCCTCCCTGATTCTGATTATTTCCTGAATTCTACTTCTTTTGGTGTTATTTTGTTCTTATTTTTCTAGGGCTTTGAGTTGTAGTGTCAAGTCATTGATTTGTTGACTTTTACATCTTTGGATATATGAGCTTAATGCAATGAACTTTCCTCTTGGCACTGCCTTCATAGTGTCCCAGAGATTTTGGTATGTTGTATCAGAGTTCTCATTTACCTCCAAGAATTTCTTTTATCTCTTCCCTGATGTCTTCTGTTACCCATGCATTGTTCAATAGCAAATTATTGAGTCTCCAGGTGTTGTGGTGGCTTTTTTTTTAAACTGTTATTAATTTCTAGTTTCATTCCATTATGGTGAGATAGAATGCAGGGAAGTATCTCTATTTTTTTGTATTTACTAAGACTTGCTTTGTGGCATAGTATATGATCTATGTTGGAGAAGGATCCATGTGCTGCTGAGAAAAATGTGTATTTGTTTGTTGAAGGATGGAATATTCTATATATATCCATTAAGTCTAGACCATTGATTGTTCTATTGAGTCTTGCTGATTCTTTGTTTAGTTTTTGCTTGGAAGATCTATCCAGTGTTGAGAAAGTTGTGTTGAAGTCACCCTATACTATTGTATTGTGGTCTATTTGATTCTTGAATTTGAGAAGGGTTTGTTTGGCAAACATGGCTGCCCCATTCTTTGGGGCATAGATATTAAGATTGTTATGTCTTGTTGATGTATGATTCCCTTAAGCAGTATGAAATGACCTTCTTATCCCTTTTCACTAACTTTGGTTTGAAGTCCGCTTTGTCTGAAATGAGGATGGAAACTTCTGCTTGCTTACACAGTCCATGTGAGTGATAGATTTTTTCCATCCTTTAACCTTCAGTCTGTGGGTGTCTCTTTCTGTGAGATGAGTCTCTTGAAGGCAGCATATTGTTGGGCCTTTTTTTTTTTTTTAATCCTATCTTCCAGTCTGTGTCTTTTAATTGCTGAGTTTAGGCCATTGACATTCAATATTATTATGGAGACATGGTTTGTATTCCTAGACATTTTGGTTTATTCTTAGTTTTTAACTTGACTGGTTTTCTCCTTCAATTGGTTTTCCTTTAGTGTAGCTCATCCCTCTTCAGGTTTTCATTGTTGTTTTTATTTCCTCCTCATGGAATAATTTGCCAAGAAGGTTCTGTAGTGCCAGCTTTCTTGCTGTGAATTATTTTAATTTTTGTTTATCTTGGAAGGTTTTTATTTCATCATCAAACCTAAAACTTAATTTTGCTGGATATAAGATTCTTGGTTGACATCAACTGTCTTTTAGCGCTTGGTATATTTTGTTCCATGATCTTCTTTCTCTCAGGGTCTGGGTTGAGAAGTATGCAGTGATCCTAATTGGCTTCCCCCTATATGTAATCTGGTTCCTTTCTCTTGTGGCTTTTAAGATTCTCTCCTTATTCTGAATGTTAGACATTTTCATTATGATGTGCCTTGGTATAGATCTGTTGTGATTTTGTACATTTGGTGTCCTGTAAGCCTCTTGAATTTGAGTCTCCAATTCATTCTTCATATTTGGAAAATTTTCTGATATTATTTCATTGAATAGATTGCTCATTCCTATGGTTTGGAATCCTATGCCTTCTTCTATCCCAATAATTCTTAGATTTGGTCTTTTAATGTTATCCCATAGTTCTTGGATGTTCTGTTCATGGTTTCTTACCATCTTCCCTGTGTGGTCAACTCTATTCTCAAGGTTCAATATTTTGTCTTCAGTGTCTGAGGTTCTGTCTTCTAAGTGGTCTAATCTGTTGGTGATGCTTTCTATTGAGTTTTTAATTTGCTTTATTGTTTCTTTCATTTCAAGGATTTCTGTTTGGTTCCTTTTCAGAATCTCTACCTCCTTATTAAAGTGATCTTTTACTTCCTGCATTTGCCTATGTATCTCTCTATCAAAATCATCTTTTGCTGACTGAGTTTGCTCTCTTATATCATTCTTTAAGTCACAGAACATTTTAATTATGTACATCCTGAACTCCTGTTTTATCATTTCTTTGGCTGTACTGACCATGGATTCTAATAATGTAATATCTTTGTTTGTTTGAGGCACTTTCTTCCTTTGTTTTTTCATGGCATTTGTGTGTCTTTCCTTCTAGCTCTGCTGATCCAAGATGTTATAGTTTTTTTTAAATCCTATAGGGTTATAGCTTCCTTGCAGGGTTTCAATACTTCTCCTTTAAGGGGGAGACCAATATTGACAGATCTCAATAAAAACTATATATAGTTTCAAACCAAGTAGCTCCGAATAGCTCCTAAATACATTTACAGTTTAGTCACAATATACAGCAATTATGAGTTCATTTAACATCTATTATGTAAACAATGGGTTTGCACAAGGGTCTATTGTTTCTGCTGGTGGGCTAGAGAAACATGGGGGTGGGGTGTAGGATAGAATGTTAGGGTAGTAGGAAGTGAGAATATGTTTATTAGATCCTAGAAAGCATGAAAAAGGAATCCAAAAGAAGTTGGCTATTAGTAGAAAGAGTGAAAGAGAGTTGGGGAACACCAGTAAGAGGGAAAAAAATAAGGGTATAGCTAGCAAAGAGACATGATAGTTGAGAAAAATAAAATATGTGCAAGTGGGATTTACAAGACTATATAATACCACTCTAGTATACTCTTTAGGTTTCCCAGTCTACTGTATCCTACTGTATAGCAAATACTTGGTTTCACAAATGTTGGGGATGAGAGGGTTGGAAAAGAGTGAGAGAAAAAAGAGGAAAGAAGAAAAAAAGAAAAGAAGACAAGAGCAGAGAAGCAAAACAAAAGGATTAAGCAAAAGGAATATTAGGAGAAAAAGATAAAGGATAAAATAAGAATAAAAAAATAAAAAATATATATATATAAAGCCTCAATGTAAATAAACAGGATTGCTTCCTTTCACCTCCAGTAGGTGGAGTTGCTTGTTGCTTACTGGAATTTCCCCGCTCCAGTGAGGAATGTCGTAGGTTGGGGTCTCACAAAGAAGCCATCTCCTTCAGCAACAGGGTGAAGGTCTGGGCCGCTGGTGGTCTTGGATGCAGTGGAGATGCTGTTTCACAGTATGCTGTGTTAAAGTAAAAGTTTGTCCCCAGATGCTGTCCAGCGTCCCCTGGTGCAGGAAATTCTGCCCTGGTAGATGGAAATCCATAAAGAACAGTAGCCGGGGTTCCTGCGTGGGAGACGTTTGTCCACAGGAGCAACTGCTAGGGGTCCTGGCACTGGAGCCAGGTGCCCAATGTAGAAGCAGGCCCTGCCCGCCCTGGGCGAATCCTGGGCTTGAGCTCTGGGCTGGGGCCCCCACGGCGCAGCTGTGTTCCACTGCTTGTCGCTGAAGTCACACTGCTTGTGGTAATCGCTGCTGCTTGGTGGCCCTGCGTACACACACAAGTGAAATTCTTACGGGGGATCAGCTGTAGGATGATGTCGAGAAGCTGGCTGGGAGACGGTATTTCTACTACTTCAAACTCCGGTTCTGGAGAGACTCTGACCACGGCATCCGTCTAGGCCACCATCTTGGAGCTCCTCATCCCATTTTGGGTTTTCTTTGAAGTAATAATAGTATTCTTGTTTTATCCCTTTATACAGAGTTACCATTAACTTTTCTGGAAGAGCAGTTATCTAAGTTTACACAAATACATTAGCACTTCATTTCCTTCCTCTTAGGAAATCCCTGCCCAGAATTCCTACTTTCCATTCTGTATAGGTTGCTTTCAGAACCTGCTGGGCAGTAATCATCTTAGGATCGCTTCACCATCATCACAGGGGCTCCTTTTCAGTTGTTTCTCTCCTGGGCTCTCTTTTTATGTCATGGGAAAGTTCTTGGCCTAAATTATCTGATTATTAATTTTCAGTTTTTACTCTTCATCTCATTTGATAGACATTTTTTTTTTGCCTCCTGATTTCCACTTCATTATCTGCTTTCTCTCCTTTCTGAGTTTTTTTAATTTCTAAACCTCCTATTGAGATGTTCTTCACATGTATCTGAACTTTAATTTTCAAATCTCATCTGGTTTTGTTTATTTTTGTCTCCATATTTCATTCATGGTGCTTTCCACAAACATCTATTGATCCATAGCTACATACCCATATTTAAAAGTAGAAGAATAAAAAGCAGATTGGAAATTCTATGTAAGTGGTTAGGATTTGCTAACTGTGATCTTCATTATATGATAAATAGTGGGTTGTTTTCCTGGGACCTCAGATACCATTAACTTTAGGATTCCCTCTTTTATGCCTGGAGGATTGATGTTTCCAGCATTCTTGGTGTGAGAAGGTAGGAAGTTAGGGCAGAGCACAGGGCAATTCAACTCCATCAGCAAAATGTTTGCTTTCTTACCTTATTTTAATTTAGTGTCCCTTTTCCTTGTCAGGGATCATTTCATTTACCCTTGCAAAACGGAAAACCCTAATCTTCTGACAGAATGTTTGAGGAGTGACCATTTAACTATACAGAGGCTGGGAAACTGGATGAGGATCAGTGTCTAATTTTTTTTAAACAGACTTTCCACAGATTCTCTCAGTTGTTTTTATGTTGTTTTTTTTTCAGCCTTGCCACTTGCTCTGTTTGCAGATGCACCTGGTGTGGTAAGTTTACAAGTCTTTAGTGGTAGAAAAAAGGCTTTATGCTGTAAATCATATTTCTTCTCTGTTGTAACAATGCTGGCTTTGAATTCAACTTTATTTTCCCCTTTGCTGGCCAGCTGTTATTTATCTTCCAACAGTTTATTTACTGAAATCTCCTTCCTTATTCTGGTCATAATCTTAACAACTTAATAACATAACAGTCTTAATGCATGTGTTCAATCCATTATTTTTAACTGAGTTTTAAAATACTATATTATTCTATATTTAATTTTGATATTGAACTGCAGAGAATGTGTCAGGTTATTACACAGGTTTTAGGCTTTATCTACTAGGAAAAATGTGGAGTATTATTACTAATAAAAACATTTTTTTCCAGGAAGAAGTAGGAGGAGGAGTCACTCTGAACAAAACAACAACTAAAGAACCAGATACTAATTATGGCACACTGCATAGCATTACAGGCCAAATACTATATGTAGGAATTTGAAAAGCTGTAGTCCTTCCAAGAAGTATAATGTTTTCTGTTGTAGAGGTAGAAAAGTACTTTGAAAGCATTTATTTTATCTAATCTAAAAACTATGAAGGAATAGAAAAGTTTATATGTTCTAGAATATACAATTATCCAAAATAGATTTTAAATGACAAAATCAAGGTATAAAACTGTAGGTGCACAGGGTAAATATATAGTATTTAAAATATATTCTTATTTCTAATAGAAAATACTTCCACAAGGTGTTAAAATAAATCATTGCCTATTTAAAAGTTCATTTAAATATTGTAACATCATACCCTTATTTGCTTAAGAAAATAATGACAGCAATCACTTCTGTGGCTCTAGGTCCATGAAAGCATGTTTCCTAAAGAACATTACAGACATTAACTCACTTAATACTCATAATAGTGCTCTGAAGTAGTTGCCCTTATTACCTTTATTTTTCAGATGAGAAAACTGAAGTAAAGAGATATCAAGTTTCTCATTTGAGGTCACACAGAACTTACAATGAATGGAGTTAGGCTTTAAGGAGGGGCACTTTGGCTTAGAGGCCAGGTTTCTCCAAGTTCACCTACTACACTGGGCTACTCTATGTTCTTCGCTCTTTTTCTCTCTCCAAATATTAACTTTATATTCCGGCTGATTGGTATTTTGATTTTATATTTCCTTTCTGTTCATTTGTTACAAAGATACATTCAGCATTAATTATATGCAAAGCAGGGCTTGATAGACTGCTTCTAGTAATTGTTCTCTTTTATAACTAGCTCAAAATCTACCAGTTCTCAAGATCTTGATCCAATCATTCATGTTTATTTATAATGTCATCATAATTTGTAGAAAAACAGAAGAATTCAAAAATTGCTCTGCAAGATGTAGAGATGCTACTTCAGTACACAGCAGGAGCCTACAATTTCCCAAACTCCCATCATTGACACTCACAAGGTGTATGTTTCAGAAAGATACCATATGCATACATACAGTGATTTGTGAGAAGGAATTGCTAATAGGTATAAGAGTTTGAACTATGTGACTCCAAAGGAGTTCATACCAAAAAATGTGAAATAATATTACTTAATAACTCTTGTTCTGAAAAGAACAGCATTTCCCCCAGGAGTGAGGCCTCCTAACACCATCGACAAACTGTGAGAGCTGAACCACACCTTCCTCTCTTTATTTACAATTCATGTTATTGATTGTTTAATTTGAAAGTATATTAGGGCTTTCAAGAAAAGAAAGAAGAAAAATAATAGGAAAGAAACAGAAACCTAAGCAAGCAGTGAAAAGATAAATAAATAGTCTTAGATACATCAATGGAAAGCCAGAAAATGCCTAAGAGTATAACAGTTGACAGAGGGTACTGCTTCAGATCTGGGTTTGATGAACAGGAAGATTCCACAAGGAAGTGATTCAGATAAGATAGAATTCAGAGTCAAAGAAAATTGTTTTCTAAAAGATATATGAAAAATTCCCAATGTCTTCTTAATTTAGTATAGTTTTATGGTAATACAATGAGTTTTAAAATGGACAGATGGTTAGTGTCACATAAACTTTTGTGTCTGGGTTTTATTCTGGCCAGGTTTGGCTTGCTTTCTAAAAAAATATAATCCTTGAACATCAGACTAATTATAAATCTTATCAGTGGCTAGAAAACAAAACAGTTTGCTCAACACAGGATTAGGTTTATCAAAGTAATTTTTAAAATCTTGTTTTTACTTCTTTAGATTGATCTGCTAAAATAATTCTAATTAACACTGCTGTAAGAACTTAGAAAAATTAGTATATTGTGCGTTAATTTCCTGAATTCAAAAGTTTAATTATGTTTAAATTAATCATCTTGACCACAATTCTCATGATCCCTTTATCTTCTTCAGATTTTTTTTTTTTAAAACAAGACAGGGAGTAATGAGAAGCTAACTTATTTTATTAGAGGAATACATTTAGATATTGCTGTAAATAGTGTAAGACAGGAATGAGTTCAAAGGCTAAGAAATAAAACACTCATTTATTAAGAGAAAAAAACCAAAACAAGCTTCTACTAGGGTATTGTTTGTACTTTTGTTTGTGCAGCAGATGCTGATCTGAAGGAATTGATAATCAGAGAAGGCAATGGGAGACCCTGCAGCTGTAACCTGGCACTTCCAGAGCAGGGAAAGGGAATTTCACACTGTTGAAAGCTACAGTGCAGCACCACTGTCTATTATGATTATATGCAGAGGTCTAAAAAGTGCTTTCCAAAGTCTCAGGAAAAATGTTTCAGGGATTCATGGCTATGAAGAGAAATTCAGGGCAGGGGTAGATGGTCTCATTTAATATTGTGTCTATACTGTCTCTTTATTGTATCTTAGCAAAAGATGTAACACAAGCATAGTCCTATTCATGGAAATGCTCTACTGATGACGTCAGAACAACTCTGGAGTTTTAGGAGGCAGGATACTTAACACCTGCAATAGATCACATGGGGCAGTCCATGCTGGGTTCAGGGAACAAGATAGTCATTGGTGAGTTCTGGATGGCACTGTATTTTTAAAGGTGTATCATTTATTTATTTATCTACTTACCTGCCATTTAATCAACACATACCCCTTTTGTTATGAACTAAATATTTGTGCACCTCCCAAAAATCCATATGTTGAAACCTAATCCCCAACTGTGATGGCATTAGGAGATGGGGACATTGAGAGGTGAGCAGGTCATCAAGGTGAAGCCCTCAGGAGTGGGATTAGGGCTCTTTGGAGGGGCTGAAAAGACCAGAGGTGTCTCCATCCACCATATATGGACACAAAACCCCTCAAGAGACAACATATATGCCTTCATCTTGAGCTTCCCAGCCCTCAAATTATGAGAAATGTATTTCTTCTGTTCATGGATTTATTGGAACAGACTAATTGACAGACACACAACTCTAATACACACACATTACCTTGCCAAACATAAAACAAATAAAGGGTTTAACACACGGTTGCAATTTTAAAGCATACCACAAGATTCTTGATCTTCCTACCATTAAAACTGAGGTCTAGGGGCTGGGGTTATGGCGCAATGGTAGCGTGCTCGCCTAGCACACTGGAGGCACTGGGTTCGATCCTCAGCACCACATAAAAATAAAATAAAGCTATTGTGTCTACCTACAACTAAAAAATAAATATTTAAAAAAAAAAACAAAACTGAGGTCTAGGGGCTGGGTTTATGGCACAGTGGTAGCGTGCTCACCTAGCACGTATGAGGCACTGGGTTGGATCCTCAGCACCACATAAAAATAAAATAAAGATATTCTGTCCACCTACAATTAAAAAATAAATATTAAAAAAAAACCCTGAGGTCTACATCTTCACCGTTTGAATAAAAGCAGACTCTCATTTCAACTGAGGTCAGCACAATCCAGGCCATGCCTATCATCCCACCTAAAACCTATCAACCTCTTACTGGGTGAATTTGCTTTAATTCATTCTTCTTCTAAGGTTCATTTTTCTTACAAAAGGAAAGAAAAATAATGTTAAAACATGAATCAAAATTTAATAATCACACCCTTCTTAAACAGATCTAATAGCTTCCTACTACTCCTGTTTACCAGTGGGCTTTAAAATGACCACAGCAATGTTGTTTTTCAAATATCTTTGCTTTTCTGTTCTTAGAATTCTTCAGGCCCTTGTGCCTCAGAGTCTTTCTATCTACTATCTCATCTACCTGGAAAGTCTCCTTTCCACCTCCTGCCTCACAGCCCCACCAAAATCTTCACATGGTTCAGTTCCTGCTCATCATTCAGATCTCAGCAGCAAGATGCTACTCTCCTGAAAGCCTTCTAGCTCCCTCCAGTCTAGCATAAACCTGCTAGTACCTACAGAGTTATTCTTACCTCACTGACTGCTTTTTTTCCTTCACAGTATTTATCAGTTCTAGACATTATTTTACTTATTTTAATTAATCATTTTTAGCTGTCTCCTCCACTAAGATATGAGCTCCCTAAGAAGTTAGATATTACCTTGTGCACTGATATTACCCCGAAATTAGAAAAGTCCCATTATGCTGTAGGTACTTTGTAATATTTATTACATGGATGAAAGATATACAAGGCCTTGTTTGTTTTGACTCAAGAAAGCCTTGACCTGAAGTATATATAGCATACTTTGTACTTCACTGGAGATGAATAAATCACCATACAAGTGTTATATGATTATTTTCTGTCACTGTAGCTAGTTTATTGTTTTACAAAAAGTGCAACAAAATGTTTAGGTTCCCCATAAACTGTTAGGACCCACTTCAGTAGATAACAAATTTTTGGAAGTAAAAAAATAAAAATGACTTAAGACGCAAAAAACATTATATTTCTTTAAACACTTCAGACTAGGAGCTGGGGGCAGATAGCTTAGTGGTAGAGAACATGCTTACTACATAAGCAAGGGTTTAGGTTCAGTCCCAAGCATCAAACAAACAACAAAAGAACACAATAAACATAAAGAAAAAAAAACTATTATGTAACTCTGGCTATCTCTGCTTATTAGGTGGGTGCTCTTGAAACGGACATTAACTACTCTTTGAATTAGTCTCACCTTTAAGAGTGGGGAAAGTAATAGAACCTGACTCACAGAATAAGACCAGTATTTTGTTGTTGTTGGAGCATACTATCATATGCTCACAGAGTAAGACCAGTATTTTGTTGTTGTAGTTGGAGCATACTATCATAAAGCTTAGAAAATCTAGAATTCCTAAATGCTAGATTTTCATCAAGCATAGAAACATTGTTAAAAATAAAATATCCCTACAAAAAAATGTTAAATAAATCATCAAACTTATTTACATAATTAGATGTTTATATCTTTAATTGTAGGATAATTGTCATTTTTCACATAAAATATAACTAAAATGTACGCACAAGTCTGATCTCAAAAAATAACAAAAAATTAGTAATAAATTTATTTCAAGTAATTTGATATTCTTTCATAATCTAGTGAGCTAGAAATGACACCAAATATTTAAAATTATTTATAGAAGAAATACATAGAATTAAGAAAATTCAATCTGTTAATATACTTCGTTTCTCCTGCCAATCAAGACTACCTCCATTAGTATATTTTGGTAGTAACACAAGTATCAATTGGGATAGTTTGGTAGTGACAACCTGCACTTGAACATACATCAAAATGCTAAACATATCTGCATGTGTGCATACAGAAAGAGTTAAAAAAGGAGAAAGGAGCATAAGGTGAGAGTGGTGTCTCAGTAAGGGAGGAAAATAACACAGGTGTCATGTCACATCTTAATTTGCAAGAACGAAGGAAACCATTTTTCTAATAGGGATATCCTATTTAAAAAGAGAGATGTCTACTGATTAGAACAAATAAAAAAATTAAAAGATTTTAAAAAAGGGAAATGTCTAAAATAGAAAAATATCTAACATATGGTAAATATCTCACTCAATACTTCTTTGACAGCTTTTCTTTATGAAAATGAGAGAATAATTTGCTATTCAAGCTCAGCCACATACAAGTAATGTTCAGGAAAATTAAAATTTAAGTCTGTCCTATTTATACCACATTTTATGGACGTAGTACTCATGTTGGCAGGGTAGGATGCTGCTGTTTAAGGAGCGTGGTCTTTAAGTACTTCAATGTGAGTTAATTTTTGGTGTCTTGTTCTCCACTTTCTTAAGTTGGTAAATGGATTAAAATTGATAAATGATATGTAAATGGCTTATGCCTCTCTTCTTTAATTCATCCATTTAGTCTGCAAGATACGTTAGGCATTCGTCACCTTTCTGGGGAGAACAGGATCGAGATTCTGCCTTCAAGGGGCATTATAAGAAAGGCAAACACATGAAAAGGCAATTTTATTATGATGGGGCCATTGGAACAACTGCTAATAGTGATTAGAAAGAATCAGCAAGGGTTAGAAGAGGACAAGGAGAGATGAAAGTTTCAGTTTAGGGAAAAAAAAAAGGAAAACTAATAATTTTTTCTGTGACATTTTTTTCCTATCCATCTCAACATTTAAAAATGTTTGGCAGAACTGTTTGCCTAAAAAAAAGAAAAGTACAGTTTAGTAGAGTTAAGTAGTTTCACACTGTTATGTGATAAACCTCCAGAACTTTTTCACCTTGCAAAACCTGAACTCCATGCCCATTAAATGACAACTCCCTGCTTACCTCTTCTCACAGCCCCTGACAACCATCATTCTATTCCTTGCTTCTATAAATTCGAGTACTTTAAATACCTCATATAAGTGCAATAATACAGTGTGTATCTAGTGAATGGCTTATGTCACTTCACATGATGATGGTTCATCCATGTTTAGAATGTGGCAGGATTTCCTCCATTTTAAAGTCTGACTAATATTGCATTGTCTGCATATAAAACATTCAATAGATAGTAGGGTTGCATTCACCTTGTGGCTATTGTGAATAATCCTGCTGCAAATATGATGGTGTGACAAGAAATGGGATTACTAGTGGTAGTTCTATTTTTAACTTATTGAGGAATTGCTTTCTCTTTTCTATAGCAAATGCATCACTTTCTATTCCCAGTAAGCATTCCAATTTCTTCACATCCATAACACTTTTATTTTCTGTTTTTTCAATAGTATGCATGCTGTTGGTTGTGAGGTAATTTCTCATTGTGGTATTAATTTATATTTCTCCAATGATTTATAATGTGGTACATCTTTTCATATTCTTGTTGGTCATGTTTCTTTGGAGAAATATCTATTCAAGTTTAAATATCCTTAAGAAACCTAACATGTTTGGCAGTTAGTATTTTTCTCAGCACCCTATTAGCTGGATTTCAAATAGATTATTTAATTTAATCATCTTAAAACAATAAAAAGGTAAAACTGAATTTTCAGGGGAAGGGTAGTGGGAAGATTAAGGGATTTATAGAGACCAAATCAATTGCTGAAAGATTGTAGTTAGTAAGCAGTGGGAGAAAAGTCAAACTTGAATTTTGAAAAATTTCAGAATGATTGAACTATTGAAACTATTGAAGTTTCCAAAGTATTAAAATATTCCAAAAGTCTAAAAGGGTTATAATTAGAAACATTGCACATTGGCAAAGAGAAAGAAGGCATTCTAATCCCTAGGCAAAACATGGTAGTATGGTGCAGAACATGTGTCAGAAGAGCCTGGAATATATTTGACAAGAGCACAGACGACCTTCCCAAAGTCTTGGGAGATGAGAGACCCATCCAGTGTCCTATAAGCCAGGTGTTCCAACAGGGCTTATAGGCCAGGGGATAACATGATCAGATTTGTGTGTTCATTATGTGTGTGTGAATAGGTCCAGGTTGTTAAACCTTAGCTTTGTCCATCTGCCCTATATTTGCATATATATATGAGCTTTTCAAAATATATTTGCATCTATCTTCTTCTAATAAAAATTTTCTAGACTCTTTCCCTCCTGTTTTTATTCCTCATCTTTCTTCTGATTTTGCCAATTTCCATAGGATGAACTTTCAATACAATTAGATTTTTCATATTTGTCTGTTAACTTAAAAATGACAATTTGGTTTGATAGCAGCATAGGTTTTATTTTGGCATTTGCTAATCATACTACCACTTATTCTCGCATTCCTTGTTCCCACTTAATGCAGTTCTAACACAAAATTAAATTTCCAGGATATGACTCTTATGTCTGAGCACTATATGCTCGTTAGTCTTGCTTTTATGGTAAATGAGTTCAGAAAATAAGTGTTACAGGAAACAAGTATGCTGCACATTTCTACAGCCTAGATGTCAATGGAAGTCATACAGTCCTTTTTACAGATTATTACATAAAAATAAATTGACCCCTTCCTGCTTGCTCCTCTTGTCTACATTTAGTGGAAAACAAGTGATGCCTGCCTCTAGATTCCTACAGGTTTCTCAAGGCTCCAGTTGTGTGCAGTGTGCATGTGTGTCTGTGTGTGCGCGCATGTGTGTGTATACACATTTCTATGCTTTTGGCTTTGTTTCTTTTTTCCCTCTGATACACTGATCTCACTCTCATGGCTCTATTTTTGTTGTTGTTTTTAATGTTCCTCATCAACCAATGTAACACATTCCCTCTAATTTGATGTCTTCTGAGATCATTAATTTGGAATATGTGTAGGAGACACAAAATTGTGGAGGAATTGGGAGTAGGGGATATGATTACATCAGAGAATTATCAAATAGCTGCAAAATAAAAGATTAAATATTCATGCCTCCAAGACCCTGCTGGCCACTTTCCCTCAACTCTAATGAGGAGTTTATTGCTGGCCAGCACTTGTAGCTTTGCCTCTGCTCCATCGTGCTTCCTCTTTCCTGCCTCACTTCCTGTCTTTCCCTACTTTTCTCTGTTCTGTGCCACTTAGAGATTTCAGCACAATTCTCCTTTAGAACAGTTTGTCTATTTGCTTCTCTCCATACCACCACACCATGCATCTACTCCATGTAGAGAAGATATCATGCTCAACAAAGAAGGCTTTCTCTGGAAGGTTGTTCTGATACTCCATTAAGGGAAGAAAGGATTCTACTTAGTTGGGATTTTAGGTAGAATATTTTCTTTCTTGACTAGTAGTTTAATTGGGATGACTTTTCAATTTGTGAGGAAATGGACAAAAAGTTTTATTAAGTATAAGAAATTGCAAGAATTGTTATTTAGGTATAATTAGAGCCATAAAAGGAGAAAGGTGATAAAGGAATAGAGGAGAGAAAAGACCATAAGCAGTGACAGGTTAAGAGAACTCAGGTTTGGAAATGATTTCAGTTGGGACACTCCTTACTTGGTAGCTTATAGCATCTGTTTGAAACACTCCAAATTGCTTCCAGCTTCCTATTCCACAGATGACATGGCCGGTGTTCATCTTACCCCTCTACCCTCATAGCTTGTACCAACCATCCATGAAGGCTATCACTTTCCTCAGTAGTCTTTGACATGATCATACCTCAGGGATGTTCTTCTTCTTGTCTCATCCTTTGGAAATGTTCTACCTCAGATATTTATATGTCTCACTTCCTTACCCCCTTAATGTATAGTTTCAAATTTCAGTTTCCAATGAGGGCTTGCCTTAAACTTTCCATGGAAACTTCCAAATACCCGTGACTACCTCTCTAATTCTCCTCATCTACTATGCTTACAGTTTACTTAAATATGTCCACTGTCTACAGTTTCTCATGAAGAAGTCTGTGAGTACAAGGATTCATGTAGTTTTGCTCACTGGTGGTTTATTCAGTGCCTAGAATGGTACCTGGCATTGTTGTCTAGCAAACTTTAGTAATGGTTGAGCCCAAAAACCATTATCACTTATCTAAACTCACTATTTTAAATAGATAATTAAACACTTTTATAGTACATAAGCTTTACTCAGAAGGGACTGCTTGGTCTTAGATAAGTAGGGCAGGAAAATCCAGGTACCAGAGGAGAACTTGAAGTCTTAGGTAAGTGTCCCTCTGAGTGTTTGGTAGAGTTTGGTCTTTACACAGTTTTGATCACATATGGCCTAGAAGACTTTTAAACAACTAGATACCCTTCATATATTTTTCATTTGACATCTAAAATAATTCTCACAACCTTTAGTTATAAAGATTCATTTGAATTGCTGAGATTTGAAAGCAAAATTTTTATATGACTCCTTTAAGTAAATGGAATATACCACAATTTGATACTCAATATCATCTACTGAAAATATGGTCTTTCATAGAAGTTGTTATCATTTCTTTTTCCTTTGAATCATGCTTCATGATTCTCCACGAAATTTTATCTTAATGAAATATTAAAATATTTAAAAATCATTCAGTGATAATATTTTCACATTTCATGGGGGAGAAATGCATTTATTTTGAGATTGATATTCATCTTTGAATTATCACTAAAATTATATTAGTACATAATTGAGCTAAACAAAGTAAACATATTGAATAATTTATAAAGCATTTGCTAGAAATTCATACCCTAATCAGAGAAATAAGTTCTTTTTCCAATTAATTTATGTACTTGGATGACCATCACTTATTGCTGGAATGATACAGGAGATTTAGTATGACACTTATTTCCACTTTTCATTCTTCCAATTAAAATCTGAGAAATTTGCTCACATTAATAAGAACACGGAAAATTTACTACATGTAAATTCTTGTAAACAATGGAAAGAATATCATATAGCACCCTCTACATCATCAAAAATTATTTCCAGTAACCAGCCAACTATTCTATTAGGTTCATCTCAAATTTTGTGGAAAGCAAAAAGAATGAACTTAGTTTCAAGAGTCTGTTACTCAGACCTAAAAGTCACTTGCAGTTTTCTATCACACCAAGACCAATTTCAATTTGCTTGGTATTCTGCCAGTTTTTTCACTCTGGAGTAATATGTCAATAATAAGATTAAGGTTGCTAAGTGGGGGGGAGTGTTGCTAGTATAGAGGAATAAGAGTGATTATAAAGGACGGGAAAGAGAACCTAAATCCCATCAGCTCTTTCTCAACTTGATTGATTTTAGCAAAGGATATGCATGGAGGTTGAAGATGCTAAGGTTGATTTCCTTACAATCATCTTTCTACACATACCCTTGTTTGAAGGTCACAGCTTTAAAAAATTTTTCATAATGAAATAAAAACATCAAAGCAAAACAGAACAACCAATCCCATAAATGAAAGTCTTAAAATATTTACAAGGTACAATGGTTTAAGAAATGCTGTTTTGGCTTTTCCCCTTAAGAGACTCACTGTGCTCATCATTAGTATGATATACCAATGATTTTCTTTGATATAGAAACCTGTTTTGTGTCATTTAACCCAGGCTAAGTCATATTTAAACCCAGGGTACTTTTTCCTTGTGACCAAATTTAACAACCCTCAGAATACAAGATTGCATTGGTATGTGTTTAACACCCTGCTAGATACTGCTATTAAAAGGAGAAGAAAAATAGAAGATAAGGATTTGGGCTGAGGTTGTGGCTCAGTGGTAGAACTCTTGAGTAACATGCATGAGGCACTGGGTTCAATTCTCAGCACCACATAAAATATATAAATAAAATAAAGGTATTGTGTCCATCTGCAACTAAAAAATTATTTTAAAAAAAGATAAGGATTTGATGAGACAGAGAGTTGAAATAATAGAAAAGTTAATTTTGATAAATAAGGAATCTTGGAGCATAGAGAGAGACCCAGGAGCTGAGCAGGATGTTATATGTTCAGAACAGAAAAGGGACTAGTTTAAGAACTGTGGGGAAAGGAAGAGGACTCAGCGTTACCATCAAGTTATTACGTAAGTGTCTTTGACAAATGATCTAACATCCAGGATATTGCATACATATGAAGAATATAAGTTACTCCAGCTAATAGAATATTGTTTCTTCTTGAAGCAATGGTGGATAGGGAGCCCAGACAGAAAATAATTCTGTAACTCCAGACCCCAAAGGGGTTAAGAATATTCACCCAGCCTTGAATGGTGTTAACTAGAAAAACAGTGGTTTGGGGGGAAACAGAGGAAAGGAAAGGCTCTGTAGAAAGTTGACCTACCTGTAAAGATTAAAGAGTTAAGATGAGAGCAATGAATTCTTTAATACAAGATGGCTTTAATATGTGAGATGAGGGAGACTTTAAGTTTTTCTTTGTTTTGTGTGTGGGAGCAGGTACTGAGGATTGAAACACAGGCACTTTACCACTGAGTCCCATCCCTAGCCCTTTTAATTTTTGAGACAGGATCTTGATAAGTTGCTGAGGCTGGCCTCAAACTTGCAATCTTCCCGCCTCAGACTCCTCCCAAGTTGCTGGGATTACAGGCATATGACACCCGGCTCTTTGTTTTTTTTTATTGTATATACCCATATCTCATTCTTAGAGTCAAAATCTGTATGCTTAATGCAATGAATGCATTTGGGGAATAAAAAAGAGTCATGCAAGAGAAGTAAGAGAGGGTAGCCAGGCACTAAGCAGGAGGTAGAATCTTTACTAAGTCCCTTGATAGACGAACAAAAGTCACCCAAAACAGAGCGGGTTACAGGCTGTGTCTAGGAGTCATCTCTCTTAAAAGCCTTCCTATAATGTGCCTTTTCTATTCTCAGCACCCAGGGTGTAATTTTAACAATTTTAGAAACATTATAGAAAATGTTGCAGAGATAAGTATAGGAGAAAAATCAACATTATAGAAAATACCCACAGTGAATAAATACAACCTTTAAAAGTAAAACTTTGTTTCTTCAGACCCCATAATATTTATATAAACATCTTTTCTGAGTTCTCTGAACATACATTCAATGGAACTGGACTAGGTCTGAACAAATCAAAAACTGACTGGAATTGTATGCCAATGAATCAACTTCCCAAACAAACCTAAATCTTCAAGGCCCATAATGTAAAAAGTCCTCTGGTCAGTCCAGAGAGTTACTAAGGAGTCCTCTGGTCAGTCCAGAGAGTTACTAAATACCAGCAATGATTTAAATGTAAAATCCAAGGGACAGATTATATTTAGTGTTAATATCAGTTACTATGACAACCAATGGGCTATTTAAAGTTGTCCGCATTCTAGCCCACCGAGCTAATAACATGGACAAGAATGGCATAAAAATTGAGCAAAATAAAATTACTTCAATGTCATAGCACATAGCAAAGACAATGAAAGCTGCGAGGACTTAAGAGGGTTCAGAGGGCTTGGAAAAGCATAGCTAAAAGGACAAATCAATCAGCAAGTTATAAATAACCTTATTTAAAACAAGCAGAACATCATTTATACCTCCCCAATATAATGATCTGTAAGCTTTTTAAAATTCTGAACTTTGGATTCAAAACAAAATAGAAAGTGAAATGGAAATGGAGAAATTGATATTTAGCCAAAATCTTTTACAACTACATGATTTCTATCTCACTAACTATTCCCTTTCCATCTCAAACACATGGTCAGAAGCAACATGTAAAATTAGATCTGGGATATCCAGAAGACATCAATAGGGAAAAAAAAAAGTGATACAATAAGGAAATAAGAATCAAGTTCCATGGACTGCCTTTTGAAAAATTCATCATCTGAAAACAGCAAAGAATGATATATCATAAGATGTTAAAACAGATGGCCTAAGTCATAGTGCTACATTACACAAGTATGAAGACTAGAACTAAAATAGCCCAATTATTTTTATTACCAAGATGTTAAGAGCAGCAGCAAAAATACCTTTAGGAAGCAATCTCACTTCAAAAAAGAGTTTTTCCTCCTCACACTTGATGCTGTTTTCTGAATTACTCAGTCTGTTGTGTATGCTTAAACATCTGGGTGCTCACCACATGCAGAAGAAAGAAGCTAACCTCTCCTTAAATGAGATCTTATTGTCTTATGAGCCCACCTGCATGATGGAGATGAATGAGAATAAAGTAGCAATGTAAGAAGGACTGTACTATTCTACATACACTTACAGAGACTCTTTGAACATTAAACAAGCAGAGTACAGAATTCACTGGACACTGAATTAGTTTTGAGGTAAGGAATACCACTTCAGTCTGTTACACTAAATATTGCTTGAGTGATCTTAAGATTATTAAAGGTGATGTAACAAACTTTCAGGATGTGGACACACATAGTATGGATGTATAAAGGGAGCTGTAATTACAGACATTTCAACTATAAAAACAGCATGCAAAAAGCAGATTAAAGCACAGATAACTGAAGATGTCTGAAAGAATCTCAAATCTGAAAAAGCAGTCCAAGGCTGACAAATGGATCCACCTCTAAGGCTGTATCAGCAATTTTTTTTCACTAATATATGTTAGTCATTCATCTGTAAATTACACTTAGCATATACCTTGGGAAGCAGGAAGAGTGTAAGAGTTAAAAGCATGGAATCTGGAGCCAGAAAACCTAGGTTTAGGTCTCAGTTCTTCCAAGCTGCACAGCATGATTAACCTTAGTTTCATTTGTGTAGTTTGGTCACAAGGCTAAGCACCAAATCGTGTAAAGTCCTTATAGCAGGGATTGACACATAATTTGTACCACATTCTACTTGATATCATTAAATGTTATATACATTGTAAAATACATAAAGATAAAAAATAGTAAAAATAAGCACAAATGCAAATTCTAGTATTTTTCTCCCTTGCCCTATGATTTGTTTGTACAATACTACCTAGGTTCTGAATCTGAAGAAAAGAAGATCAACAGGGAAACTTTTGAGTCATGTGGAGCCAAAGGACACAGGTGACAAGTGCCTGTTCAAACACAGACGAGGGAAGAGAGAACCGCAAGTTTCCAAAATTTGGCCTGACAGGTCTTGGTCTTCTGGACTTCACTCTTATTGAAACAGACAGAGAAGACTTTGGAAACCTAAAACCATTATGTGTTTAATCATATACATACTTCTCTTTATTCAAATTTAAGCTTCCTTACAGCTTTCTAGAACAAAAAGTACCTTCTTGACACTCACATTTCTCATCATGAATTAGTAAATAATCATTATGTTTGTAAACTTACAAAATCCTGATAGGTTTTGTCAGTACAAGTTGGCCTCCCAAATTCATTCAAAAGTTTGAATTCCATCACTTCCCAGGCTGCGGGGCAGATCCTGAGATGGCAAATTCACCAGGATCATTCCTTCCACATTTAACGCCTGGATGCATCATCACGGTGCATCCTTGCTTGTCTGGTGCAGTTGCTTAAGTTCTGTAAGTTCAAGTACAGACAGCTGACACTGCACAGCTGGCACAATAAATAGGAAACTTCTCCTCAATGTTTCTCTATCATAACAATCTCAAGAATGTTGATTTATGTAAGTATGTTGATTCAAATTACATGAGTTTGGTTGTTTCGTTTTGGGATCTCATTTAAATAATCACTGAAGAAAAGTATGCAGGATATAGCTCAATAGTATAGATTAATATTTTTCAAGCTCCTCTTAGAAAATAAAATGTGATATACACACATATAAATATATCATTTTTGCCGAAAGGTCATTATTTGAATTAGAAAGATTTCTGACATACTACTATTTTCTAGGGTGTTTTTCTTTCTTTTTTAGTGTTTCAGAGAGGACATCATTAAACACTAGAGGGTAGGATGACAGATGATGTTTTTATTTTATGATTATGACTGTTGTACTTTCATACAATCTAGAAATCGCCAACACCTTTACATGTGTTAGACTCTTTTAGTCCAACTCTCAGACTTCATTTCATTACAGTGATCACATCTGAACAATAAAAACATCATGTTTGCCTTACAATTGTCTAAGGGTGATTTGCCTTGGCAAATACTCACTTAAAAGCCAACACTGTCAGCCATTCCTTACAACATAAAAAACTAATTCATTCCCCTTATCCTAATTTTTACCATTTGTCCTTGTCATGCTATTTCTTTTTCTCTTTCAAAAAGAAAAATAACAGTTCAAGCCTAATCAAACACCCTGATTAGTACCAACCTGGAACCACACCAGCCTGCCTAGGTAGAGGACCATGAGCTTTCAAAGTCATGTTTCCTGTTGTAACAGGTAAGACTAAAATGATGACACTCAAACCACTTTTTATTTCTCAAAATTTCTCTCTACTACCATTTTTTGAAACCATGAAGGAAATCAAAAAGCATGCTCTTTCAGCCAAAGCGTTTTCATAGAATAATTTAATAATTGCACTAATTTTGAAGAAGAGTGGTGCTATTTCTGAAACCTCTCCTGTTTTTGTACTTCTGGGATTTATAATGTACTCACTAAAAACTCAACATCACTGAAAATTTCATCAGTTTTTCTGCTTTCAAATCTTTGGCAAATGAACACATCATTCTAGACATAGTTTTACTCATAGTCAAGATCTTTAACTTTAAAAAATATTTGTAATTTTTTGTATTATGATATAAATTTTTGTTTTATCATAACAAAATTTATGATAGTTTTATTTTGAAAGTTGCAGCTACAGAGTACATTTGTTCAGTGGTGTACTGGTAAATGTTTAGCAATTAGCTCTATAAACAAAGCAAAACAAATAGCCTTGATCTGTAGCATATGACAATTTCTGTTGTGTAAATATTCCAAATATTTCAAATTGCCAGGATAATGGCATTCAGTGTATTATTAGCACAATATTTCCATATATAGGTGCAAAAGACATAACTAATTCCAAAACTGACAATATAATAATTATGAAGTGATTAATTTGGCTATCACTTTTGGTTTAATATAATTTATTTAATTATAATCTTATCATTTAATTTGTAGTAATTGCCATTTTTAAGAGTCACTTGTTATAAGAACTGGCTCCAACACACCTTGGCCTATGTTATAACAGTTAACAAGACTTATGATTTCAATGATAGGCAAATTCATATTTTAAATATTCATATAAGAACATTCTTCAGGTTTTTGATAGCTTTTTATACTTTGTATTCATGGGAATTGGAATATGCTATTATCTTCTTTGTTTTTAATCTCATGGAGAAGAACCTAAACACAAGGTCATATACTTGACATTGTTTTGCTTTGTTTTGGGAATTGTATTGCCTTTTAAAATTTACTAATTTACCATTGGTAACATCATTTTGTTTAAAAATTAACCAGATGAATCTCTGGAAACTCCTCGAAAAATCAATAACAACTCCACTGTGAGTGCCAGTGACATTAGTGTCATGGCTTCTCACTTCAGATGTTTTTTATGTTAATACTGACTTAACTAATAAGACCAAGTCCCCAATAACACAGAAGTTTAAAATTGTCAAACCAATACTGCCCAAGCCTTTAAAAAGCCAGTCACAAATCACAACGCCTACCACATAAGGTATAGAAATCATAACCTCAACTTCCACTCCCATCAATCTTCACTAGTATTATATTTTACAACTAAAGTTACTAAAAGCAAACGTTTTTGGTTAAGTACTGGTGTAGATGTTACATATCCCTCATATAATCCTCACAGCCACAGAGGGAGGTACTCTGTTACTGATGGACATTTATTTATAGGTGACTTAGGTAAACTAAGTCCAAACAGTAGTTGTTAAACCTGAAATATAATCTAATGTCTAATTCACAAAATCCTTCCTTTACTCTGCTTGATTTATTACACTAATTATCTATCTCACTTGCCCTCCACCAGTGTTCAAAATCCAAGACTATTTAATTTTGTTGAGTCCTCATCCCTTACATTTAATCACTAAATCTTATAAGGTTTACTTCCAAAATATGTCTCAAATCTGTTCATCTCCCCTGACACTAACCTGGTCAGATCACCTTCATCTCAGGCCTACGTAACTGTAAGAATATCCTACTTGGTCTTCTTTCCTTCTGTCTTGTCACTCATTTAATGCTGAATCATTCTTTAACATGTAGCTGGAATAATCTTTCTAAAATTAAACTGTTTCTATCAATATCTTAATTAAAATATTTCAGAGGGCTTAAGTTAACTCCAAAGTCCTCAGCAGGATTTCCACAGGGACTTTGAGGAACTGTTCCTAATATATCTTTTTTCATTTTAACTGTTTAATTTGCTCTAATTAGTTATACATGAGAGTAGAATGCATTTTGACACATTGTACACAAATGGAGCACAACTTCTAGTTCTCCTGGCTGTACCTGGTGCAGAGTCACATGAGTAGTATAATCATTCATGTATGTAGGGTAATAATGTCTCTCATTCTACCATCCTTCCCATCCCCACAGTCCCATCCCTCCCTATTCCCTTCTGCACAATCCAAAGTTCTTTTATTCTTCCCTTATCCTTGCCCTACCCCCACCCCACCCCCTGTGGATCAGAATCCTCTTATCAGTATCTCTTTAATCTCTGAAATTACAACTTCCTCTCTTAGAGTGATCAATTTCTGGCTTTCTGAAAGTGTCAAATTCTCATCACCAGGCTTCTGAATCAGTGATTTTCTCTGCCTGAGGAGCTAATCTTCTCTTCCTCCATTTCTTCAACCCTTCCATTGTCCTCTGGTCAATTATTCAACTCTCAAATTGAAAGTCACTCTCTCTGGTAAGCCTTTCTGGATTCTTAAAATCTACAAGTGCCCTGTTTTCATGATATCCAGAACTGCCCCGTTCAAAACTCTTTGTGTACTATGTCACAATTATCCTATTAGTTCTGAGGTCAGAAACTATGTGTGTCTTATTTCTCTGTTAATGTAACCATTATTAAATATACTGACTTAAATAGTAATGGTAATCAATAAACATTTGTTGAGAGAATGAATACATTTGTTCTAAGGATTAAAAGGGGATTATGATGTGAAGCACTTGGTAACACCAACCTTTTAAAGAACCTAAATACACAAGTACAAATATAAAGGACAGAAGGCATGAAAGAGGGTATGTTTACTCCCCTACTTTGATCTCCATGTATAAGACTTTTGATAAATACAAAGTTTTTAATCATAAATATACAAATGTGGATATATTTCAAATGAGACAACCATCATTAAAATTGAAATCATGAAGAAAACTTAATTTCTTGAGGAGGAAATTAAGTGATTTAAATTCCATGAACATTCATTTCAGTGAATGTTTCCTTTGTATCTATCACTGTTAATAACAAGTATTTGATTCCTCCATTTGATTTGATGTATATCAAATTTAAATTATTTGTTCTTTTTCCTGTTGTGAACACTGTCCCTATTGATTCCTGAGTTCCCAGGTCATATTTGGCAAATAGAAATTTTCTCAGGTTAATTTTATTTTTCCATTATTTTCTTTAGATATTGTTTTTTAACATATACATATCTAAACAATGCCAATTTATGTAAGTTATTTCTAATGCACTGGGCACCCCCCACATACATACCTCTCTTTAAAATTCCATTTGAGAAAACAGTTCTCTCAGTTGTTTTTTTTTATTTTACAGATTTTGAACTGTTCAATCTCATCCATTGTTAGTTTCATTAGCTATTGTTGTTACCAGTATTATTCATTACGGATGACAAAGTATTTAAAATAATTTGAAGCCCTTTAGTGGGTCAAAAGAACACCTTCTGGGGTCAGCATGAAGGTCAAAACATGGTTAGATTGAGAAACATTGAAAGTATTGAGCAACCTTCTTTCTGTCCTTCCCTTGAGTTTCAATCATTTTTATGTTAAGTACTTAACACAGTATGGCAAAGACTGTAACTATTTATGTGAACTTTTATATCCTTTTGGTGCATAGGCAACTTCATCATGAAAGGAATTTTGAAAAACTTACTTACAGAAGAACAATACCAAGGGGCTGGGATTATGGCGCAGTGGTAGCGTGCTCGCCTAGCACGCGGGAGGCACTGGGTTCGATCCTCAGCACCACATAAAAATAAAATAAAGATATTGTGTCCACCTACAACTAAAAAATAAATATTAAAAAAAAAAAGAACAATACCAAAAGAACAAATCTCTGTAATCTATCAAATATCTATGAGAACATTCAAAATTATGAGGGTACTAGCATGTTCATCCCTTGCAATAATGCCCAAAGCTTTGGAAACCCTGGCTGGAAGACAGAAGCATTCTTGCCTCCCTCTGTCAGCATTTTATTAGTTGGGTTCCTACCTGGAGTAGACTGAATGACCTTAAGAATGGATTGCTGAAATCTCTTAGAATCTAACATCACCCAGGACTCCATCTCCTCCATACCCTTCATTTCCCACCTACATACTCTTTCAGCAGCCCCTGAGTGTCTTGACCACTGTGAACCAGTTTGAAATGGATTCTGTGCTTGCAGGAGACAGGATACCTTTCACTCACTTGCAAATATCAACACAAAAGAAATAAAAATTATTTTTACAACACAATCAATTCCAAAGGTATGAGGTAGATTGGAAGTGACCAGCAGAAAGTTGCGATTGTAGAGGATGGGGTAGCTGTGGGTATCTTTGTTGTTTTCTTTTTTTGGAGGAGAGGGGATACCAGGGATTGAACTCAGGGGCACTCAACCACTGAGCCACATCCCCAGCCCTATTTTGTGTTTTATGTAGAGACAGGGTCTCACTGAGTTGCATACCACCTCCTCATTGCTGAGGCTGGCTTTGAACTCGTGATTTTCCTGTCTCAGCCTCCCTAAGTGCTGGGATTACAGGCTTGTGCCCCCATGCCTGGCTATCTTTCTTGTTTTCTGTACTAAAAAGACCACAGTTTGAGAACACAGAGATGATTCTGTGAACTCCTTTTGAATTTCAGTCTCACAACAGGCATCAGTGTTGCCCAGTTTTAATTCCCATGGCAAAGTACAAACAGAGGTTTGCCAGTTGGATAGGTGAATACTGGGCTTGGTTCCAGAGTGTCTTTTGAGTTGAACCTTGCAGTCACTTCTCCACATCTGTGAATTTTTTAGGAACACTTTATTTCTTATTGTTGCTGTTGCTTTTGGGGGTCAAATTGGAAGGCTTAGCGCATGCTAGAAAGTGGCAGCAAATAAGTACTTGCATTCTATCGAAAAAAATATTCTTAGCTGGGCACGGTGGCGCAAGCCTGTAATCCCAGCACTTAGGGAGGCTGAGACAGGAGAATCGCGAGTTCAAAGCCAACCTCAGCAACAGCGAGGCGCTAAGCAACTCAGTGAGACCCTGTCTCTACATAAAACACAAAATAGGGCTGGGGATGTGGCTCAGTGGTCGAGTGCCCCTGAGTTCAATCCTTAGTACCAAAAAATAAATAAATAAAAATATTCTTAATACTTTTGAGGTTATAGTTTGCATAGAGTATTCTGGAGCCAGGCTCACCACTATGTGCAAAGAGCTGGTAAAACTGAGGGAAAGTCCTTGTAGGTCAAGGAAATGTTCAAAGGGAGGGTCTCTTGAAATTGAGTAACTTGGGCTGACTGAAGAAAATAATTTAGGAAAGTATGCTTTAGTCTTTGAGATTGCTGCCTTGTTCTGCATGACCTGCAGGAGTTCAAGGGTCCCTGCACAAACATATTCTTTGGCTAGGCTATGTAATATATTTATTCTTATGAAAAGAAGATATAAGTCATTTGAAATGATCTTTCCTCACCATGAACTATATTTGTTCATATTTCTCTGTATGTAAAGAGAATAAAGTGAGTAATCTTCTCAGGGACTAGTTTTCTTGCCAAAAAGTAAAAAAACTGGACCAGATAGTTTTCATGAAATGATGTGAGTGTATTATTTACCCACCCCACCACAGTGGGGATTGAACCTAGTGGTACTTTACCACTGAGCTGAAGTCCCAGTCCTTTTTAAATGTTTTATTTTGAGACAGGGTCTTTCCAAGTTTCCCAGGCCTCCTGCAGTAGCCTCCCACATAACTGGGATTACAGGCATGTACCAGTGCACCTGACTGTATTTCTAAATTAGAGGGCTTTGTGTCTTCACTGAGACAATGTAAGATATCATAATTAATAAAAAAGTAGTAACCATAGCTAATTCTAAGAAGCAAGTGGTATTTTTTAATGAAAATTCTCTAAACATTGCAAATAATTCATTTTTGAGAGACATTGGATAATTGGAAGCTATGGAATATAAATATGCTTTGCTGAGGCCCGCTTCATTAAAATATCAGTTAACTGTGCAAGGGACTCTGGAATTAGGAATGTCCTGGTCAGATCATAGTGCTTTCTTCAGATTTCAACATAAAATTCCCAAGTCTTTGACCTCTTTGTAAATACCCAGATGATAAGAATTGAGTAGGATTAAGCACAGGATTAAGCACAAGTTATTTGTGTCAGTCCTTTGGAGGGTTTTTTAAAAACCTATAAGCTTAGATTCTTTCAACATACAGCAAAAGAACTGATAAATAAAATCTGGAAAAATACCAATATGTTTTCCCCTTGCAACCCATTACATCAGCCAGCATTTCCCTGTAGTTGTGATTATTACATTATGACTTGATTACTAACTATTATTGCCACAGTTGGAAAAGTGAAAGCACAGCAAGGGGCCATTTCCATTAAAGGAATATGAAAGTCCATAACAAGCTCTGAGGCTGCCTGGCTGCTGTGGGGTTGAACTGAAAAGAGCATAAGTATCTACTTAAGATGCTGTTTGAAGGAGCACCATAACTTACATCATTATTTCATTTAGTTTGAACTGTACCGAGGATTTTTCCATTAAGCAATGTTAGACACTTAAACACTATATTGAAGTTATTTGTGCTCTTAAAAAAAAGCAATATAAGTTTTTTCTACTCATTTTCCAGAATACCAGAATTTGCTATTGCATGTATATGCAATCCTGATTTTGCCTTACTTTGCCTAAAAGACTAAGTGGTTCCATAAAGTATAGAATGCCAGTCATATTAAGTGGTATAACTGAGAAGAGAAGCATAAATATTCATGTTCGTCAGAGGGGCATATTCCATTTGGAAAGTCAGAGAAAAAGGAGTGTGGGTTGCTGTCTCAACAGGTCCAGAAAATATAAAGTAAAAAATGTCAAATATATTCAAAATACATAGATTGATGTTAACAGGGAAAAGGACTGATGGAACCATTTTATATCTGCTCTTGATTTGTGTGTGGTTCAGCTGATAAGGTGCCCTGGGATGAGAAGTGAGATATCATGAAATTCTTTCACAGTGTTTTCAGGACAAGATATGGAGATAAAAAAAAAAAAAAAAAACCAAACATCAAACTACTTAAATAATTTGCAGAGGTATGATCATCACTTAGAACTGCAAATACTTTTTAAATTATGTTTGGAACAGATTGAACTTAAAAATGTGTGCATGTTGTATGTAAATGTGTGTGTGTGTGTAGATATGCATCCAAAATAACAAAAACTGGAGGAAGATAAATATCTTGATTTGATTTTCAAAACCATGAAGATTTATTTACTCATGTGATTTCTTCTGCCCTTGGTGAGATTAAAGCTGTCCCTAGAAGCTGTCTCTATGTAAAAGTGAAGTCACTCTGCAGTCTTATTTGGCTGTTTTTTTTTTCCTGTGTGGGAACCCTAACTTTAGTCGGAAGTCATATGCTCTATCCAGTGCAAGATTTCAGAGTCTCACCAAGAGGGAGAGCAGTTTCCAATGGTTCTCAACCTTGGCATCTCCTGTCTCTTGCTTTGTTTTCCCTCCCTTTGAATTCACACTGCTCTGAAACTAGCAATAGCTTCACCTCTCAATTCCTTCCTTTCTTTTATTTTTTAATGTTTTAAACACACTGAATTTAAAAGTAACTAATGTTACTTAGAAAATGGGCCCTGTTGCCCCGACTACCAATTTTGAAAAGAAAATACCTACAAAGTGCAGGAAATTGTGTGCCTATTAGTCGACTGACTATCTAAAAGTTAGTATTTTTCAAAAAAGAGCCACATACAGATGAAGTTTTGCAAGCCTAAATCTGATTCCAGGCTGTTTTGCAAAAGGCCACTCAGCAGCAGAAGATGAGATATGAATACAAGTAGAATCTGGAAAAATACGAGACTATGATTTGAACAGGTCCTGGAAATGCTGCCCTGGAAGGAGTCATAAAATAGTAAACAAAGATGATAAAGGTCAGAATTCCCATCACATTTCTGAGGCTGGTTACAGAGTTCTAATCCTGAATAAATCCCTTAAAAGAGGAATACCATGATTGTCTCCCTTAAAGTACAGCAACTTCAAAAATGTTAAAAAATAAACTGAAACAACTTTTAAAAATTATATATAACTTTAAATTTTTAATAAAATTTTGCTTTTTAAAATCAGGCATAGCAGCACACACCTGTAATGACAGCTACTCTGGAGCCTGAGGCAGGAGAATTTTGAGTTTGATGCCAGCCTGGGCAACTTAGTGAGACCCCCGTCTCAAAAAAATGTGTATAAATAATTCCCCAAAAGTCAAATATTAGTTTCTTATTTTCCCTTAGATTTCTAAAACAATTTTATTTCTCAATTATGAGTGACCAACTCCTACAAAAATAATTTTAATATCAGACATCACCCTTGCTGAATTGCAGGATATTGAAAGTCTTTATTAATTTAAATATTTGCAGTTTGCTGTTTTGTGGACCTCCGTCTTATATTCTAGATATTTATGAGTAGCAATGCTTTGTTTTTCCTTCATAAGCTATTATTTCATAAGCTATTATTTTACTCGAGCAAAAACCTTGAAAAACCCCAAAATTTGCTCAACATTTCTTACTTCAGTAAAAAATATAACACGTTAAATATTTAAATGAAATATAAGAAACAAAGGGAGGAGAGGGAAAGGAGACAACTAATTAAAGGATGAACTGTTAATATTCGCTGAGTTCTACCTAAGCTGCCCTCTGCTCAGAGCTTCCCATGGACCTTCACATTTAGTGGTCACAGAAACTATTGAGGGAGGTATCAGAAGACATTCCTGGTGTAGTTAAGGAGGCTGAAGTGAAAGCTACAGGTTCTGTGGTAAGCTTGGTACCAAGTTCCATGGTAACTTGGTACCCAAGTATGTGACTCCATAACAAAGGACAGAGAGCAAACAGAAATGGAGATTGAGATGGGAGCAAGGAAACAAGAAGAAAATGGAGGGAAGATGAGTCCTCAAAGGAGGAAGGTAAAAGAAGGTTCTCCCCTGTCCTCTTGGCTTCCAGGATGGGTGCACCTCACTCATTTGCCTTTCAAGGACATGTTCAGCATTTAAGCAATCACCACACTAGCTATTATTCCATTCCTTTATCCAGTACTCCAGTGTGTACTTTTAATGAAATCAGACAAAGGGAATTAAAAGATTTTGCTGTAGAAATGTAGAAAACATTTTTCGGTTTTTTTCCCCCCAAATGAACCATTTGCAAAAACCTGGTACTTTAGATATTACTGATAATAAATTGCACACAGCTCATTCCATAGATGTTTTCATCACAATTGTTGTATGACCACTGAGTTAATCTGTTAGGCCTTTCTATTAAAATATTCTATAAAACTGTGTGTGTATATTTGTGAGAGAGAAAGAGAGAGGTAGAGACTGAGCTTTAACTGTTTGCTAATCAGTTAGCTAACGGCATTAGATTAGATTAGCTTGAAGTAATTGGTTACTATAAAAAATAATTCTTTAGGTGTAGGAGGCTATGTAGACCTACTTTCCACCCAACTAAAACACTGACTTTCACCCTAAGGAGCCTTAAGCAATCTTTGGAGAAGCCTCAAGAGACTAAGGTGGCTAGAGGTTGGTTGTTTTGACCCCTTTTCTTAATCCCTAATAAGCAGAGCAACTCAGTTTTATATGATTTACATATTGGGCTTTGAATAAAATTTTAGATGAGAAAAATAGTTTGATTTCAAAAGAAACCTTCCAAATCACCAAGGAATGGGACTGCCCATTTTCCATAAGCATAATTTTAAATATAAAACCAATTTATAATTGTTTCTTAAAGCTTAAAACTTCAAACTCACGTTAAAGTACTGATGTCAAATAAGGGAACTAAGATGGCAACAAAATATTTTAATAAAGCTATATAATATTTGAATCATGGGATTTTGGTGGTGAACCAAAATCTAGAGTTCAAACTAACTTTTTCACTCAAGAACACTGAGGCAAGACTGCCAATTAACAATGTTTGAAAAGCTTAATGGTACTTCAATAGAGGATATGGTAATCATAGGGCCTTTTTGATTTACAAGATCTATATAATGGGAAGAAAAGTATATGTAATGAGAAGAAAAGTAAAATGAATCTGATCCAATTGTCTTTTATCAAATCATATTAATGACCCAGTATGTTCTGTCACTTTCTGGATGTAAATATTGATTGTTCTTATAACTTACCCTTGTGATCCATAGGTTCAGGAAAAAAACCTTTCTGTCATTGAAAAAAAATTTTCACATAGCATTTTATTGCATTTAGGGGAGAGAGTTTTCCTTCCCATAAGTGCTTTTTGTAGTATTAAATTTTGAAGTAATCATAGAAGGTTATGTGAAGAAACAGAATAAAATAGTTAAGTTTAGCTGTATGCTTTCTAAACACAAGGAATACTGGACTTATAAAAGTATAAATAATACACAATTAATCTCTGACCATGAGAAACTTACAGTTCAGTGGTAAAGACAGACAGATGAAGAATTTTAATGTTAACATAAATATATACACCAGCAATGAGAAGAAAGGGTAATTAGCTCAAACTGAGGTATCAGGGAAATTTTTCTAGAGATCACATTTATGTGTAGGGCTTCAGTTTTTAAAACAACTTCATTGATATAAAATTCACAGATTTAGAGTATAAAATTCAATGTTTAATATATTCACATGTTTGTACAACTGTCACTAAAATCAAAATTTAGGACATTTTGCTTTCCATTAAAAGAAACCTTGTGACCATTAGTTGTTACTTATCATACCCTCTTACTGCCCCTGTCCCCATCCCACCATTCCTAACCAATCTACTTTCTGTCTCTATGCATTTGCCGATTCTGGACACTGAACATAAGTCGAAGTACACAGTATGTGGTCTTTGTGACTGGTTTCTTCACTTAGAATAATGTTTTCAAGGTTCATCCTTATTGTAGTATATATTATTACTTCATTTATTTTTTATTGCTGAATAACATTCCATTGTATGGATATGCCACATTTTATTTATCCATTTTAAATGATGGATAGGTGGGTTATCCACTTTTGGATGATTATCTGCATAAGCATTTGTATGTATCAGTTTTTGTGTGAAGGTATATTTTATTTTTCCAATGTATGCTTCAGAGTGAAACAACTGGATCATATGGAAATTCTATGTTTAGATTTTGAGGAACCACCAAACTGTTTTCCGAGGTAAGTGCACCATTTTGCATCCCCACTGGCAATGTCTAGGGGCTCCATTTTCTCCTCATCCTTACCAACATTTGTTGTTGACTTTCTTTTTGCTTATAGCCTTCATAGTGGCTTTGGGGCGGTATCTCAATTTAGTTTTGATTTGCATTTTACTAATTACTAAACATGTTGAGTATCTATTCCATGTGTTTTTTGCCCATTTGTATATCTTCTCAGGAGAAATATCTATTTGGATCCTTTGTCTATTTGTATATTGTGTTGTCATTTTAATATTGAATTTAATATCAATTTAATATGAAGTCTTCTCTTTTTTTAGAAAGGTAGTCTCACACAGAACCATACCCAGCAAATTTGGCATACCATCATCTCAGTTTTGTAACATTTCCAGCTAGGTATTGTGAACACTATTCTATCACTACCTATAGGTAAAGCTCAGTTGGAGGAGTATACATGCAGAATGAAGGTACAGGTAATGTAAATATTTATATAATCAAAATACTTGTGCCTCCTAATTTAGAGGTGCTGAAGAAAACATGTCATCATTATTATTATACTGAATTTTAATCTAGATCTAAGAGTGTCAAGTATACCATAAGTGCTTTTTTAATACTATATTTTTATTAAAAAAAGTCAGAAAATAAAAAAAACTCAATAGTATTGCTAACTATAGCCTTCATATTAATGCCTTTTATCTTAGAGAAATCTTCATTTCCATCATTTTTAGATATATAATGTCTTATTCAATTTTGTTAAAGTTTAGTACATTGAATTGAAGCAAAGGCCTGATCATATCTTACAGCAGAGAAATAGTCCACTTCTTCATAAGAGCAACCTGTGGAGGATAAAAGTTGAGACCTAAGAGTTCACACACAGTTCCTGTTTGTCCCGCTCCAACTGTGTATCCTCTGACACATTGATTACATTCACTACATTATTGCCCCATATGAAAAATTAGATTTCACTAGATAATATCCCCAACTGTGATTTTTCTAGGATGAAATGTCTGAGCAGAACTAATGGTGAGGTAGCTGGTGGGTGCCAGAGTAAAGGCAGTTGTGGACATGCAAGTGGTGAGTCTTCAATATGATTTGGTTTGAGAGAGCCAGGTAAGTCTCTCAGAAGTGTCCTCCCTATATTACTGTCAATTAAAAATAATCAGGCGTTGTTTTAAAAATACATAATACTCCATGTTTCTGAATTAGGAGTTGTAATCTTAACAATGAGATAAAAGGATTTCATTTAGATGGATAAGGAAACTAAATATACACCAGACAGTAGTGGCTTAATATATTCAGGTATTAAATAATTTAACAAATGTTGGTGGATGCATGCTAGTTAACAGAATGAACTACTTGTATAAAAATGCAGTATTTTTATTATTTTAAGTAAAAAACGGATAGTAGCTCATGCTGCAATTTCATTTTTTCCCCTGAAATTTAAGTACTTGCTGAATTTAAAGTTTTTTCTTTAAAAAAAAAAAACAGACAAAAGAGAAATCACATGTGGTCAATGTGTCTGTTCAGCTTGTTCTAAAATACTCATTGTTTTTCATTCTCTGAACTCCAACAGAAAATTATTGTTATTACTTATAGGTTTGATCACATTCTCCAATATCATCTTTTTTTTTTTGGTATGGTACAGGGGATTCAACTCAGGGGTACTCAACCGCTGAGCCACATCCTCAGCCCTATTTTGTGTTTTATTTAGAGACAGGGTCTCACTGAGTTGCTTAGCAAGCCTCACGATTGCTGAGGCTGGCTTTGAACTTGTGATTCTCCTGTCTCAGCCTCCCAAAGTGTAGGGATTATAGAAGTGCGCCACCGTGCCTGGCTCCCAACATCTTCTTATGACCAGGACCTCAGCCTCCTGTTATTACTTCCCCAGTCTAATCTCCATTTATTTATCCAACAAATATTTATTTAGTGGGTCTAAGTTCCTATGTGTGGGTTCAAGGTTAGAGAGAGCTCTAAGACTAAAATACCCTCACCCTACCCTTGCCAGGCTGGGCTTCTCTTCTCCAGGAGAACTTGACCATGATGGACAGTGCAGTGAACACAGAGTCACACAGGACAGGAAGTCTGAGCTATTAGTTATTTCAAAGCTCTCCTAAAGGTTCAGGCTGAAGTCATTCTCTAAGCACCTCAGTCTGGGATCACACCCTATTTTTACTTCTTCCCTGCTCTGCTTGACTTTCCACATTCCCTTTCCAGTATCTTATGAGCTCTTCCTTAAGTGATCTTTAGCATAACATTTCTCACCTCCAAACAGTTTCCAGAGTACCTGACCTAAGACACTCTTACAGATGATAAATAATGAAAAATGTATGCAGGTAGGACAAATGAAGAACAGGACAGATGTATATTTTTCAAGAAAGAAATTATTAACTATATACAGAAATCATTTTTATCATCTTATTTTGACTAGCACTATACTAGTAGATGCTCCATAAATACATGTTGGGTAAACAAGCCAACAATTATTAAACACATATACCCATTGCCTAATTCCTATACCTTTGATTGGGCAATATTGACCAGAACGGGACTGTAAAAAAGAAATTTACTTAATCACAAATGGAAAGTAAAATAGGGTTCATACTCATTAATAGAACTTGAATGGATCATTTGGGGAAAAGTACATAGGTCACTTGAATCTATGTGCCAAAACCATGAAATGTTTCTCCACCTGAAATGAGAAGATCAAAAAACACAGTGGGAGTTGAATGAAGATGAATTAAAAGCTCAAGAAGGCTAAATTGTTCATGCACCACTCTTGAATGTCTTAGTAACAGGATTTAGCCCTGAGCATACTGACAATCCTATTCCCTGCCTCCCTCCAGTTTCCAGGAAATTCTGATAACTATGACACCCCCCACCATGTAAGTTATTCCTTTATAATGATGCTGCTGTGTGATAAAGTGAATAGAAGTTGTCCAAGACTGGCCCAGAGTTAAATGAAGGGGAAGCCGAAGAAGGGCAAAAGAATTCCAGGCAGCAGCCAGCAAAGAGGAAAATTTGCCCACCTAGGGATAGAGAGAAGAAAAGGATTAAAAAGGACAAAAATACTTCTGAGGTTTAAAATCTACATGGCTGAAAGAATGAACATGGACAATCAGGTAGCTATCACAACAGGGATTAAATCTAATATGTAAAATAATAGTGGTGATTAAAAAATATTGTTATTCTTGCACAGTATTTTAATGAGACTGGAACTGACTTTGAAGCTGGCTGTCTCTTGGGAACACTGCCCCCTAGACGTCCTCAGGGAGATCAACTATCTGACAAACTGACAAACTGAGCCATAGACTCAGATTTTCCAGGCACATGGGATCTCTGGAAAGATCTCAAATGAGGTCCAAAGTTATGATTCAGTAATCTAAAGACCTACATTAGGTACTGAGGCTTACTGAAGTCATATTAGAATGAGGTCCTTTTAATGTTTTTCAGTACTCACCAACCCCTTAGAAATACTATTCTACTTCTAAGTGATGGAACAGTCAATACAGTCACCCCTCTGTATTCAAGAGGAACTTGTTCCAGACCCCTTTGGATACCAAAATCCGTGGATATTCAAGTGCCTTATATAAAATTGTATAAAATTTGAATATTATTTATGTACATCCTCTTTTACATTTTAAATGATCTCTGGATTACTTAAATGCTTCATTTATTATAATGTGCCGGTTAGGTAAAATAGTTTTTTACTGTTGTTTAGGGAATAATAATAAGGAAAATAATGTCTATAACTGTTGAGTACAGATATAATTTCTATTCCTGAATATTTTTGATGGGAAAATATTCTATGGTGCTTGTGCCTATGGATGTGGTGAGTTGACTATATATGCATGTGGGACATAATTTTAAAAAAATGCATACAGTAAAAAGTAAGTATCCTTCCTCCTGTGCTGTCTCCCAATGTTTCTGCCTAAAGTAGAACATGTTATTTACTACCTTTTTGTATGTTTTTAGGGATAGTCCATGAATTTTTCAAACAAACGTTAGCACTGTTTTTCAAATAGCTTTGTCATTCCACTCTGCAATTTAACAATATATCTTTAGGACAGTTTGACATCAGAAAATATAGCAAGGCTTTATTCCTTTTAATAACCACATGTTACAGTTTGGATATGGGGTGTCCTTAAAAACTCATGTGTGAGACAATGCAAAAAGGTTTAAAGGTGAAATGATTGGTTTGTAAGAGTCTTTACCCAATCAGTGAATTAATCTCAATAGGGAGTAACTGAGTGGTAACTGAAGGCATATGAGGTGTGGCTGGAGGAGTTGGGTCATTGAGGGCATGCCTTTGTTATATATGTTTTGTCCCTGGCAAGTGGAGTCTTCCCTTCTCCATGAAAATGTGGCTACAATGTTCTGAGCCACTTCCTTCTGCCACACTTTTCTACATGATGTTCTGCCTTGCCTAGGGCCAAGGGCAATGGAATTGGACATCTGTGGACTAAAACCTCTGAAACTCTAAGTGCCAAATAAACTTTGTCCTCTTCTAATTGTTCTTGTAAGGTGTTTTGGATGTAGCAGAGAAAAAAACCAATTAAAATACCACATAATATTGCATTTATTGGATGTATTTATCTAACTTCCTAAAGTGTAACACTTAAGTTGTTCTCTTTGCCATAGATAAAAGTTGTAAAAATGTGTTTTCTTATCAGCTTCAAATTTGTTTTTAATTTCAACTAGAATGTTCTCTAGACTTACTTTGAATTATTATCACCTAAAATATTTAAGCACACCAGTCTTTAGGATGTCAAATTTAGAAAGGTTTCCTATGTTTTTAAGAAAAAAATAATTTTTTTTTTATTACTTCTGTTTCTTTTTTAATGTTTAGCTCTTAAGTCTGGAATACAAGGCCACATAGACATGTTTTCTTTTATTAAAAATTAAGATTTGGCTTTTAGTACCCCCTAGATATGGCTTTACTGGACAGTTGGTCCTGGGTTGCTTTTTATTTATTTATTTATTCGTGTGTGTGTGTGCGTGTGTGTGTGTGTGTGTGCAGGCGCGCACACGTGCATGCATGTGTACACACGTGAGCATGCACACATGCGAGGATTTAACTAGGACCTACCATGTGCTAAGATCCCACTCTAACACTGAGCTATACTTCCAGCCCCATGGGTATTTACTTGTTAAGAACAAAACAAACAAACAAAAAACACTACCAAATAATTAGCCTAAATCCAAAGTTTTAGTTTTTTATAAGATTAGTTCACATTCATTTATGTCATCATCAAAATAAAAAGCAAGTTAATTCTTGTACATACTTCAGTATGTATCTCCAACAAGTAAGCACTGTTTTTAAAAGTCCACAATCATAATGCCATCTTTTACACCTGGTAAAATTAACAAAAATATCTTTAAGATAATATAAATTAACCAGGCTGTGTTCAAGGATTTCTCTATTATCTCAAAATAACTTTTTAAGTAATCTTTTCATCCAATCAGAAATTAGAAAATGTCTACCCATTGCAAAAGTATCATGTGACCTTTAAATATCTTAATCTGTAACATTTCCCTTACTATCTCATATCATCTATTAGGTAATGGTCCTAGATTTTCCTATATTATGTATTTAGGTGATTATATCCTGGTGACATTTAATGTGGTGTTCCTTTTCTTTATTTTCCTCTTCCTTCCTTCCGTCTTTCCTCCCTCCCTCCATCCCTCCCTCTTTTGATACTGAGGATTGAACCCAATGGCACTTAACCACTGAACCACATCTCTTTTTAAATTTTATCTTGAGACAGGGTCTCACTAAATTGCTTAGGGCCTCATTAAGTTACTGAGGCTAGCTTCAAAATTGCAATCCTCCTATTTTAGCCTCCTGAGCCTCTGGGATTATGAGCGTGTACCAACACACCCAGTTTAACATGTTTCTTTAACTAGAGTGTTCCCTGAAATTGCTAGTTAGTTCTAGAGGCTTCATTGTATCTAGTTTCATTTTTAAAATTTATTTGGAGACACAGTATGGATAATTCACAAATTACATTCTAGTACTTAATGCTTATCAGGAGGCACCTGATATCTGGTTGCAGCATTCTTAGCAAAGTTAAGGCTTACCAGAGGCTCTAGGTATTGTCTTATTGATCCATCCACTTTGTATCCCCTCAACCTATTTCACCTAATGGTTTTAGCAATCACTGATGTAAGCTCAATGTCTACAACTTCAAACAGATATTCTGCCCCATATAAGCTGTCATCTTTATGTAATGAAAAATACATGTGAATATTAAGAATGGAAATAAATGAAAAGTCTAACATTCAAATATACACCTGAAAACTCCTTTTTGTTTAAAATAATCACATATCAGAGATCTTTTAAACACTATTTTTGCTTATGGCTGTTAATCTTGGGTAAATATTGAGCGATCAGTTTAAATGTACAGGTGTGGTGACAGGAAGGGAGGGAAGGTGGGGTTTAGGAGACACACATAAAGTAGAAGAGAGATATTGAAAGGGGGCAATATTGGTAGATGAGTATAAAAATCAATAAGGAGGACTGGGGTTGTGGCTCAGCAGTAGAATGCTCACCTAGCATTGATGAGGCACTGGGATTGATCCTCAGCGCCACATAAAAATAAATAAATTTATTGTGTCTGCCTCCAACTAAAAAGATATTTTAAAAAATCAATAAAGAGTAAATGGAATTTAAGTCAGTCCTCCATTTCCCCCCAAAAAATGTGGAAAGGAGGAGAATTTGGAAAGGGATAGCGTAAGTACAGGCATGCTATTCTTATAGATGCTTTACTTGACTCAGTTGTGCACTATACCATAAGTAAATCTTTTTAATAACAGGCAAAAGTCATTATCATGTTCTTAAAGCACATTATCAGGTAAATATGCTGTTTGGTTTTGTTTTGTCTTTTAATAAAAGCCAATAACCCTATAGTGCTATTTTTAAATTTTTAATTAAATTTGTATTATTTTTAGTTGACACAATAATTGTATGTATTTATGGGGCACAGTGTAAATGGTTTAATATGCCTATAAAATGTGTAATGATCAAATCAGGATAATCAGGATAATTATTTATGTTAATGTTCAAACTCCTCTCTTCTAGGTATTTTGAAATATATAAGAAATCGTTGCAAACTACAGTCACCCTACTATGCTATAAAACATGAGAACTTATTTCTTATAACTGTATTTTGTACCCATTAAGAAATTTCTAATAGAGAAATTAAGAGATTTCTTCTAATAGAGAAGAAATCTCTATTTCTTCTCCTCTTCCTAGCAGCTATCAAACTATTATACACTGTTGGTGGGAATGTAAATTAGGATAGCCTTTATGAAAAGCAGTATGGAGGTTCCTCAAAACATTAAAAATAGAACAATCCATGACTTAGCTTCCTTACTCCTGGGAATGTATCCAAAGGATGTGAAATCAATATATCAAAGAGATACCTGCACTTACATGTTTATTGCAGCACTATTTTCAACAGTCAAAATATGGAATCAAACAAGGTATTCATTGATGAATGATGGATAAAGAAAATGTAATACATGCATAATGGAATATTATTTAGTCATACAAATAGAATGAAATCTTGTCATTTTGTGGCAACATTGATGGAAATAGAAAGCATAATATTAAGTGAAATAAGCCAGTCACAGACATATGCTATATGTGTTCTCACTTATATATGGAAACTAAAGAAGTTGATCTTCCTACAATTAAAATTAATCATCAGTAAATTAATAATTTAAATTAGTCACCAGCTTTCCTTTTTTAAGTAATTTTAGAAAGAAATAGGAAGATGGATGAGAATGTAGCTCAGGGATAAATCACTTGCCTAGAATGCTTAAGGTCCTGAATTCAATATCCAGTACCATGAGAAAGAAGAAGAAGAAAGTAGCAAGAGAACAGAATTATCCTGCAGATAGTTGCACGGGCTATGCCTATGATTAGTGACAATAATCAAATCTGAACCAGTCAAATAGGATTATTTTCAGTTTACAAGGCTGAAAGGTGTGGAAGTCCTAATGAGAGGACAGAATGGATATAAACATTGAAAGACAGTATAGGAGAGTTTAAGGAATGTGAGGTCAGCAATCTGGAAGTCATCTAGTAATCCAGTCCTCAACAGCCTGAGGGGCCTTTGTCTCATCACTTATCTTTGCCATCTCCCATCTTCAAATTTGTGAAAATATAGAGGAAAAGATATAATCAAAGATTCATCAGGATTTTGTCTTTCTAATAAAATATAATAAGATGCAGTCCTCCTAAAGAATTTAAGAATATAGGAAATAAGACTGTCCTCAGAGAGGGCAGTTAAAATTGATTAAGTACAATTCAGATTAGACATATGCAAAGTCAGTTTAATGAAACCAAAACATTAACATATCTCTGGGACTTAGCTATAATTTAAGTGAATGTATTGATATTAATACAACTAAATAAAAAATGTGTCAAAATAGGAATTGGTCAGCCCAAGCTTCTAAGAGGACATACTGGCAAGTACTGTCCATTTGGGAATTGTCTAAAAGAGGACATCTTTACTATTGGACTCAAACCTTATGGGTTCCTATCCCATAATAGATTACCTCAGTTCAATGTCCTTGCTCATCACCCTCATTTCTATTTGAGTTCTTGGTTGGCTTTCCTACTAGGAGAGTGATCCTGTTAGACAAGAGCAATGACCAATCTGTTTGCCTGTACGAGTTTAAAAATTGGCATTTTGATTACAACTTAGCTTTATTCGTAGTCTGCCTACATAGATTTACAAGTGGAACAATCTGCTGTATCTACAGTTGAATTTCTCATTATAAATACCCACCCTGATTTTGTGGATTGTTTGTATGTATATTAGCCTTTATGAGATAGGAAAATGCAAAACCATCCTAATCTACTTTCATTATACTAACAAAATTGGGTTTATGAGCCTGCAAAAATGAGAATTAGAACCTGGAATGTCCTTATTTACCAAGGTAAATGTGCCTCTGTGGATAACTGCCTAAAAAGTGAGCCAGCATTCCCCAGGTGGTACCTTGTTGACTGGCTGTGAGGGGTGCTATGGCCTAGTTTGCTCACAAAATCATGTTTTTAAACCTTCCTTTTTGCTTGTGTTACAAGGAGAAGCTAAACCCCTGTTGAACTTTTCCCAGGCTCGTACTGGTTCTAACCAATGGGAGAGACAGTATGATTAAGTGACAAAATGAAAGGAAGAGCCAAGTGTTTCTCCTCCTCCTTCACTGCCTCTATCCCCTGCAGAACTCATCGCCTACATTAACTCATTTGTTTTAAATAATCAAAATGGTTCCTCTTTTCCTTTTCTAATGCTGATTATCACAAAACATAAGAGTTCACTATTAAATGAATCAATTTATTTAAGGAGTTGTAGGCATGTATCATGACCACATATATACATATTCCTAATGAAATCATAAAATCCAACAAAAATTTTGGTATTTACAGTTTTTTATTGTTGTTGTTGCTGCTGTTGTTGTTGTTGTTGTTGTTCTGGTAAGTTAGATTAAGCAGGCAACTTCTATAGTCACAAATCAAGTGAATGACTTAGTGTATTTGTCAAAGGACAGATGAGAGAATCTAAATGGCTATGAGAGGAGTTGTAGACTTAGTCTATGTGTATATCTAAAAACAGATTATATGAAACTTTCAGTTTAATCCATGAGCAGATCAAACTACTCTAGAGCTGGGCTAGAATGCTTAGTAATGTTCAAACTGATAAGCTAGATGATTTAGGATGTCATTGAAACATTTAATAATTTTGTTCACCTTCAGGGGATTGAAAGATACGTGAGGAATAGTTATACTTCATAGAACATATCACCTATGGATCACCCAGCAGTCCTCATTCCCTGCTCCTGAGAAGGAATTAACTCTATGCTTGGGCTTTTAGCTTTGTGTCCTATGAGCATTGTAGGCCATGTCTCTTTAAAGGTTTTTCACAATATGAACCACAGCTACTTGTTGATATGAAGTTGAATATGTCTTGACATATACTTTGTCTAGTTCCATTCTACTTCCTATTTTATTTTACTTTTTTTACTTTTCTGATGAAAACCAGGTTTCTATTGTCCCTACATTTTTTAGAGAGAGGATTATGATTTTGTAATTTGGTATAAGCAATGAATCTCCATGTTTTTGTCTGATACATTGTGAACTTGCTATAGTCACTTGAGAGCCCAATGTTTCAATGTTCTGTCTACACCCAAAAGTATACTGTTTTCAAAAGTAACATGGAGTATTTAAAGTTAGAATTCTCTCTAACTGAAGGGCTTTAATGGATTCATATTACTCAATCCTGTTTCCTAAGTGTCTTTAAGTCCTTGCTAAGTAGTAAAATGGGAAGATGCATTAAGTTTTCTAGGCCATCAAGGGAACATTTAATGCATTCCTACAGGCATAGAGGTATGCAGTTTCCAACAGTGCCTCACAGACACAAGTGAATCCAAAGGTGTCTTTAAATGCTCAGGGCTGAGAGGTAAATGGCATGGACAGAGGCAAATAAAATTTAGCACTTTTTAAAAGCAACATAATCAAATTACTGAACAATGCCTAAAGTAAGAATGCCTGTCATAGTCACTCACTGAATTAACAATTGAGACCCTCTATATGTGAAGCTTTTATGTTTAGGATCCCATATATTTTTCCTACAGAGCAGGACACTTTTGCCATAGAGAAAGGATAGTATTAACAAATATAGCAGAACCACCACCACAAACAAGGACAGCCTCAGGCAAATCACTCTCTCAGGCACACTAATATGATGGAAAATGAGAATGCAAAATTCAGTTCTTGCTTTCTGGGAGATTGCAGTTCTCAGAAAGAGGCAAGACATTTTTAAAAATATGATTATTCTATTATGTGGTTATCATTATTATTCAAGGTTTTGTTTTGACATGTCTTTTTTGCATAATATTATTTGACCCATAATTACTATTATTATGCTTATTTTATACATGAGAGGAACAAGTAAAAGGGATGTTAAATAAATTACTCAAATTCACAGGGTTAGAAAATGGAAGAGGTGGAATTTGAAACTGTGCAGTTTGACTCCAGAGCTAACAATCTCACTTTCTCTCTAAAGCAACATACTGTGATATATTATGGTAGGGAAACGACCAGTTATTCTGGGACCACAAATAAGAGGCTCTTAAGTAACCCTGTCAGATCAACCAAGGCTTTTAGAGGAGGTGATAAGCTGTTTACTCAGTGCTCCAAGAGAAAGAGATGGGAACAATTAGAAAGAACAAAGACATATAAAATAGTAGCAAAAGTACTGTCTCTTCCTTCAAGATCGGTGAGGCACAGCAACCATTATATGGAACATGTTTCATTTATTATTTTATTAAAGTAATAATAAATAATAAAATCATATATACTTATGTATTCTACATGATGTTTTGATATATGTACACACTGCAAAATGGTTAAATCAAGCAAGTTAACATATCCATGATTTTGCCTACTTTTTTTGTTGTGAGCATGTTCAAAATATACTCTTTCAGCAAATTTTTAAGTACACACTATTATTAACTATAGTCACCAAGTTCTAAAACAGAGTCTTCAATGGTAGTCCTAGAACATGCTCAGTAAAGGTATGAATAATTTAATTTTTGGGTTTTTTGGTACCAGGAATTGAACTTGGGGGAACTTGACCACTGAGCCACATCCTCAGCCCTATTTTGTGCTTTATGTAGAGACAGGGTCTCACTGAGTTGCTTAGAGCCTTGCTGTTGCTGAGGCTGGCTTTGAACTTGCGATTCTCCTGTCTCAGCCTCCCTAAGTGCTGGGATTACAGGCTTGCACCACCGCACCCGGCTTGAATAATTTAATTTAAAAGAACAAATGATATATGTTATGGATTGGGTTATGCTCCTCTCCAAATATTTTGAAATCCTTACTCCCAGAAGCTGTCAGAATTAAAATGGAGTGGCTTTTTTCAAACCCTAGTGAAAAATAAAGGAAAGAAGGAAGAAACTCTAGCTAGAAGGTTATGAAAGAAGGGATCTTATGCATATATGCTTGATAATAAGAACTATGCATGAAAGACTGCCAGAACCATGACCTTTCAGAAGACCATCTCCACCTTTCATTAAACATATTCCTGCAAGGATATCTGCACAAAAATCGTCTGCCTAATCTTGGACTGATACCACTGTTGATATCAATTTTCGTAGCCAAGGATCACTGCCTCAAAGTATCTTATGCAACTCTTATTTCACCTTTAAAACTCTTCCTTAAATTATAATCTTTGTATACAACCATAGTTTATGATAGCACACATTCTCCCATTGTAATCCTCTGCTATTCCATAGTGGATATCCTTTGGAGAATCTCTCTGTTATTTGGGTTGACACTTGGAAAAAGAGTATTGTAATTAGTTTAGATGAGAATACTGGGGTAGGGTGAATCCATAATCCAATACAACTAGTGTCTTATACAAGGAAAACACCCGGTGAAGAGAGGAACACACACATACATATGTGAAGATAGAGGTAGAAGCTGGAGTGATGCAGCAGAAAGCCAAGGAGCACCAAGAACTGGTGGCCACTGCCTGAAGTAGCAAAAGCAAGGAAGGCCTCTACCCAGAATCTCAGAGGGAGAGAATGTGCTCTAGTGACACCTGGATTTTGAAATTCTAGCATCCAAACTGCAAGAGAATAAATTTTGTTGCTTTAAACTATCTCATTTGAGATATTTTCTTAAAGATGTCAGAGAAGACTCATGTGTATACAGTGATGTAATTTAGGTCCTTATATGATTTTGGAAATAGAGAACAAGTCAGACTAGTATTGGATGTTGGCTGATGCAGATTTTATATATATATATATATATGAAATATGTTTATATTTACATAGTAACAAATTCTTTTGTGCTATTTCAAAAAAAAAAAATTCCATCCAAAATAATCTTTAAGTTCAATTGGCTGTAACTCTGTGAAGTGTTATCCAAAATGATCAGTTTCTCTGGTTCTACATGTGGTCAATGTAAAAAGTCACTTATATTTGCTAATATATTGCAAACCTGAATGCTCACAAGTTAAAGAATATAGAATTTTATGACACCCAACAGAGAAGGCACTAATTAACTAAGGATTTTGCCCTGCTCAAGCCTATCCAAATCATTTAATGATTTTTGCCAAAGGCAAGTTAAGTGAGAAAGGGTCCAGGTTGTACAGGATAATGTTTTCTCATGTACCACAAGAAGCAGAAAAGGGAAGAAATCAATGTTTGCTGATAGAAAAAGATAAAACTGTCAGGTAAATAAATGTTATTTTTAGTTTTTTGTCAAGATTTTGGCATTAAGAGTAGATCAGAAGATTAACAATTTCTAAAAATGAATTGATAGAATCATTCTTAATAGCTGTTTTATCATTTTTCAGTGCTGAAAATACTCCCATTTTATAAACATATCCATTACGTAGCATAAGTTAACTTTTTCAGATCATAGAAAGATTTTTATTTCTTATTGATTTTGTTTGAAGAATCTCTGAGCATTTCAGGAAAATCTGTGATGAGCCTAATTTAAAATAAATGTGTCATGTTTACAACCAGTACAGTTATAGATTATTAATTACACTGGCAGCAAGTTCTTGAGCATATAATAGATAGAATTGTAAGAAACTATTAAACCTAAATTTCACACCATCATATTTTAAAGTCATTCCAAGGAGGGTTCCATTAGAAAAGGGATTTGAAATTTTAAGTAAATATAATTATTTTAATTGACACTTTTAAGGTACTAAACTATCAGTGAAAAGGATAAAGTTAATTCAAGTAGATCACTACTATATTCATATTGCTACATTTTAGAAATAGTAGGGATAGATTTAACCATAGAAGAAAATTTACAATATATTGAATATACTCAAATGGCTGCAGCTTTCTGGACTCCCATACAGTCTCTCTCACACACACATAGAACATACATACAACATCAGAATCATAAAAATGTACCAATTAACTTGTCATTCCATCATGAAAAAATTCACTTCAGTCTTTGTTAAAGTTGGTATATTTAGGTTTTGATGACAGCTCAATAATCACTAAGCAAAAAAAAAAAGATTAAATATGTGAAAAAAAATTATGCTGTTGGATATCTACTTGTAGCAATCTACCCAGGTAAGTAATATATTTTTGCATTATTTCAATAGAAGTATTCTTCTAATAGTGAAAATACAAAATCCAATTCATTGATGCTTATGTAACCCTTCAGAACATCTCCATCAAGGAATTAATAAATGAAGCATCTATAGCTATGAAGAATACAATCAATAGTGTCTTAACTCTATGTTGTTTTTTCTTCTTCAAAGACCATGATAATCTTCAGATATTTATTTTATATTAACTGTTGTAGTAAAACCATGGTTATGATCTTATCACTTCTACCACTATATTTCATTAAACTTGTAGATGTTGAAGGAAGCATTTAATTTCAAAATTCCATTCAATTTGTATTTCTAATTATTTTGTGTTTTGACACTCATTTTGTGATCTCTAAGAAGGTGCAATTTTGACCATGAGAGATTGTAAGAGGCAAAGTTGTCACACCCAAACAAATCCTGAGTCCATAATGTATATCATAAATCCCTATCACAAAATTTGTGCACAAAATTGCAACTTTTCACTACTTATATTTAATTCAAGTAAAAACATATTTTCAAGAGCTAAGGAAAATAAATTGGAAATCTATAGACTATATTGCAAGGTTCTGAATATTTGTGTCCTTCCCAAATGTATACCTTGAAATCATAACCCCCATGATGACAGTATAATGAATGTAAACTTCGAATGATTAGGTCATGAGGGTGGTGCCCTTGTGAATGAGATTAGGGCTGTTATAAAAGAAACCCCAGAGGGCTTGTTTGCTGCTTCCTCTATGTGAGGTTAGAGTGAGAAGGCTATCCATGAGGAAGCAGATCCTTACTAGATATGTATGTGCAGACACCTTGGTCTTGGACTTGTGAACCTCCAGAACTGGAAGGAATAAATGTATGTGATTTATAAACTTCCCAGCTTATGGTATTCTTTTAAAACACCCAAATGGAGTAAGACATATACTCCTGCTAATTATGTGAGGCAAAAGTCAAGAAATTAAAGTGAGACTTTATTGAACATCATACCTTGGCTAATAATTTGTGGCTCTCCTTTACAAAGTGTCAGGAAAAATATTAGTACAATAATTCAGCATCACAACTAAAGAGGACAAAGTGAACAGCAAGGAAGGCACTCTGGTCAGGTGCATAGATACACTTCTTATCAGGTATGAGTCCAAGAGACAGGTGTAGCTTTATCCTGACATTGCCTCAGAAAAGGAAATGTAAGTCAAGAGATCACAAGTAGGCAGTTGATTTTGGGAACTAATCCCAGAGAACAGGGACACAGGGGAGAAAAAAGACTAATGTAAGAAAGTGTTTCTGTGTTGGTCATTGCTGAGACTGAATGGGGCTCCATTTACTGGAACCCATTAAGAAGTCATGTAGAATGTGCCCCAGAACTACCTGACTATGGACCAAAAAAAAGGAACCGCTATCAACTGGATCCTATTCCCTATTGACCAAACAGCTGCTTTTCAAAGAGTAGTTAATACTCTGCTTAGGAAGTTTAGTATCACACCAAAAAATATAAAGTTCTGTGCTATGATTCTCCTCTTAGGATTGAACAAAGAGTCCATAGAGCATCTATATTCAGCATCAAATATGATAGGTCACATTGCCTGAGTAGCAAGGCAGTTTTTACGCAGACCTGGTCTGCTGTAGAGTCCTCTCTTCCTCTGAGCTATACTGGAAACTGACATCCTTTACAGTTTACAGTTAATTGGCCAAGTATCTTGGAACAATATTTTAAATGTAGTACAGGCAGCCTCTAAAATCCAAAAAGGTCCATATTATGCTGGATCTGATCCACAATGGTAGAACTTGTGAGGAGCATCAACTTCTATTACTCTCTGGCATCCATCCATCTTACTAAGGCATCCAAAGCACTTACTAATTCCTATTCACAAGGTAAAAAGTGCCATAATTTTATAAATAACATGGACAAGTATAGTGTACTGTATGTTACTGTACTGGTTTAGATGTGAGGTGTCCCCCCAAATTTCCCATTAATACAGGAATATTTATAGATGAAAAGATTACAGTATGATAATGTAACCTAATGAATCCATCCTAGTTTGAATGAACTGACTGAGTGGTAACTATAGGCAGGTGGGGGCTGGAGGAAGTGGGTCACTGGGGGCATGCCCTAGAAGTGTACATCTTCTCTGTGGCCTCTTCTTTTTTCTCCCGCTTTCTGATCCCACCATGAGCTGAGTAGCTTTCCTCCACTGGGCCCTTCCCCCATGATGTGCTGCCTCAACTTTGGCCTAAGCAATGGAGTTGGCCCTGTATGGAATGAGACCTCAGAAACCATGAGCCCCAAATAAACTTTACCTTCTCTAAGTTGTTCTTGTTGGATCTTTTGGTCACAGTGATGAAAAGCTGACTAAAACAACTACCAAGACAATAAAACTCTGTGCATTATAAAATTACAGAGAATGAGAGTTAAATTGATCTAGGTCAGACTCACACATGTATATTACTTTCCATCCTACCTAAAATAAGTATTTTAATTTCCTTTCTTGATGATAATTGAAAAGCTTGTGTTTTTCCCAAATACTAGTGGGATACCAGCTAGTGTTGAGGTATGTTGGCTGGTTCCAGTGACATCATCATGTCTGGTCTAACAGCTGTGTTGGTTCAGTTATGTACTCCAGTTTACCATCACATATTATAATCCAACTAACGTTTTAGGTATCTTGCATGTAAAATGAGTAGGTACATGATGGAGTCTATTAACTATTTATTGTCAAGTCTTTGATGGTAGCATATAATCTGAAATTGCCCCTATGATTCAATATTACTAATGATTTATCATATTTGTTTGGTAGGTATAGTCTTATGGAATTCTACTTGGTCTTGTCTACCAAAAGGATTATGGATTATTCCAAAGGTAATATAAACAATGTAAGGATTCTGCCAGCTGCTCAGTATGTCCATCCCTATTATGACATGGAGTCTGGGATAAATAGCCCTGGGCCATCTAATTTGGGCCAGTACTCCATGTGTAACCTGCTTTGTATAAATTTCCATTCTAACTACACAAACACCACAAGTCCTTTGATTTCAATGATAGCTCTAACTATGTACCTTCAAAATCTTCAAAATTCTTGATATTTTTTTCTCTCATGTAAATTGTTATAAAAAATGACCACAGATCCTTTTGGGGAAGAAGTCAGTATTTTTTGTATAAACTTGGGTGATATCACTATACTTTTCCTCAAGGAAATCTGGCTTCCTCTTCAACCAATGAGTATTGGCCTAATGAACTAGTTTAGATTTGGAAGTTGAATAAACAGCCATAATTTTCCATTGTGATGAAAAATGTCAACCTCTACAAGGTGTCATTTTTGTGCACTTATATGATCCAAGTACCATTCTACCCAGTACCCCCATATTTCACTTTAAAAGTCATCATAATCTATCACCATAAAATCTTATTGATAAAAGCATTCTGGCTGCTACTCTGACATTTTTGTCATTCATATCTGCATTGAGAATGTTGGTGAATTGCTATTATGAGATTCTGCCATTTTAGAATTCTAACATCTTGATGATTTTAAAGATCCTATTTCCATGGCAGAATTTCCAGTTACAGACCTTTTCTGTAGACAGTAGTCATCTCTGAGCTCCTAAAAGATGCTAGTGTGGATCTGGTCAGTGCATTTCTTACAGTGAATATCCTTTGGGAACCTGCTAAAATTAACTGTCATATAATAAATTCATGTTAATATCCCCACCTCTCTGAACTTTCTGAGCACTTTTCATATTTCATGAAGGCAGTTCCTGTATCTCTACCTCACTTAATGTAACTCATCATGATGTTTAAATGTCAATAAACATCAAAGCAGCATATTAAAACTGACTCCAGGAAGTCTTATGAATAATTAAGACTAAGTCATATAAGAAATCTTTCATATTAAATCCTTCTGACCAAACACCATTGAAATTTGGACCCATAATTTGTCTAGCCTAAATCCATTTGCCAAAGCTGGGCACATAGTCCCAGCTAACGCCAATGAGATAGTTAGGAATACTCCATCTACCCTATTGGTTAACTGTAATTGTATAGTGAAGACGGTAGTAGCGTAGAATTATGGAGTTTATAAAAGCTATTATTTTGTATTTATAACTTAATTGCTAATATGCTTATTATTTTTTAAGTATCTTTTTAGTTGTGGATGGACATAATATCTTTATTTATTTATTTTTATGTGGTGCTAAGGATCGAACACAGTGCCTCACACATGCAAGGCAAGCGTTCTATCACTGAGCTACAATCTTCGCCCAATATGCTTATTATTTACAAAGCATTTACATTATCTATGAACTCTGTTAAATAATCTGTATGTATTGTCTTATTAAGTACATAATACTGATATATTGTCAGGAAGTGTCTGGAATGTGTGATGTCTCTTTTGAGTCAAAGATTGTACACAGAATTAAACAAAGGATGAATTCTTGAAAAATAATAATAGGCTTAGATCTCCTGAGGAACAAAAATGACTTTGTTTTTTGTTAGTATTTTAATTAAATGTATTTGTTAGTATTTTAATTAAATTTTTAAAATTCTTGGTTGATTTTGTTGCACTGAGAGTAAAACACATTAGCATTTTTGAGTATATTAAAGTGTTGATTTCCCACAAAACAGCTTTCTTTATACTGAATAAAAATCAATGGAAACAAAATTATTTGAAGATATGTTATCAACCAACAAAAAACAATAAGTGTTTTTGCCTACACAAGCTATGCTGAATACATTTACTCATGTAAGTATAAATTTAATAAATATCTGTCTCATCTATAGAAGGAAGTGTGTGTGCACACATATGCACATCCATGGTGAGGGGCAGATTTTGAAAGTAGCCATTGATGTGGAATATTAGATGATAAATTTCTGGATGCTTATCCTAAACTCTTCCTACATTGTATCCAAATATTAATTTTTTAAAAAATGTGTTTGGTTTAGTTGGAGATTTTCTTACATTTTGACAAAGACATATCCAGTTCAGACATACATATTACAGATGAAAAAAGTAAGTTATACTGAATTCTGTAATTGACAATAAAGAATACATAAATTATTTGATAATTTCTGATAAGATAGCAGAATCTTATTCTTCCCGAGTTAGCCATAAACCCCAAAATCATGTATGTATATTTTTCAAGTGAATATATTAGAATTTTTAAAGAAATTTAATAGATTAAAATTTAAAAATAGTATGGAAATATGTACAAAGGCATATAAAATAGTTGCAAAGAATAATATACAGGTAGCACCAATAGTTTCAAATTGAAGTATTGGCTATCAGAGTTTGCTAAGATTTTCATCATGGTAAGATTATCATTTTAGAACCTGTGTAGAAGATTAACAAGAATAAAAACTTTAATGACTACAAAAGCCTTGCTGGTCAAGACCATATTTATATAGCAATCAAATCATTTATTGTGATTCTATAATAAAACTGAAAAAATGGCCTTGCCTATTTATTATGCAAAAAGAAAACATTTACTAGTGTTAAGGTGCAATAAATAGTAGACAACTAGTAAAAACTAAACCTTGAACAAAAATAGCATAACCAATGTTAAAAGTCAGTATCCTGTGAAGTGAAATTTGTAACACATTTATCAGCAATTGAATTTATTTATGTGCTATGTAAAAGTGTCCAAAATCTATAAGAAGATAATCAGCAAACTAGGGGAAAACAGAAAATATGAAAAACCAATAAACAGAGATGTAAGCATAATTGATAAACGTGAGAAAATAATCAAAGTGACTATTGATTAAACAATTCAAATTTAAACTGCAACAAAATGTAATTTATTTTCTCAAATGTAGTAAGACTCTACCTATGTATATACATTCATTTATAATATAAATTTACATCAAAATGATTCTGAGGTAGTTATGGTGGTTGGAGTTCCTATTACATAGATAAGAAAATAGGCACAGAGAGCATAGACATTAAGGTCATACACATTGTTTGTTGTAAGGAACCCAATGTTATACGCAGATAGGCTCGTTCCAGCATCATGGTATTAACCACTTCGCTACACAGACTTTACACTGATATCCCTTAGATACGTCAAACCCTCAGGCACTCCACATATCCAAACAACATATTTTGAAAGAAAAATTTAAAGAGCCTACAAAGAAGTGCTGCCATAGAATAGTTCTAGAAGTAGACAATATCTATGACTCTCATAGCTATGGAAATAGGCATCAGATTGAGAAATACTGTGATGAGCAAATGCAAAACTTGCACTGTGTTTCCAAATATTATCATGCTCAGATTAGAAAAGTAAGGAAGTCATTCAAACTTCATGGTATCAGCCAGGAAAAGTCATCCTCAGGACCAGCTGCCAACAGCATGCCCTTTAGGCTTTGGCCAGGATGCCAAGCCCCAGCTGCGCTGTCAGCCTTTCTTACACAGTTTGTTAACAAAGAAGAGGCCCAGTTAATTTATCAAACAGGCAATATAAGCTGAAACTGATTCACCTGCAAACACCAGAATTACTCCTAGGAATGGAAAAAATAATGATAATGAAACAATATATTTTTCTTAGGATCAAAACACATTGAAATAGTTCCAAAAATGAAACTGCTTGAGAAAAAAATAATGGTCTACTCCTCTGTTTCAGAACGTATTTTGGATTATCTGGAGATCAAAGATACTACTCCTGATTATAAATGTTGAAAAGGAAAATAAGTTTCTGATATTAAGAAGAAACAAAAATGAAGATAGAGGAATAGAGGAAGTCTTGGGAAAATTTAGACAAAGAGATAAAAAAAATCACATTTTTAAATACAATTTGGAATTTAAGGAGCAGGTTTGGCAAATTCAGTGTGAGAATAATGGGGATAATGGGAGTCTCAGTGAGTCTTCTTTTGTAAACTGCCTCTCATAAAGCTCTTTGTGGCTTCTTTAATTTGGACCTTCCTATTTTGATTCCAAATCTTGATTTTGGAATTTTTATTTCATGTCTTCAAATTTTAAATAATGATAAGAATACTGAATTTTCTCTGAGCTAATATTCAAGTTAATTCTATAATTTTTCTTAAATTTAATAGAATTATTTTCACTGGACGCAATTGTTTCTATACAAATATTTAAACAAAATTGCTTTACTTATAAATTTCTTTGTATCAGATTTTAATAATTATCACTTATGTCTTTGTATATTTTATTTTAGAATCATTTTTTTCTGCCCAGTTTTAATTATACTGGGTCAAGTTTTGTAGTCTAGTTTTATTAAGAGAACTCCATTTTTTAATTCATTCTCTGTTAATAGCAAATATTATCATTTATAATTTTAGTCTTTGTGAGTTTTAGTTTTTTAAAATAATTTTTAATAATTTTTTAGATTTCTTATACCACTTTCCATTTCACCAATAGGATTAATTTTATAAAATGTATTTTACTATTTCCATTTTAACCATGACCTTGTCCATCTATCTATCGTTTCATTCTGTGAAGTATCACAGGCTTTCTTTCATTTGTTTTTCAGGGTCAATACAGTAGGATCAAAGGATCCTTAAAAATTAAGATTTAAGGATGTAAGAAGTAAAAGAAAAAGTTAAAATGGTGAGTTCACAAAATTCACACATTGTTCTTCATTTTCCTCCTATAGATGTTTTTTTTTTTTTAATTCTATTAATTGAGACATTTTTTCCCTGCCATAGTGACTGCCAATGGGAATGTTCAATTTGCCAGGTTAAATCTATAATGATAAGAATTGTTAATTAATGAGTAAAACATCCTGAATATTCTTTATTCAAATTAGATTTCTTCGTTATACAAAAATATGTAACCTGAATAGATTACATTATATATAGCCCTTTCTTTTGTTCCTGCAAATTTTTTCTTTGCATATTATTGGTAATTTTAGTACCCTCTGAAGGTCTCAAATTTTGAGTCTGTTATTAAATTGGTTTTAGGAAGCTGTAGCTGATGACTCTGAAAGCCTGAATGCACATAGCACCTGCAAACATTTATTTTTTTAAGTTCTCTATGAATATAATGACTAGGAATAAGGAAGGTACATGTGACCTCATGCATCACATTCTTCGGAACAAATGCCTCCTTGGCTGCAATTATGTCATCATGAAATCATGTTCCACATTCTAAAATAAGCTCATTGCCATATGAATTGTTATCTTGTGAAGTTATTTTTGTAGTCGTCTTCTTAACAGCTTCCTTGGAAGTGTCTTCTAAATTTCTCACAATACAAAACAAAGATTTCTTGTTTCGTCTTATGCACATGAATACTTGCTTCCATGTTAAGGAATGACCACTCTTTTTTGTATTGCATGTACACTTGCACTGGAGTTATACACTCAAGTAGACACACACACACATACACATACACATACACACACAGATGTGGCAAAATTTCTAAAATATATACTTTTGTATTTCCAATAAGGGTCAAAGAGAGTTTTCCTCAATGTCACAGTTCGGGACTCACCTGTGGACGTGGATGTCCTGTGACCAGACAAGTCAATTCCAGTGTTTCTCCTTCCCGGATAGTGTAGACCCTTTCAGAGTAGCGCTCCTCCTCAATGTTACAGGCCAAGCCTGAGTGCACAATACGAACCGTTGGGGGAGCTGTCGAGTCAGGAAGAAAAGAGACAAGATACATAAAAAGCTAAGTAAATTGTCTTCCCTTGAATCACCTCGATTGTAAGAGCAGTTCTTACTATAGACTTCGCCATAGTCAAATTCATCAGTCTTAATACTTTGAATTTCCCCAGGGATTAAAGATTTTGCTAGACAGAAAGCTTCAAATTTATCTAACAGTCATCAACACATTCAGAAAATGGTAAAGGGGAACAGAAAGGTGGGAGAAATTGATGCCTATGGAAATCACTGTACATTATAAGACCACATAGTAAAATTAGATTGTTAAAATGTATGAAAGCTTCTTCCTTTATGAAATCCAAGCTTTACTATATTAAGGAATGCTGTACCAAAAAACAGGTAGTGCAAAATAAAAAAGGCAATTAGGAGGGGGAAAGGAATTTGAATTGAAGACATTGGCATTTATTGATTAATTATATATGCACTTTGAGGCAAGGAAAAAGCCAAAAATAAGATCTGAACACCAACTTTATGATAATTACAGATCCTTATTGTTATGAAAAAATAATGATCACCGAATTAAGACATTCAAGAAGGCAGTAAATCATTGAGGCCTAAGTCCAAAATTCTGATTCAAGAGGATCTTGGTTCTCATGAAGCTGTCTAAATTTATAAACATTTTTTTTTCTATTTCAGCACTCCAGGTTTAATAAACCCTGACTAGCATTCATTAGAAACCATCAGCATGCAAAAACTAACATAGGTCATGAGAAATGCTTAGCTATTAAGACATGTTGCCTGCAACAAAGTAGATGACTACAGCTACTACTGCAGAGTGGAGATCATCTCCATTTATAATCTCTGCATTTTTATTTGCAATACGTTTTAGGGTGGAAGAGAAACAGTTATTTTTGCCAAAAGAAAATTGAAAGACTACATGTACATGTAAAGGATAGTGATTTCAAGGATTTCCTTGGAAAAATAGTGAGCCTAAAAAGCAGTATTCTTTTTTTTTGGTGGAGAGGGTACTGAAGATTGAACTCAGGGCCACTGAACCACTGAGCCACATCCCTATTTTGTATTTTTATCTAGAGACAGGGTCTCACTGAGTTGCTTAGCACCTCATATTTGCTAAGCCTGGCTTTGAACTTGCGATCCTCCTGCCTCAGCCTCCCAAGCCACTGGGATTACAGGAGTGAGCCCCTGCGCCTGGCTAAAATGCAGTATTTTTAACAGATGCTGTGCGTTCTTGAAAATTAATGCTGGAATATTTGGATTTTTTTATTTAGCATTAAGAAGAGCATGAATTCTATAGAATTTGAAAATTAATTTGGTGTCTGTGAAGGGGAAAAAAAGATTTTAATGTCAAATTATGGGAAAATCTCTTCTGGGAAAATATGTGTTTGTAAAGTAAAACTGAATAGTTTCTAATATGTAATTCTTGGCTTTATATAACTTAAATGCATACACCACTCATAGAACTGAACAATTTTAAAGAGCATATTTTGTAATTCTTCTTAATATCAGGGAAAAATGAAGATGGAAAAGCCCATTAATGTATAACAGAACAACTGGTATTTCCATTTCTTCCTACATACCTGAGAACAGTCCTGTTTTTCAATCTTAAAATTCAAGACTTTGCTCTTCAATACCCATTATCAAATGACATAAACATGTTGAAAGGCGGGATAAGACAAAAAGCACCAAGAAAAGTACTTTTTACATTTAATATGCACAATAAACACCCCAAGAACTTGTCACAAATAAACATCAGCGATTAACACAGAGACCCTATATATCCACAGAAATCTCTCAGTATCTGCATTTTTACCAAACTCACCAGGTTATTACAATGGCACTGCTACATAGAATAGATTAGTAGGAACATTTTTCTGGGTCTTTTAAATATTTGTTGAATCAAGGAAAAAAGTCTAAGGGATAAAAAGTCTTTTCTTCTTTGTCTTTTAAATAACTAAAGTTCATGTCATGTATCATTTCACTGGTTTGAAAAATTAAATGACACTTAAACAAATCATATGTTTAGTTTGATTTATAAACTGATTTATCAAAAATTATCTACCATGTCTTTGGACTCTGTCTAGACATTGTAATAGTTTGTTAGGTTTTACAACGTTAGAAATTCTTATGTTTGGTGTTTCTCTGGTGCTCTGATGTTTGACACAATGTTTCCTACAAATCATTTCTGACAGTGATCAAATTTAGACTTCAATTTAGATAAGTCATACTAACAAGGTAATTATTTTAAGACATCTCTCGTATATAATTATATACATATAAAAGAAGTTAATGAACTAATGACAATGAATAAATGCTTGTAAACAAAATTAGAAAAAAAAGGTTAAACAAATGCTTGTAAACAAAATTAGAAAAAACAGAAAATATAGCTCTTTACCTTGAAATAAACTTCCATGCTAAATTTAGCTTAAGTGATAGCTCACATGTTAATTAGTGTATCTAATTATACTGTTACATGACATTTTTTCTAGACTAATTTATACTTGTTATTTTTGTTTTAATATCAAATAAATGCATAGTATTGTTATTTTAAGATGCATCATTATGCAAATAAGTAGCTTTATTTAAACTATTTAAATTATACAGTAGGCAAATTGTGACATTTACAAGGGTTAATTTTCTGCTATTTTCTTCTATATTTTAACACATTCCTGGAAAAGGTAATTGCCTACATATTATAGTCATCAAGAACCTACCACCTATGTCCTGTAGGAGGCTGGAATATTTCACCAAATTTAGTTTCTAATAAATAATCTTTTTTGGTATGCATCAAAATACACACTTAAGATGCTCAATAATAAGACGAACATTTTAGAAGTTTCCGTTAATTGACTTGTCTGAATAAAGTGGACCTGAAAGGGCCTTAGAGCTCATCCTGTTCACTGTCTTGTTACCAGGTGAGAGAAGGAAAGTGTAAGGACCTCCAGTGGCCTGTCACTGTCCTTTGAATATCTGTAGCCTAATGGACAAAAATGAGTGCTCCATTCTTTCCCTACTTCATCTTGTCTACTAAAACTATGTCTTTCATAGTTAAATTAGGACTTTCAGTGACTCCCAAACTAAACCTAGACAAGAGGAATAATAAAAGATTGAGAAACTAAACAAAACAGAGCATGATAACTAGGTCAACAATATAACTAGTAAAATTTCTCCAAACTAGTATAGCATTGCCCCAATTCACTGGCCCACTTCCAGACACTTCCAAATCCATGACATCTTACTACGATTAAAAAGAACTTTGATATTTCTATTTTCATCAGATTTCTTCCCTAAGAACCTACATTGTCTCCCTCTGATTCATTACAGATTCCCATTTGCTTTTCTTGTGTGGCAAATGTAACCTCTGTAAAGGGTCCCCATATTGAGTATTCAGACTAAAAATCCCATTTCTCTGTAATATCAGTGTATCATCATGAGAAGATAAGGAACACTCAAAATTTAAGTGCTTCTGCTAATAATGCCCTACTTCTAGAATCCCCAGACTGATTCTGTGTTCTTCACACCTACTTGAATTATTAATAATTACATTCCTTCTCTGTTTTTTTTCCAGGAGACATGTATTGCCCAGTGATTCTTTTTCTAAACATTCTAAGTAGATATTAAACACTTCAGTGCCACGATAAGCATCATACTTGACACCTGCCTCAAATCATATTACTCAGAGCATAGAATAGGTATTTAATAATTTAAAATATCTGTCCTAGAAAATACCATTAACAATGATAATGATAATACCACTAATAATGATATAAATCTCCTCTTTTAGCAAAATGGCAACTGTCATGGCACTGAATTTACTTATTTTACATATAAATGCAATTTTCCTTATTATAGTAGAAGCAAGACATCTTTTGTCCTATGCTTTGTTAGAAAAATCCTCAATTTATCATCCTGAAACTGGACCAAGGGTTATGTTCCCCTTTGCCCTGTAGAGTCAGCAATGAATTAAAATGTTAAAATATTGCATAAGACTCATATTCTTCCAAATTTTACTGAAGTAAAGCAAATCTCATTACTTTGCTAACATTAATCACATCAGCTGCCTTAATTTGAGCAAGTTGGCCTTGGGTTCAAGAGGTCAATCCAAAAGGGCAAAGGAAAGGCATTCTTTTATCTTGTTAGAATACACTTTTGAAAGCTAAACCAAATTCTCTCTGTTGGAGAAAGAACACAAATAAATTATTCTCCAATGGCAAAAACAAGGAGGATTTTTATCCTTTTATGTCATATATGACTTTTAGGCATATATTTATTGAGCAACTGCTATACCAGGCACAAGGCTATCCACAAAGATTAATGTCATGAGCTGTGAACATCTAAGGGCTAAAGCCCATTGGATCTAATTTATTAAAAATAAAAAAAAAATTATAGTTGAAGAGAAGAGGGACTCTAAAAGAAGACAAAGGAGAGGAGGAGTTTATCTGCCTGGGAGACACAACATCAGTGACATTTAACCTACATTTGAAATGATGTTGTGGGGACCAAAGGAGGAGAGTATCCTGGAGAGCCCCAACAATGTGATTAAAATACACTTGTAACAAAGTATCTGCTGTGCTCCCAAAATAATCACTTTGAAATGTGGCCCTGAGTTTTACAGTTTACTCCACACTCTGACACCCACACCACCCTTTCAACTTGCCATTGAGTCTCTAGAGAGAGGAGAGACACCACATAGACCTGGCAGTGGACATGGAAGAGAGATTGGTTCCACAGTTTAGCTATTATGAATTGAGCTGCTATGAACAAGGATGTGGCTGTCTCACTATAGTATGCCAATTTTAAGGCCTTTGTGTATAGACCAAGGAGTGGGATAGCTGGGTCAAATGGTGGTTCCATTCCAAGTTTTCTAAGGAATCCTCATACTACTTTCCATAGTGATTGCACCAATTTGCAGTGTCACCAGCAATGTATGAATGTACTGTTTTCTCCATATCCTTGCTAACACTTATTGCTTGTATTCTTGATAATTGCCATTCAGACTAGAGTGAAATGAAATCAGAGTAGTTTTGATTTGCATTTCTCTAATTACTAGAGAGGTTGAACACTTATTCATATATTTGTTGATCAATTGTATATCTTCTTCTGAGAAGTGTCTGTTCAGTTCATTAACGCATTTATTAATTGGATTGCTTGTTTTTTGAGTTCTTTATATATCCTAGAAATTAGTTCTCTATCTGATGTGTGTGTAGTAAAGATGTTCTCCCACTCTGTGGGCTCTCCCTTTACATTATTGATTATTTTCTTTGCTGAGAAGAACATTTTTTAGTTTGAATCCATCCATTCTTCATTTTATTTCTTGTACTTTAGGAGTCTGGTTGGAAAGTCAGAACCTAATCCAACATGATGAAGATTTGAGCATACTTTGTCTTCTATTAGGTTCATGGTCTCTAATTCTTAGGTCATTGATCCACTTTGAGTTTTGTACATGGTGAGAGACAGTGGTTTAACTTCATTTTGCTGCATATAGATTTCCAGTTTTCACAGCACTATTTGTTGAAGAGGCTATCTTCTTACCAATATATGTTTTTGGCACCATTGTCTAGTATGAGATAACTGCATTTATATGGGTTTGTCTCTGTGTCTTCTATTCTGTACCATTGGTCTACATGTCTATTTTGGTGCCAATACCATGCTGTTTTTGTTACTATAGCTCTGTAGTATGGCTTAAGGTCTGGTATTGTGATGCCTCCTGCTTCACTCTTCTTACTGAGGATTGCTTTGGTTATTCTGAGTGTCTTACTTTTCCAAATAAATTTAATGACTGATTTTTCTATTTCCATGAAGAATGTTTTTGGTATTTTAATTAGAATTGCATTAAATTTGTATAATGCTTTTGGTAGTATGGCCATTTTGACAATATTAATTATTCTTATCCAAGAACATGGGAGATCTTTCCATCTTTTAAGGTCTTCTTCAATGTCTTTTGTTAGTGTTCTGTAGTTTTCATTGTGTAGGTCTTTCACTGCTTTTGTTAGATTAGTTCCTAGGTTTTGTTTTTTGTTTTTGAGGCTATTGTGAATGGGGTAGTTTTCTAATTTCTCTTTGTATAGAAATGCATTTGATTTATGGGTTTTGATTTTATATCCTGCTACTTTGCTAAATTCATTTATTGATTCTAGAAGTTTTCTGAGGGAAAACTTTTTCTTGGATCCTCTAAGTATAGAATCATGTTGTTGGTAAATAATCACAGTTTGAGTTCTTTTTTTCTTATTCTTATCCCTTTAATTTCTTTCATCTGTCTAATAGCTCTGATTAGAATTTCAAGGACTATGCTGAATATGAATGGTTAGAGAGGGCATCCCTGTCTTGTTCCAGTTCTTAGAGGGAATGCTTCCAATTTTTCTTCATTTAGAATAATGTTAGCCTTGGGCTTAACATAGATAGCTTTTACAATGTTGAGCTATGTTACTACTATCCCTAGTTTTTCTAGTGTTCTGAACATAAAAGGGTGTGGTATTTTATCAAAGCCTTTTTCTTCATCTATTCAGATGATCATATTATTTTTATCTTTAAATCTATTGATGTGATGAATTATGTTTATGAATTTCTGTATGTTGAACTAAACTGCGTCCCTGGGATAAACCCAACTTGATCACAGTGCCCTATCTCTTCAATGTGTTTTTGTATGTGATTTGCAAAATTTTATTGGGGATTTTTGCATCTATGTTTATCAGGGATATTTATCTGAAGTTTCCTTTTCCTTGATGTGTCTTTGGCTCAGGTATCAGGGTAATGCTAGCCTCATAGAATGAGTTTGGAAGAATTATCTCCTTTTCTTTTTCATGGAATAATTTGAGGAGTATTAGTATTAATTCTTCTTTGAAGGTATTGTAGAACTCAGCTGAGAATCTATCTGGGCTTTTCTTGGTTGGTAGACTTTTGATGGTGTCTTCTATTTCATTACTCGTGTATGTCCTACCAATTTAGCTTGGGCAGATCATATTTTCTCTAGAAATTTGCTGGTATCATCAATATTTTTTATTTTATTGGAGTTTAAATTTTCAATGTCTAGTTATCTTCTATATTTCAGTAGTATCTGTCATGATATTTTCTTTTTCATCACAAATTTTCGTAAATTGAGCTTTCTCTATCCTTTTGGTTAGGGTGGCTAAGGGTTTATCACTTTTATTTATTTTTTCAAAGAACAAGCTTTTTGACTTGTCAATTTTCCAACTGATTCCTTTGTTTCAATTTCATTGATTTCAGCCCTGATATTAATTATTTCCTGTCTTCTACTACTTTATGTATTGATTTGTTCTTCTTTCTCTAGGGCTTTGAGATGTAATATCAGGTAATTTGTTGATTTTTCCTTCTTTTAATGAATGAGCTCAATGCAATGAACTTTCCTCTCAGCATTGCCTTCATAGCGTCCCAGAGATTTTCATATGTTGTATCAGCATCCTTATTTACCTCTAATAATTTTTTTATCTCCTCCTTGATGACTTCTGCTATCAAGGCATCATTTGATAGCATTTTATTCTTGAGGTGTTGGAGTAGCTTCTACTTTTTACTTTATCATTGATTTCTAATTTCATTCCATTATGGTCTGATAGAATGCAGGGCAGTATCTATATTTTTTTTGTGTGCTTAGACTTGCTTTGTGGAATAACATTTTCTATTTTAGAGAAAGTTTCACATGCTGCTGAGAAAAAATATATTCACTTGTTGATGGATGGAATATTCTATATTTGTCTATTATGTCTAAATTATTGATTGTATTATTTTCTTTAATTTCCTTGTTTTTTTTTTAAATTTTTTTGAAGATCTATCCAGTGATGAGAGGAGAGGTGTGTTAAAATCACCCAGTATTATTGTGTTGTGGTCAATTGGATTATTGAATTTGAGAAGTGTTTGTTTCATGTACATACATGCTCCATTTGGTTCATAAATATTTGATTGTTGTGTCTTTTAAATGTATGATTCCCTTAAGCAGTATGGAATATCATTCTTTATCCTTTCTGACTAACTTTGGTTTGAAGTTCACTTTATCTGATATGAGGATGGAAACTCCCACTTGTTTATACAGTCCATATAAGTGGTATGTTTTTTCTTATCCTTTCATCTTCAGTCTATGGATGTCTTTTCCAATAAGATGAGTCTCTTGAAGGCAGCATATTGTTCAGTCTTTTTAAAAACCCCAATATACCAGTCTATGTCTTTTAATTGATGAGTTTAGGCCATTAACATTCTGAGTTATTATTGAAACATGGTTTGTATTCTCAATCATTTTTGTGTGTTTTCATTTTTTACTTGGTTTTTCCTTTGATTGGTTTTTCCTTTAGTGTAGTTCTTCCCTTTGCTGATTTTCATTATTGTTTTACATTTCCTCCTCATGGAATATTTTGTCAAGAATGTTCTCTAGTGCAGGCTTTCCCCCTGTAAATTCTTTTAATTTTTGCTTATCATGGAATATTTTTATTTCATCATCAAATCTGAAGCTTAATTTTGCTGGGTATAAGATTCTTGGTTGACATTCATTTTCTTTCAGAGCTTGGTATATGTTGTTCCAGGATCTCTTAGCTTTGAGATTCTGGGTTGAGAAATCTGCTGAGATCTGAATTGGTTTCCTCCTATATGTAATTTGAAACTTTTCTCTTGCAACTTTTAAAACTCTATCCTTATTCTGTATGGTAGGCATTTTCATTATAACTTGTCTTAGTGTGGATCTGTTGTAGTTTTGTACATTTAGTGTCCTATAAGCCTCTTGTATTTGATTTTCCAATGCATTTTTCATGTTTGGGAAATTTTTTGATATTATTTCATTGAAGAGATTGTACATTTCTTTAGTTTGTATTTCTGTGCTTCTCTATCCTAATAAATCTTAGGTTTTTTTTTTTAGATATTATCCCATAATTCTTGGATGTTCTTTTCATGGTTTCTTACCATCTTCACTGTGTGGTCAACTGTATTTTTAAGATTGAATATTCTGTCTTCATTGCCTGAGGTTCTGTCTTCCAAGTGATCTAATCTGTTGGTGATGCTTTCTATTGAATTTTTTATTTGGTTTACTGTTTCCTTTATTTTAAGAATTTGTTTGGTTGTTTTTCATAATCTCTGTCTCTTTCCTGAAGTAGTCTTTTGCTACCTGTATTTGCTCTCTCTTTTTTGGAGTGATCAATTGTTTCCTGTATTTGCTCTCTTATGTTATTGTTTGATTTGCAGATCATTTTAATTATGTACATGCTGAACTCCTTCTCTGACATTTCTTCTATTGTGCTGTCAGTGGATTCTATTATTATATCATCTTGGTTTGTTTGGGGTAATTTCTTCCCTTGTCTTTTCATGCTGTGTGTCTTCCCCTCTAGCAATACATCTGAGGTGTTACAATTTCTACACTATAATCTTACAGTGTCCCTGCAGGTTACTGATGTCTCATCTTTATAAGGGGGACATCAATATTAACAGCACCCAATGCAAATGATATACAGCCTTAGACCAAATAGTTCCTGTTTAGAGAATTACAGCTTTGTCACAGTAAACAGAAATGATGTGTTCAATTATTATCTGCAATATAAACAGTAGGTTTGCAAAACAGTCTACAGATTCTAATGGTGGACAAAGAGAGAAACAAGGGACTATAGGGTGTGATTCTTATGAGGGAGGAGGTGAGAATATAGAGGTATTAAATCATAGGAAGAGTGCAAGATGGATCAAAAAAAGTTGGCTGGGGCTGGGATTGTAGCTCAGCGGTAGAGCACTTGCCTCACATGCGTGAGGCCCTGGGTTTGATCCTCAGCACCACATACAAAGCAGTAAAATAAAGACATTGTGTCCATCTACAACTAAAAAAAATATATATTTAAAAAAAAAAGTTGGCTGTTAACCAGAGAAAAGAGAGAAAGAGGTGACTCTATGCAAAGCTCTCTCCTGCCTCTGCCACAAGATGGTAGCTATTAGTCCCTAGATGGAAGCGGCTGCTTCCCTAGTTGGTGGTAGGATAGCGTCAAACCTGTAAGTACTTTTATATTGGGCTTTCACTCCCCAGCCAGTGTTCCAAGATAGAAGCATGTGCACATAAAGATGGTGGTGGTAGCAGCAGAAGTAAAATGAGATGGTGTTGGAGGTGCCCCAAGATGGTGGGGACCACTTTTAGAGATGTGTCTGAAAGGGTAGGCCAAATAATGGCTTTGGGAAGCCTGCTTGGAAATGCAGCGCTGTGATGTACAGGCATGGTCCTCACTGCGGTGGGCAATCCTGTGCCTAGGTCCAGGTTCTGCACTGGTTGGCAGGAGTGGTTGGCTCTGCTATAGTCAGCAGGGGAGTCCTGGGCCTGGGCCTTGGATTTGCAAAGGTGGGCAGGGGCTCAATTTCTAATACAACATGTGTGCACACCACTTCTAGGATGTGGTGACCTCTGTTCTTATTTTCTCTTTTCTCATTTAAGAAACAATGTGAATCCTCTCCTCTGTTCATTTTCACAGTGATTCCCAATCTGGCTTTCAAATTAAGTGTTGTGTACATAGGCCTGCTCCACAATTATTCCTGTACTGTTGACAACTCCATTGCCTGGCATTCTTTCCTTAGGCTAGTTAGGTTACATATTCTCTTACCATAAACTCAGATACAGAAGGGGAGAATATAAAGGTTTGGGAGAGAAGTAAGGGACATAAAAGTCTAAGGCTTTTAAATGACAGCATAGATGAAATCTCTTCAGCAGAGCATGAGGGTAAGAAATTAAGAGGGTAATGATAATACTATGGTCAATATGAATTCTTAAGTAGAGAAGCCAAGGAAAGAGCTTAAATATGGTTATAAATACTGAGAGGTAGAAGGAGAACAAAGAAAATGCAGTGTTTTAGAAGTTGCATGAAAAGAGGTTACAGCACACTTCTGACAGAGTTGTCATTTAAGAGGAGCACAGGCAAAAAAGGTCATTGCATTTGACAATTTAAACAGCATTGTTGAATTTGAGTGAGACATGACTATCCAGAAATGGGATAGAAAAATGAATGAGGGGAAGTTTGAGGAGAAAAATCTTAAGTTAAGCCAAGCTTAGAGCAAAAAATAAAATTGTTATAGAGGTTTACAAATCTGTAAAAAGGATTGATGAGTAGACAAATCATATATCAACAGTATAGTGCCATAGGAATGCAAAAAAATAATTACTTAAATTTTTATAAGAAGTGGACCATAATGTTTGTACTTACCACACAACTGTAAAAATTCTGGCCAATATACTATTTTCTAATATCTTTCATCATTCTTTTAAAATGGATTTCCCTCAAAGTCCACTTTCTTTTTTTCTTTCCTTTTCCCTTGGTTTATTATTTTATCAGTTCAATTTTGCCAGCTCTTTACCACACACAAAGAAATCTCTCAAAACTGTAATCTCTACAGTACAATTACAGCCAATCAAGGTTAATCCCCACAGCATATACATATGCGTCATCCCTCTCATATTAAAACAAAAAGAACAATAGCGTTTCTGTTGGCATTATTGGGTCTGCTCCTGTCTTTCCTTTATAGTCTAAAGACTAGAAATTACACTGCACCTTCTAGCCACACATCAGCACCTGCTTTATAGTCCTCAGGCCACTGCAGCCTGAATTCTGCCCTATTGTTTTGTGTTTATAAAATGTAGGGCAAGGAAATAGAAGACCACTTTGGTAAGCTGCTATTCTTATCATTATTTTGAACTCTTACCTCTGCTTTAGACTGTGTGTTTCTGACTTTGCATCCCAAATAAACATCTTTGGAAATTGTCCTTTTACCCTACACTTTAAAACAATATAGATTATTTTTACAACCTATTACCATACTCTCTGCACTTATAAAAAAAATCACCCAAGTATGCATAAAAAAAAGGGTTCAATATGTATGTCTGTTCTAATAATTTCCTCCCAATAGAGCTAAAATCTGATATTATCATTTCAGTAATCCTACACAGGACAATACCCTGATATACAAGCAACATACAGATCATTTGAAATCAGCCTTCAACTCACTTGTCTTGTTTGTTTCTATAGGTTATTTTGAAATAGCTACAATTTCAGTATCAATGTGAATTTATCTTCACAGTCCTCTACCTGCTCTCCTGGACACATAAATTTGGTTGATACTGTATTACTGTCGACTGGAAGGAGATGCTTTTTTATCTTTGATTTGATGATATATAAAATGAAAGTAGTAATAGTCTATTGATTATTTGTTTTTTGGTGTTAAGTTTTTTGAGCTCTTTATATATCCTGGAGATCAGTGCTCTATCTGATGTGCGTGTGGCAAAAGTTTGCTCCCAGAATGTAGGCTCTCTGCAGCACAATTCACAATTGCAAAACTGTGGAAGCAACCCAGATGTCTTTCAATAGATGAATGGATAAAGAAACTGTGGTACATATATACAATGGAATATTATTCAGCAATAAAAGAGAATAAAATTATGGCATTTGCAGGCAAATGGATGGAATTGGAAAGCATTATGCTAAGTGAAGTAAGCCAATCCCAAAAAACCAAATGCCGAATGGTCTCTCTGATTAGTGGATGCTGATGAATAAGGGAGGTGGGAATGGGAAACATAAGAGAAATAAAGGAACACTGGATGCGGCATGGGGGTGGGGGGCAGGAAAGGGGAATGGGTATAGTAAAGATGGTTGATTGAGATTGTCATCACTACCCTTGGTGCATGTATGAAAACACAATTGGTGTAACTTTATCTGGTTTGCAACCAGAGAAATGGAAAAACTGAGCTCTTTATATGTGCTATGACTTGAAATGCAATTAAATAAACTAATAAAAAAAATAAACCCATCCTGAAGGAGGAAAAAAAAAAGTCTATTGATTAAACTAGATTTAATCAAAAGAAGATCATAGCTATGCTGCATGACTTTGGGTAAAGTGTTTGATTATGAAATGTTCTGAATGTTCAATATTATTTCTTCAGCACATGTTGAGCAGCACTGTGATAAACTGAGTCACCCCAAGAGACTCTCCAAAGTCTTAGGTGAAGGTAAGAAATTCAACCTTAAAGGCCCTGGTTTTAGAAGGCAGCCATCAATGTGTCCCTAACAACAAAAGCCACCATAGTATTTTAGGTTAGGGCTATACAAGAGTTTAAAGCACATTATCTATTTGCATACAATATATATTATTTAAGAGGGAAGTTTGTCCTCAAGAGAAAACAGTGACATTAACAATTTAATTATGTATATTAAATTTTAATGTCAAACAAAAATGCAATTTACATTGTAATGTTAAAACAATGATAAAAGCAATAATGTTTTGTGTAAAAACTATCTTATAATGTTATTTTTTGATAATATTCTTGAATCAAGTTGTCAAATTCACAGAAAATTTAATATAAAACTGCAAAATAACAACCTGAATTATCTTATATAAAATGACATGTATATGTCCTTTTGAATGAAAGCTCCGTGCATTTTGAAATATTGCATTTTGAAAAATTTTATTTCATGAAGGTTTCCACATTTGCAACTTCAAATTTCATTATAAATACCTTCTTTTTTGTTTTCATGTGGAACTGTTACTTATTAATATCTAAAGCCAAAACTTCAAAAAGTTTCTTTTTTTTTTTTTTTTTTTTTGGTACTGGAGATTGAACTCAGGGGCACTCAACCACTGAGCCACATCCCCAGCCTTATTTCTGTGTATTTTCTTAAATTTTATTTAGAAACAGGGTCTCACTGAGTTGCTTAGCGCCTCGCCATTGCTGAGGCTGGCTTTGAACTCGCGATTCTCCTGTGTCAGCCTCCCAAAGTGCTGGGATTACAGGCGTGCGCCACCACGCCTGGCTCTCATATGTTTTATTGATGGAAAAACATGAAGGTTTCATGAAATGTAAGGTTCTAGATTTCTTTCAAGTCCAGTTTTGACAACTTTGACATGTCAGAGAGGAACCTTAGGCCATCAAGGTTGACACCATCATTCCTGGCCACTAGTCATTGTCTCTATCTGGATGTTTCCCTTCCAAACCTTCACTGTGTTCTTCCCTGTACTTCTCAGGAGAAATACTTGGTTTACAGATGAGGAATATTTGAAAGTCCATCAAATATTTCATTATGCCCCTATTTTGCTCAATAGCACTTGTGTAAACTAAGCAGCATACCCTGACATGGAGGCAAATACTGTGGGGAACTCAACTTCCTCTCTCTTGGGTAGGAAAGTGACATTCTATTTGTAAGTTCCTGCTTTTTTTATGGTACATCTTGAAGTGTCTCCAAATAAAGTCTGAATTAGGCCCCTACCTAGCCAGCACATTTTAGATTAAAAAACAAACAAACAAAAACATGGTGCAAAAACTTTTGGAGACTATGCCATAGACTATGAAAATAAAACAAAACACAAAGCAAACAAAAAAACATGAGAAAAACACAAGGGAGTCTTCCTCTTGCTTTTAGCATTCTATTTTTTAAGGCCTTTGAAATTTGTGCAGGTGCACTGTAAAGGAGAGGCTATTACAACACTGTGGGAAGGGGCAGTATTTAATCCTAACTCTATAACCAGGTCTCCTCCCTATATCAGACTTGTGAAACGGCTCCCTCTTGATAGTGTCAGAAACCATATATCACACAATCAGCTAGCCAGGGTTTCTTGAACTAAATCTTTGTTGTCTCTTATGAATTATCACCAAACCTGGTGAGTTGAGGACTCTTGAAGGCACAGGTAGATACTGAGTACATCATTTCCCAACTCTGAAATGCATATCTGAACATATTGATTCTTATCTAGAATTAAGAACTTTGCATCTTTCTTAGAAATAATTATAGAACCTCAGTGCACACTAACCAGAATACAATCAGCCTGACCATTGTATTCTATCCTTAATCACATATCAGGTATTTAGAGAAAGCTATTCTTTCTTCCAGCCTAGCTCACCAAGAGACAAATGAAATTGACTATAAAATACAGGAAAAAATGGGGGCTGGGGCTGTGGCTCAGTGGTAGAGCACTTGCCTAGCATGCGTGAAGCACTGGGTTAGATCCTCAGCACCACATATAAATAATAAATGAATAAAATAAAGATCCATTAACAACTAAAATATTTTAAAAAAATACAGGCAAAAATGAAAAGTTCAGTTTGTTTGTCCAGGAGCGGCAAAGGCAGGGAATATTAAGGATCTGGTCTGAGAACTTCCCCACTGCTTCTTTCCACTTATATATCACTATTTCTACCTGTGGGCCCCAAGAGGACAAGGTCCTCGGCATGTCAAGACAGATTATTTTGTACCTCAGAAGACAGGAATCAGTGCAGTAATGATGTACACCCCATCTGGCTCTTTTCCCCTCTGGACCAGGCAGAAAGGCAATTTTCATTAAGTGAGGGTGCTTCTGACTCTAGTGGCAATACTCTCACAGACTGAGAACTGTGGTAATGGCAGTGCCTGTGCAACACAGTCGATGATATTTAGATCATCCTAGTACTCCCCAAAATCTTGAAAACAACATGTTTGTTACATCTGAAAACAAGAATACCACCAGTTAAGTTCATGAGTTGGAAAGCTTGGTTTTGCCTTCTCTTCTGCTTTTCACAATTCTTACTGTGTGCTATGTGTTCTTTTCATCTTAGGATGCTACTTCCCCATTTATAAAGTCTTAGATATTATGTCTTTGGGATTTAGTTGATAAGAATAGAATGTAGCAAAAGTATATAACTTATTTATATTCTGATAAGCAAAGTGAAATTTTATTGAATTCCCTGGTGCCATAAGAGTTCAAAGTAAAACATTTGTCTAAGTCACACAATGTGAAACATAAGCAATTATCAGTAAATATTATCACTTGACTCTCAATTATTTAAATATTAGCCTTTGACTATTTCAAAGAAATGGACAAAGGGCTAAAATGCCCAAATTTTCTGTTCAAAATATTTGATTTCATTTTTCTGAGGACGGAGTTCTTCAATCAATCCTATAGGTATCTCAGTGTTTCAACATTGTATGACATTCCTCAGGCACTCTCTTAGACCTGCCACCTCCCAGGTCTGTCTCTTCACACCCCATGGGCTGGGCCCCCAGAGCATCTCTGTACCTTTGACTAGCCATGACTAGGGCGTGACCCTGCTCTCAATTTTAAATGTTTTTTCACATTCTCCTAAAAAAATTAATAAATACTTCTTCTAAGAATTGTCACGATTGTTGTTAATAATGTTAGGGTTTATTAATAAAGCAAATAATATAGAAATTTGCAGTTATCACAAAAATCTTAAAAATGCTAATAGGAGCAAGTTGAAGGGACTACTCACAACAGGTACAGGAGATGCTTTTATTTAATTTTATATCTTTAACCTCTTTTTTTCTATTACACATTTCTAATTAATGGCACTTCCCTGCAATTTTTTGAATAAACAAGGAAATATCTAAAAAATAACTAAGTACATAATTTCTTGTAGCCACAGTCCTGCATTGTTAAATGTAAAATTGTTTGGTTTAAATTGTCCCAGCATTCTTAAATTCTTCTAGTTTTGCTCTAGAGAATTGTCAATATCATATCCATAGTATAGGTTAAACAAAAAAAAAAACTATTTGGATTTTAATAAATACAAGTTGTAAAACAGTTCACTGTCCTTCAAAATATGTTTCCAAAATTAAGTGGATTATAAAAATATTCAATGCTGTTCAATGTAAATAATTTAAAAAGACAATTAAGTAATTTAATAGTATGTCTCAGATATTAGTAAATATAATAAATTAACTAATTAATTTATCCTAATTGGAGGACTGAATGTGGGGCATTTAGACACCCATGCTTGTTGAATAGAGCCAGCACAGTTTTTCTGGGAAGTAGTTTACTATGGTAGATTCAAATGTCAAATATATATAACTTTCCATTTATCTCTAAAGAATTAGTCTGAGGAGACAAATTATCAAAATATGTATTCACAAATATGCCCACTCCAATATTTATAAAGGGAAAAACTGGAAATAATTGCATATATGAAAAATTATATTTGTAGCTCCAAATGAACAGATATGGAAAAACATTACCAAAATCTGATTTTTAAACATAGTTTGAGAAGGGTGTGGGATCATAGAAAGCTTGAATAAGCACTATAGTTAGGAACAAGGACTTTACAGTTATACTGCTTCAAATCCCCAGTCTGACATTAACTATGTGATACTGGGCAAATTATTTGACCTTTCTGTCTTTACTTTGTATTTGTGAAACTGATTAGTAATCAAACCTCCTTCAGGATTTTCTGATGAAGTGATGATTAATGCTCAATACTGTCAAAGAGCTGGCAGCAGGTGCAAGCCATTAATATTTTCAAATGTATGTGGAAATGTTACACACATAGAGACTGTATACATAGAAGGTGTTCTCTAAGTGTTTTTCTTAAACAATAATAGAGATAATGATAAAATTATGAACAATGTAAGCATCAAGCAACAAAGTATTGGATTAAGAAATGGTAAAACATCCATAAATAGATCATACTACAAATACAAAATAATGCAAGTTATTGACATAGAAAGAAATCCGCAATATATAGCTAAGAATAATGGGTACAGTATGATCTTGCTCATGTACTATT
>CM053401.1:47532243-47605063 GCA_028644305.1 Xerus rutilus | reverse complement strand
TAATCCCAGCACTTAGGGAGGCTGAGACAGGAGAATCGCGAGTTCAAAGCCAGCCTCAGCAATGGCGAGGCGCTAAGCGACTCAGTGAGACCCTGTCTCTACATAAAACACAAAATAGGGCTGGGGATGTGGCTCAGTGGTTGAGTGCCCCTGAGTTCAATCCCCAGTACCAAAAAAAAAAAAAAAAAAAAAAAAAAAAAGTGATGCTAATTTGTGCTGCAAAAATCCTCACTGAAGGAATTGGCTCTCCAGAAAAATTCCTCCTGGTATTCTAAGTTAAATCTTAGAGTTCATCTTCTCATGCAAACTAAGGGAAAAAGTTGCCTAGTACAGTCAAAATGGAATTATTAGTAGTTTTTGGTTAAACAGAATTTAGTGGTTTCATCTAAAATTGAATCACCAATTATAACACTGCTTCTCACACATAATACATATGAATTCTAAGAAACAACAAGTCAATTTGAAGAAAACCCATCTGTACACAATAAAGTTCCTTTGGGGGAAATTTGTGGTTTGTTTCCTATACTATGCAGTGGGATCAGAACTAAACAGGTGCTCAAGCATATCACAGAAAGCAAATAAAACTCAATTCCTTCATCTCCATTCACTTTTCAATACTATATTATTTCTGAAAGACTGAAGATGGGAATTGCTTTTTTTCCCCTCCCTCCATCCTTCTGGATTAGAAGGAAGACAGGCCTTTCTGAGCACAGCTGGAAAATGTGCATCTTGATGTCCCACCCCTGCCTTTCCCGTCTGCTTAAGCTCACCCATAGAAGCTGCAGCTAGCAGTATGCACAGCTGCTAAGGCGGGGATAACTATGCCCATAATAAATGAGTAGAGCTCTTTACCCCATGGAACACAAAGAGTTGATTGTGCTGGGTGGGCAGAATCACCACAGCTATGCTGCTGGCAGCTCAAACACATTTCTAAGCTACACTGAGACCATGGTCAGTACGGGTAGACAGAAACCCCCAGGCCTAGAAAGTTCAGAGACATTGTACTTTTCAAAGTACAATGTTTCCAAAATACTGATACAGAAAAAAATAAATTAATCTTCATTTTTATTCCTTTTTCCTCCATACTAACCAGCATAAGGCAGTGAAATATTCTAAATAGTCAATAACTTATTTATTTTCTAAGTAGAGATATGGTCAGAACATTTAGAGAGGAAACCCAGAAAGAGGGACATTAATACCTAGTATTAACTATCTCTTTCTTACACAACATATTGCTTCATTGGACCAATGAAAAAAATTTCTGTTTACAAATATTTATAGCTACAATGTACCATACATCCTGATTGGACGCCATGCCAAGGCATAGTAATTCTTTTAATCTTTCCTCATAAATCAATACTTCTAACTCTTTCATCATTTTTGTGGCTTTTCTCGGAAGCTCTTTTAATTTATCTAAATCTTTTTTAAAGCTGAGGTGCCAAAAACTCAATCACAAAGGCAATTTCAATAACCATGTATGAAGGGGGAAAAAAATGGAGGGGAGGAATCCAACTACAAACCACCTTTTTACAAGTCATACTTCTAATGATTGCAATTCTCACAGCAGCGTCTAGTCTTGCTCCAGTGCAAGAAGCATTCAGGGTTCTTTCACATAACTAACTTCCTAGACTGGGGCCTTTGAGCTTTTAATGTTGGAGGAAGGTTAGAAAAACTATTGGAAGAGGGCTAGACAGGAGAGTCCCAAGGGCCAAACATACTTACATAACAATCCTTTTGTGTAGAAAGGGTAGAATTTTAAAAAGTAAATGTCCCAAGGACATCTGGCTTTTGCTCCAAGGAGGGGACTGTTCTAGAGTTTCTTAAAGAGGGAGAAATTCTGTCTAGTTCTTCAGGGTGAACTGGTTTCTTCATGGTCTCAATTAGTGAGGGCGAGAATAACAGCCAAAAGGCTGGGCATGTAGCTCAATGGTAGAGCCTCACTTAGCACACACCAGGGGCTGTGTTAGATCCCCAGTACTGGAAAAACAAAACAAAACAAAACAAACAACAAATAGAGAATTCTCCCTGATTTTTTCTTCCTCTTTACTTGGTTACTTTTGCCAGGAAGTTATACAGTAGTAAGTGCTCTACTTTATAAAATGGACAGTATGACTTCTTCCTTTGTTGAAAATCATGTATTTTTAAGTATTTATTACCAAAATTTTGTTTTCTGGCTCAATTATCATTAGTAAGTACAGATTGACTCCATTTTTATCATTATTATTATTTGTCTTTGCTCAAAGGAATATGTCATGTTTATACAAGTGATATTTTAAAATACTGTATGTGGGCTGGGATATAGCTCAGTAGTAGAACATATATTTAGCATGTACAAAGTTCTGGGTTCAACTCTCAACAGCAAAACAAAAACAAAAATGAAAAACAACTATATATACTTCAGTTCATATAACAGAACTCATATGTAAACAGATCTAAAATTTTGAAAGATTATGTATGATACTATGTTTTACCAGAGGTCAGATCCAAGGCAACCATATTCAGTTGGACTTCAGTCCACTAGTTTAACTTACAACAGAAAAAAAAACAATCAAATTTGTATGTGAAAATATGGGCCCCATTCTAAAAGCTGTGTTACTCGTTTTCTTCCAGTTTGTTAAAATCAAAACAAACCTAACCTAAACAAGAGCAACAGTAATAATCATGGGCTTCTTGACCTCCTAAATCCTTTCTGAAATTCAGCTTTTTTTTTTTTTTGGTACTGGAGATTGAACTCAGGGTTACTCGACCCCTGAGCCACATCCCCAGCCCTATTTTGTGCTTTATGTAGAGACAGCGCCTCACCTTTGCTAAGGCTGGCTTTGAACTCGTGATTCTCCTGTCTCAACCTCTCTCAGTGCTGGGACTACAGGCTTGAGCCACCGTGCCTGGCTTGAAATTCAGCTTTCTTTGCTTTAGTTAATTCCCTTATTTGGCTAATGTCCTTCTTGACATTTTTCCAAACTTGATTTTAGATGACTCTAAATAAGATTGCCAATCATTAACAAAATTTTGTTACTATTTATCTATGAGGTATAGTAAAAATAGATCTTTTCAAAGAAAAAATGTTCTCAAAATACAAAATTTTTCCTATAAACATATCAAAGTACACTTTGTTTGCCACATTCTATCAAAACAGGAAGATAAACCAGGCATGGTGGCTCACACCTGTAATCCCAGCACTTTGGGAGGCTGAGACCAGAGAAGGGCGAGTTCAAAGCCAGGCTCAGCAACGGCACTAAGCAACTCAGTGAGACCCTGTCTCTACATAAAACACAAAACAGGGCTGGGGATGTGGCTCAGTGGTAAAGTATCCCTGAGTTCAATCCCTGGTACAAAAAAACCCACAGGAAGATATGCTGCAATATTCTGGAAAATAAATGGTGCTAAAGAGCTAGTGTAAACTTTGACAAGATATACTTATAAATTAATATTTCTGCTACTTTGATTACATGATGATATAAAAGACAAAAGAATTGAATAATTACATTCATGATATCACTAGTAATGATAAAATGGGACTTTTTGGAAGTACATAGTTGAATAAGGAGGAATTTAAAAATTCTGAATTAAACTTGTTATATATACATATATATAAATTCTATTATAACACGTGTATTCTAAAGAATAACATCACATTTTATATTTATTCATATGTGCACTGTCCTAAATGTAAAACTATATTCAGAAATTAAGAGTCTTACCAGAAAACACAAAAGTAGATAGTTAATATATAATATATTCTTGGAAAAATTAATTTTCTTTCCCTCTTGCTTAAAAATTAAGGCTAAATTTCTACCCCTCCCAATAGCTGGCAATGCTCCCCACCATTTTTATGCCATATACTCTTCAGTATAGCATTTTAGTTAGCTTTTGCATTGCTGTGACCAAAATACCTGATAAGAACAACTTAGAGTAGGAAGACTTTATTTGGAGTTGATGATTTCAGAGGTCCATAGATAGCTGATTCTATTGCTCTGGACTCTGAGGAGAGGAAGCACATTATGAGCGAAGGGCCCAGTAGAGGAAAGCTGCTCAGCTCATGGTGAGGTAATGAAGCAGAAAGAGAGGGGTGAAGGTAAAGGGGCTACCGGGAAGACGCACCCTTCCAGGGCATGCTCCCAGTGACCCACCTACTCCAGCCATGCCCCACCTGCCCACAGTTACTAACCAGTTAGTAGAGTGAACTGATTAGTTCACTGGTCTCGTAATAGTCATTTCACCTCCCCAAATTCCTACATTAACAGGAAATTTTGTGGGAAACCTCACATCCAAAATATAATTTGCAGTATAATGCATAGTATAGACATTTTAAGTGACATTTACTAATTTTTTCTAGAGTATACGCATATTATGTACCCAACATACTATGTTGATTAATAATCTTGATTCTACAAATCACAAAAGTAAATGTAAAAAAATCAATGCACAATGACATTATTCAGAGACAAATATTACAATTCACGGCTTTATGTGTGATATGTATACTGTATAGCAAAGTAGGTAGGTATTTAGGTGAGTAGTCAGATAAAACGGTAGATATGTAGTTTTGAATCACAGTTATTTTCTCACATCATTAGATCATGAAAAAAACTCCAGTAACAGTAAAAGTCTCCAGATAGTTTCATTGTCAAAAACTGCATATTTATTTATTATGATATATAATTATCTCCTGATCATTATAATTGCTAAGTTATTTCATTCCAGGTTTTAACACTTTTGTAGCTTTAAAAAGTAGTGCATTGAGGAAAAATTTCCTTCAGTTGATTCTGGAATTGAAAGTATCTGACAAATAAGGTAAGAATGTTTTTTAAGCTTGACATTGTTCCAATTTCCTTTCTTAAAATGTGGTAATACATATCTCACAGCAATGTATTAGTGCTCAGAGTTTTCTCACAATCCCCCCAATAATGACAAATAATGACATAACATAATGACAGGCAAAAAGTGGTGCTAAGATTTTATTTTCACTTGACTTTATGATAATTAAGATATTTTTTTCATACATATAGTGGTCCTCTTTATTGCCTTTAGGGATTTTAAAGACTTTTACCTAATATTTAAATTACTCATTTAGATAAGCTAAATATTTTTCATCATGATTTTTAAAAACTAATTTTAATTAAGAATATTATCCCTTTTATATATTTATAGGACATATTTATATCAAATAAGTACTTCATTTTTAATTTGTTTATATGTTTGCGTATATAGGCTTTTAGACATTTAGTATTAGGACTTTTCTTTCATGAGATTTTCTATTATTAAATGCCTAAAATGTGATTCCTTATTCTATTTCATAATCATATTTTTAAAAAACTTTAATTCTGGCATTTATTTTGAAATATGAAGTTCGTTAAGAGCCGTAGTTGTTTTGGTTTTCATTTTTTTCCGAGTGTAACCTTATTTTCTCAACATCACTCAATGTATAATGAATTCAGTCCTTCAACAGTACATTCAATGGTTATTCCCCATTACCGTGAGCTTCATACTCTTGGGGATAAGACCCAGTGGTGAAACAAAGCCTGTGCTCTCATGATATTTACACTCCAGAGGGAGGGAGAATAAAATTTAAAAATTATATGAGCTAGTGGCATGTGTTGACAAACGCTTTGAAGAAGGGGGGTAAAAACCCAACAGAGTAAAAGGACAGAATGCTTAGGACGGAGAGGAGATATGTAAGATAGGTGACAAGGGCCACTCTCATGAAAAGTTGATCAGACAATTAAACTTTTGTTTTTTGACAAATAAAGGATACATTACAGGTAGTTCTAAACTGTGGACTAAACATAGTCCTCCCTTATGTCTTATTTAAAAAAAAAAGAAAGAGTTAATTGGAGATCTCTATCTGAATGAATTTTTTGTGGGCCCATTTAATGTGTGTGTGTATACATGTGTGTTAGATTTTTGGGTTTCAGCATTCAGGAAAAAATTTATGAGGAATTTGTCATTTTATTTTAAATGATCACTGTGTATAAATTTGAAGAATGCAGTGCTCTCCTAAAAAGTTTTGTTTTATATTGTATGCAATTCAAACTGTTTAATGTTATTGAAATATTCATCCTGTTGTGAAACCTGTAAAAATCAATAATTTTATAAACTTTTAGTCTCAAATGTCTACTACCCAGCTTCTAAGCGTAACTGTTACTCATTTCCAATTCTTTTTTTTGGCTCTGATGTTACCTGCTGTGTAAACCACCCCTTAAGCAAAATAATTCAGAATGCAAATCATGTACTTGCTTTAAGTTTTCAATGACTTCAAACTTCAAATGCTGCATCATTTTCTGTATTTCTACTTTTCATAGGTGATGTTATACCACCTAAACACCTTTTTACATTTTTCTCCTATTTTTCTACTTAATACCATTCTGGATGTACATTTCATATCTCCATGTTCATTACAAATTCATAGTGAGAGATATACTCTATATCCAATAGACAGTACAAAAAGAATTTTAAAACACTTGATTTGAAAAAAGTCCTTGCAAGACACCAGAATAAAATGGGTGAAAAAGAAGTCATATAAAATAATCATAATTTTTACTATTTGAAATAACCTGAAAAGTAGGGTATAAATTTATTCTCTCAAACAAATTTCTATGTCAAGTCACTGGTAGGACATGAATGTGTTTGGTGGGTGGTGTTGTTGATATTGTTCGGTTGGTTTTGGGGGTGTTTTTGAGAAGGAGTGTATAAAGGCTATGGGATTTTTTTTTTTCTTGTGGTGCTGGGGATTGAACCCAGCGCCTTTTGCATGTGAAGCAAGTACTTTACCAACTGAACTATATCCCCACCCCCACCCCACGCTATGGGATTTTTTTTTTTTTTTTGGTACTGGGGATTGAACTCAGGGGCACTCGACCACTGAGCCATATCCCCAGCCCCATTTTGTGTTTTATGTAGAGACAGGGTCTCACTGAGTTGCTTAGCGCCTCGCCATTGCTGAGGCTGGCTTTGAACTCGCGATTCTCCTGTCTCAGCCTCCCTAAGTGCTGGGATTACAAGCGTGAGCCACCGCGCCCGGCTAGGCTATGGGATTTTTATGGGGAGTTTTGTTTAAAAGATTTTATTATTTGAGCAAAAGTTACGGTATTTTTAAAATGTATGCATAAGCCATTTTCAAATACTGATCTTTCCAGTCAATGAAGGAAAAAACTAAATGTTAGTATAAGATTGAAGAACCTAAAGGCACTATTTACAGTCTCAAATACATACCCAAGTTATTTATTTGGAAGAACCAATCTCTCCTAGTTGTCTAAATTAATGTACTGACTCCATGAGTTGTATGAGACAGGATTTAATATATTTTCTCATAAAATATTAATATTAATTAATCATTTAACCCTAGGCACATTTTAATATTCTGAACAGAATCAAGGAAAGCACAGCTTCAGTTAAAAAGATCAAGAATGGTAATGCAAAAGAGCTTCTGAAATGGTAATTTCCCTGCAATTCTCTTATCGCAAAAAAGTACTTTCCAGAGGTTCACAATTCTTATATTTTCCATAGGTTTAAATATTTTATAGTTGGAAGAATAGATTCCATTGTCATTGAAAGTGCAAAAAAAAAAAGCACCAAAATAATTTCTAGGGTTATAAATTGAGATGTTTTATGTCAAATCATCATATGAATCAGATTTGTCCCTTTTTAATAAAAATATCTTAGTATTGTTTTTCATTTTACACTTAATAATGCTTAAAGTAACTTACATGTTTTAAATTAAACATTTATCACACACTACAATTTTTCAATACTCATTTTTAAATAACATTTCATTTTATAAAATATTTGAAATTTTATAAAGTATTCAATATTTATAAAGAGACTCATGAATAAAATGTTAAACATTAACATAGGTAGTATTACTGAGTATCATAGAAATAATATATACTTTTGCATAAACACAATAAACATTTAAGAAAGAAAGAATATGAAAATATTTCTATCACTAGTGGGAAGAAAAAAATGCTTCCTAAGCAAACAGCAGTGACTGAAAAGCAAAAAGAATAGATATATTTGAATATGATGTAAATAATTTATAGGTAGAGGACAATAAAAACAAAGTCAAACATCAATTGTAAAATATTTACAACACAAATGATAAGTGATTGTAAATGTTCTTAATGTATAATGAGTTCCAATAAGTTGTAAGAAGAAATCGGACTTGATAGAAAAAAGGCAAAGGAGAAAATTAGCAATTCACAGAAGAAATTTAAATTGCTAATCAACATATGAAAAGATATTGCCTTTCACTTGTAGTCAGATAAATGCAAATTAAATCAATAATGAAATACACATAAAATTGGCAAATTTAAAAAGATTTACTACTTCCAGTGCTGGTGACAGACTATAGTTGTCTTGCTGGTTGAAGTATGTATTGCTACATGATTTTTAAAAATAATTTTAGTAACCTATATTAAAATTAAGGATGAGTACTAAGTTATCTTCCTTTGGGGAATGTAGCATATAGAAATTGCATTATTTATGAACAACATATGTATAAGGATGATTTTTATAGTTTTATACCCACAAAAGATTTGGAGGGAAAATGACTAAAATTAAATATCCAATGAGAGACAAATGTATATATAAATTTTGTTATAAAAATGTTATGGAATGTTGTATCATTAGAAAGAATAAGACAAAGCTTCATCTTTTGGCCTGGAGGAATACTCAGGATACATTTTTAAATGAGAAAAATAATTTGCATTGCAGAGAAATGCAAATATCAGCATGATTCCATTTATATGTCATGTAAGCCTCATATGCATGGGTATATTAAATTTTGAATCTGTAAAGTTCTTACACGTTTTTCTATGTTTGTAAGCATGCAAAGGTGGTATAAAATTCAGAATGATAAACTAGGCAGTTACTTTTGATTATTTGGAGGATCTAATGAAGAAAAGATAGAGAAGGTTATCAATTTTGTTCTTCAAATATATCAACACTAATTCATTTCATTGCTTCTGATAAAATTTCGACAGTTTTAAAAATTAAGATTAGTAATTGATAAAGTTCATGAATACATCCTAATATACCAGTTCAAAGATATCAGTGCTACTAGGTATAGATCTAAAAGAAATGAAAGCATATACACATATAAAATCTCATTAATAGACATTCATAGCATCACTATGATGGCTCATTAGGTAGAGATAATTAAATATATATCCACTTATGAAAGGATATAAAATTGTGGCATATTCATATAATGCAGCATTATTTGTTTAAAAAGGAATGAGGTGCTAATACATAATACATTAATGAACCCAGAACATATTACAAAAGAAGGCAGTTGCAAAAGACTATATGGCATATAATTCCACTGATAGGAACTGTCTAGAAAAGGCAAGACTACAGAGAAAGTAGACTAGTGTTTGCGGCAGTGGGGTCCAGATAAAGGATGGTCAGTCACTGCTAATGGGTGAGGGGATTCTTTACTTTCTTTGATGTGTGTAGGGGGAAAAGGGTTCCAAAACTAGGTTGTTGTGATAGCTGCAAAATCTTGTGAATATACTAAACAAAAATTGCATGTATACTTTTTAAGTGGATGAATTGTATGATATGGAAATGATATATTAATCAAACTGAAAAAAAAACAATATCCATGTTTTGGAACACGTAAACTGTCTTTCAAAACAAACAAATTTTTCAATGTTACGTTCATTACACTAAACACCTTATAATCTGATATCAAACAAGATTAAGGTACTGCATAGAAGTAAAATTTCTTATTGGGTTGGAAATTTTCATTTAAATGTCAACATTTTTCTCTCAATATTAAATCCTGTGGTTGGGAAAAACTCTAAACTTTGTTATAAACCAACATGACTTTTTAAAGCAGTTTATAAGTGGAAGTAAATACGAACACCATTTTTGGCACTATGATATAATATGTTTTGTATGTAATACTAAAGTTAATAAGGTGATGTATGAGTCCTCATTGATTATATTTGATAAAGATCATTAAGTATACATCTAAATAAAAGGAAAAGAATAAATCTCTTCTAAGAGAAGGTCTGAGTTCTCAAGAACAGTATACCTCAACTTAAATGCTTACAAATTGTGCGCTCAATTTCTGACTGATCAGATGTCTTCTCAATTTTTAGATCTTTACTGTTATTTATATGCAAGATTGTCAGGCAATAAAATGAATGTAAAATTAATACCCCAATTTTTACTCTGGGAAGGGGTTCTGATATTCTTTATTTGGTATTCAAATTATTAAAATTTCCTATCTATTTTTACTCGATGAGGGATTTAAATTACAGCATGCATATCTATTTTCAGTGTAAACTTTGACAAATATGGTTCATCAATGAATGCAGCCAAAAAAATTTTCTAACTAAACATCAACATGGTTTCACATTCTCTGACAGGTCAACTTAAGGGTTATACCAGAGCAAGAAAATGCTGGAAAATGGACTGGATTTGCTTCTGTGGGTTCCTGCACATTTCTTCTTGATAAAAGTTATTTAAACTTTAAAATATGTGATCCTTTTGTTCCAGTCTAGTATTCGTAGTGGTATATCTTCCAAAATTTATACTAAACCAGAATATTACCAATTACTTGTGCAAGTGTGTTCACTCCCAGGCACAGTTACCTTCCTTTCTTTTTTTAATCTGATCACCCATCCATTACTTCATTGCTAATCATTTATCAAGATGTTCAAATGTTATACTATTAAAAGCTTCAAATTTTGAAGTTAGATGGAGCTTGTCTTGAATTCTGGCTCAGCTGTTTCTATTCATTTACTTGGTCAATTACTTAACCTTTCCAAACCTACTTTTTCACTTATAAAATGGGAAAATGGTACCTATTTTGTAGTTCTTCTGAAGTTTCACTAGTTGCCTTTAATAATGAGTCTCAAATGGTGCCTCTTACCAAAAATTCACTCAATAATTGTTAATTCTCTGTTCTTAACTTCTTGGCCTATAACTTCATCTTAATCATGAATCCTTTACCACTACTGGATTTTGAGTTTATACTAAACACTACACTGCTGCCAGCTTTATCTCCCTAAAACCCACTCCATGTCTTCACTCCTCAAAAATCTTCCATGCTGGGTTATAGGAACAACTTTGAAATAATCTCTAAATGCTTTACCTTGACCTTTAAATTCCTCCGTAGTCTGGTCTCATCTTCCTTCCAGACCAATAAAATTGATGCACTCATGATATTTGAAATAACTTGTTCTCCCTAAATCTGCCGGTCTTCTAATGTTATTCTTAAAAATAAAGAATAATATTTACTACTAACTTAGTTTTCACCTACTCTGTGACTATCTAAATTTACCAGTTTGCTTTTCCATTAAACCATCAAATGACATTTTACTAGTCCCACTCTTCACAACTAACCAGATTTAAATTTTTGCCTACTTTCTAAGGCTTTTCCTAATTATTCTAAAGATGCACCTCCCTTTCAGAGTTTATAAAGAGATTAATTTTATATTTTCATGAAGTGCTCAGAAATTATTTCCTGTGATTTGTCTTCATTTGTATGTTTTATATGTATGATATAAGTAAAAATGTGCTCTTCCAACATCACTCTCCAAAAATGTATTCTTGTACATTGTGGAGTCTACAATCATTTGAAAAACTTGATTTGCTCTTCTTTATTCAGCTTCTAGACTAGCTGAACTCTACCTACATTTACAAAATTGTTTAAAGTAATGCATGCTTCTGAATAATCAAGAAAATAAAATTTCATTTTGTTCATTTTATAAGACTGAAAAAATTTCTGCCAAACATCTTCAAATCATAAAGAAGTCTTATTTTAGTGTTTTTCCTTAAAAAGAAAATGCAATTTATTACAATGCTTCAGTCTCAAGGTATGTTCATCAATCTTTATTTCATATCAATTGCATTTTAGTAAGTCTTGGATTTTTGATCATTTATTTTTGAGAACCTATGTGAATAGTTCCAAGAGTTATTGCAAAAAATAAAATAAAATAAAATAAAATAAAATAAAAATGCACTTGATACTGGAGCTGGCCAGTTTACACATATTCCTTCCATACATGTTTTTCTGGAAAATATCATTTTCATCTAATTATACATGTCCATTTTTTATAAAGACTTAACAAAAAAAAATACACTGAGTAATCCCACTCTTACGGGTCAAATTCAAACCTAGGTTTGCTGTCTTATTCAAATTGTGAAAAAAAAAGTATACAACACAAATTTCTCACAAGTATTAATTTATTTTCTGAAATAATTTTCATTCAATGCTAGCTTTAATCCCTGTGTTCTCTGTTTTTGTTTTATTTTTTGTTGTTGTTTCTAGCCTTAGTGGGAAATTTTAAAATTTGCAAAATATTTGCTGATTTTCTTCATCTCTTTATTTTTGAGTTATGCTCTTGAACTCATTTCTCTATCTCTATCATATATCTCAAAACTGCCAAATAGACTTATGGCACATATGCCATGTCATTCTAGCAAAGTCATGTAATTAGTTCTATTGCAAGAATTTACTAAGCCTGCCTCAGCAACTGAGCGAGGCCCTAAGCAACTCAATGAGACCCTGTCTCTAAATAAAATCCAAAACTGGACTGGGGATGTGGTTCAGTGATTAAGTGTCTCTGGGCTCAATCCCTGGTATGTATAAACAAACAAACAAACAAACAAACAAATGAGTTTACAGAGCACTTTTTACAGGGAACTAAGGTACTATACAAGGGTACAGAAAATATAAAAATGCCCAGGCTTGGGGAGATTTCAAATTCAGCTGAAAAGAGGAGGTGTAAAGCATGAAATTTCCTAAAGAATAAAAATTGTTATTACTTGAACTAATTTACAAGATCAACGTTCTACAACATAGAGTAACAGCAAGAGTGCTGAGGGAATATGAACTGAAGAAAGTTCTAGTTAAAGGAAAGGTTATTTTCTTTGGATTTTAAGTAGGCAAGTTTTAGTGGAGTGAGTGTTTTATTAATGAAACTAATTAACATGAAAAAACATGTAGTTTTCTCTGGAGGGGAAGAAAAAAGCTTTTCAGAGAAAAGTAGTCTATTAAAAGGCAGAGAAGAGAATTTTCCATTGCTATAACAAAATATCTGAACCTGGACACCGTATAAAGAAAATAGTTTTATATCACTCACACTTTTGAAGGTGGAAAATCCAAATAGCATGACATCAGCTCTACCAAGGACCTTTTTAATTAGGTCACATTTTGGTGTATGGCACAATGATGGGAACCTGTGAGAGGAACCACATGGTAGGACAAGAGAACACACAGAATAGGGAGATGCAGTCCTGCTCTTTTGTGATAACTTACTGTATGTCCCAGCTTAGGGTTCCAGTAAAACTACCTGCCTACTGTATTCCCTCCCCTCTGAGGGCAATACGTCCTGGTCCCACCTCTTAAAGTTTCCACACCACCTCTCAACACTGCTACACTGAGGACCACTACCTTTGGTAGACAAACCATAGCAGAACCACAGCATATAGAAATTGAAAGTGTGTAACACACTGATTTAGTTGAAGCAGAGGAATCCTAAGACTACACATGATAAATTTGAAGAAAAAGATACTGGATGACTCTCTGCATATCCAACAGTTGTCCAGTAAGGTCCATGCACTGACTCATCATCACTGCATCCAATTGGTGATTACTGCATAAGATAATTGATACAATTCTGGGAAGAAAGCAAATGATTCATATCACATCATTCATCTGAACAGAGATTCCTAAGAATTTCTTATGTAGGAAGCACTCTATATGGGAATATATGACCAGCTGATTTTGATCATGCCTAAAATAAAAGTTGGTCATCTGTGGACTGCCTGCTTAAGGCAGCTTAGCAGAAAGCCTCTATGTGTGGTTTTCAAAAGAGATAGGTGGAGAGATGGATAGATAGATACATAGATAGAGCAAACACAATAGTATTACATATCGGTTATAACAAGCTAATACAATCAAGTACTCGTTCATACTTGACGAAATATACTCAGAGGCTTCTAAATTATTATAAAATACAACCTGATAATTGTACAGGCAACATAAAAAAGTCCAGGGGGCAGCAAGAGAGGTAAAGTCCAATACTAGGTAGCACTGGGAGAGTCAAAAGACTGAGTCAAGGGAATCCACCAATATGTGAGTTCCTGCTGAGCCACAGGGGAAGCACTAATAGCCAGAGGACTCCAAGGTTCTGCAGGAGGCCAAGTAGGTTTCTTATATTTTCTTAATTAGTTTAATGTAACCTCATACTATTAAACCTCATAATAATCTTAAATTCTGGGGAAATCTGATACATGGGTTGTATTTTATTTTTCTTTTCAAAATTATTTTTCCAGGATCATTTCTCATAGAACTGTATACTGTATCACTCTTTCTTTCCTGTCTTCCCTTTCTGTTATTTCCCTGTTACTGTGTTGACTGCTACTCTGTTGACTTGGAACTACTCCTCAGGTTTTCCATTATTTGCATTCCCTCTTCTCCAGCCTAGTATGTTTCATACTTTTATGTTCCACAGTATGGCTCAAGAGGGCAACTTTACCACATACGGCCATCAAAATCACTGCTCCTGATTGCTTGGGTGGGTGCCACAGTACTTTCATACAGTTCCCAGTGGCTCCATCCCACCTGATATACCCACTTAGAGACTCTCCAGTAGAGAACAAAATATTGCAAAAACAAATTTAAAGTCACCGAACAGATGAGGTTGTAGAGCCCAGTGGGGTGGACCAGATGAACAGGACACTGCAGAGCTAATCTGGAAACCTTGCAACCTGGGAACACCAAGACAGCTGAGCCTGCAGCAGTAGAGGAACCAGACAAGAAACACTGTTGATACATTTAGCTATTTCAAATTGTCTTGCCAGGGTTTCCTAAAGGGAAGTAAACTTTGTTCTTAAAGTCAGCAGACATATTTTCCAGTCTTGGCTGTGTTATCAGCTGCTTATATAAGCCTGGGCAAAGCAACTGAACTGCCTCTAAAGCCCTAGTAAAAGATAATACTGACCCACCTCACATCTATAATACACATCTCATAATATGTGTGGACCAATTAAAAGTGTATATATACTGCTTATTTCTAAGAAGTGTTTCCCATGTTTTTACTAAATTGCATATTAAAGCATAAAGATTATAACTATATACCTATAATTATCTACTTTGTCACTGGTAGTTTCTGGAACCAAACAAAATTCATTAAGAATGGTCTCATTTATCAAGCTTAGGGATTGACATTCATTCCATAGACATAGTAAAATGACTTTAGTTAAAATTAAAAAGAACATGAAAATAAATGACAAATAAATGAAAAATGATGTTAGCTAGCTTACATTTTACATATGCATTACATATTAAATTTAAAATTCAAACCATCAGAATTATTTTTAGGAATAGCACAGGGGTCACATTTTTAATGATGGAGTCATAATATTGCTATTTAAGAGATGGATAATTATAATTAAACACTGACAATTAAAAGCTCTTTTTCCCTTTCAAAGTTTTAGATAGTTCAAAGACAAGAACAGTAAACATCAATGTCAACTCTTCCACGATCATTCCTCCCCCGCCATTAATGAACAAATTATCCCTAAGATGTCCTAAGGAAAGTCAGTGATAATATCAATGGAAGCAGCTGCTTAGCCATTCTTGTAATATCAACAAATCCCCAAACTGTAGACATTAGCATGCATATCACAGGGGAAAATAATGAATGCAGATTATTACACAGAATGGCAGACAGAAATAAGGGCACCCACATCATATTCATTAGAGTAATATTTTTGAATTTAAAAAAAGTATTGATTTCATTTATAACCTTTTCAATGATTCTGATCTCACAAGAAGTAATTATGACAGATTCTATCAAAGAAAAATGCAACCATTGATTGGTAATCCGCAGCCAACAAAGATATACACTCATCACTATTAGCTTCACAGCAAAATGGCCACCACTCCTCAAAGATGTGAGCATGGTAATCATTTCAGAAAAAATGGCACAAAAGTGACAATTACAAGGTGAAAGAGTTCTCCAGAAATGACAATATAAAATGTGAGTCTTGTTGAAAGGTACTGATTTGCTACAGAAGCAAAGGGAAAACATGTAAAAAGAAAACTGGAGAGAAAACTACCAACACTATCAATATCTATTGAAGCTCTGGCAATTTATCAAATAAATAAATAAAATGACTCACAACTGTGGCCTGCATATCACTCAGGGATTACCCAGAAGCCTCAGTGTGACTCAGTGTGGCAGAATGCAGAATGTTTGTGAGAATGAATTCACAAGGCAAACTGCCTGGCTTCAGTCCTGCTCCATCTACCAGGTATGTCGTGTTAGAAAGTGCTCTGAGCCGAGTGCGGTGGCATGCGCCTGTAATCCCAGCACTTTGGGAGGCTGACACAGGAGAATTCTGAGTTCAAAGCCAGCCTCAGCAATGGCGAGGTGCTAAGCAACTCAGTGACACTCTGTCTCTAAATAAACATGAAGTAGGGCTGGGGATGTGGCTCAGTGGTTGAGTGCCCCTTAGTTCAATTGCCGGTACCAAAAAAAAAGAGAAAGTGCTCTGCTTTCCTCATTTGCAAAATAAGGCTTTTAATCCTTATTTCTTTTGGTTTTGTTGAGTACAATATGAAGGATTTAAAATCATATATTTGGCACATATGAGCTCTCCATAAATGGCAGCTCTGAATATACAACAAATCTAAAATAACAAAACAAATATGACCAGACGACACATCCCCATTAGTGTTATTCTCAGTTATCTTCAGAGAGAGAGAGTGATTCATCCATTTCTACTACCATTTTTAGAACCACGTTTTAAAATGAGCTTGTTACTTTGCAACCTATGGAAACATGAAAGATTTTTCTAAATATTGTTTTAAAATTAAATTATTCCAAGGACCCTACAATCAGCTTCCTTTCTTCAATTCATGAATATGTAATCTGAGAGTAAGACAGAGAAGCTGCCCGGCATGGTGGTGAATGCCTGTAATCCCAGAAGCTCCGGAGGCTGAGACAGGAAGATCAGGAGCTCAAAACCAGTCTCAGCAACAGCAAGGCGCTAAGAAACTCAGTGAGATGCTGTCTCTGAATAAAATACAAAATAGCACTGGGAATGTGCTCAGTGGTTGAGTGCTCCTGAGTTCAATCTCATGTAGCCCTCCTCCCCCGCTCCCGAAAAAAAAGACTGAGAGAAGTAGGTTACTTTGGTCCCACTACTTCCACCCTCTTCCAACCATACCCACTACCTTTTGGAGGGAAGGTAGTGTTTATGTCCACTCAACCTCTCTATTTTTGTCTCTTTTGTCCTTTAAATATCTTTGTATCAGGGTAAGCATATCCTTCACTGGCTTATTCTAGGTGGTCTGAATAATGGATAACCACCTTGAGGGTCACAGAGCTCATCACCTCTCTAGACTAAGGATACACATATATCACCACCCCTCTAGACTGAGGACATATATATATATACCTGTCAACAGGCATCTTGTCTATTTCCAGACTTGTCTGCATGCAAGGGCTGGGTCAGACCAGGGAGAGTGATTCTTTCAATTCTGCTACTATTTTTACACAAACTTTTTAAAAGAACTGGTTACTGTGCAACCTGAGGAAACAAAGGTAAAATGTCAATGTCAGGGAAACTGCTAATATGTGGCTGGGAAATACTTTTTGGTCAATAAATTAAGATCCTAAATATTCAATAAACTCATTTTCCTTGTTTCCTCTCATTGAACATCAGGTTATTGAGACACTACCAACCACAAAAGGATAATCAACCCTATTTCTATATTTTCCTTTCTTTCTAATCCTGAGAACTCAGACTTGAAGTCTTTATGGAATATGCTTTTTGTTTGCTTCCTTTCTTCTATTAGAATGCTAGCTGAAATTTTCCTGGCTATGGAATACAAATTGTAAGAAATAGTGATGTAAATGATTAATCTCTTCCCTAAATCTAGTCTCAAATTAAATACCATCCCCTGTTATCCACATTAAGGATAGTATATAAATTGAATTCTTAGATAATTCCTTAGTGGCACTAAACCAACTGTTACCATGCTGTTTCTCCAGATCCTCCTAAAAATGTATAGGTTTCTAGTTTGACTCTTTTGAAGTTGTGTCAGTGATGGCAAAGTGGAAGTGATACAAAACAAATAAGCATTACAAAGTCAGGGGGAGCCGGCTCAATGGACTACTGGTTCATTAGAGAAACAGTACACATGAGACTAAGGACTATGAGAGGTGGTGACAGACATTACATTTAAAAACTTTTGTCTCTGCTAGCCTTAAAAACAAATCCCCTTAATCCCTCTAGATATCTTCTATTTCTTTCCTTTCTCACTGACAAGCATCTGAGGTGACTGATGAATGAATGTTGCCTTGATTTTTCACACCCACTCAATATTTTAACCCCTTGAAACCTAGTTTCTGATTAAACCAATCTCCTGTTTCTGCTTTCTCAAAGGTCACTAATAGCTTCTTTATTGCCAAATGCAATGGCCTTTTCTCTAGCCTCATTTTTCTTCATATTTCTACTAACTCTGACACATTCTTTTCCCTTCCTTGAATACCCCCACCCACCCTTCTATTTGTGGTGAAACAAGTCCCTGTTCTACACTATTTGACACACACACGCATATATTCCTCAAAGCCAGTCCTAGACCCTTTTCTCCTCATGCTCTGCTTGCCCTCACTCATACTGCATATTTTATTTTTTTCTTCATGATTTCAACTTTTGCCCTACACTGCTGACTCTGTTGAATGGTCAGAACTTGTAAACGGACAGGATCTACCCTGCTTTTCATCCCTTCACTTTTTCTTCTCCAGTCAAGGAAACCACATGCCAAAGATTCATTCTTACAATAAAGATCGCCTCCTTCTCTTCAACTAGACCACTTAAGAGGCTGCTTAATCTTGACCTGGAGAGATTCTTTTCAGACAAAGCCCTTCATGTGTTGCCAATTCTAGGAGCCTGAAATCCTTTATTTCCACACTGTGACTGACCTGATACACAGAGTCCACGTCCATCCTTCAAGCCCTGTTGATCTGCCTGGATTCCTGACTTAGCTTCTGTCTTTGTTTTGACACTGGGAAGAGCCCTATGCCCAGACCCCTGACCTCTAGACTTCAGCTTAATGCAATGTTCCTGCTTTGAACAAGACATGGAAGCAGTATTAAATGATTCATAGGAGATTAGAATAAAGGCAAGGATTTTTACCACTCTTGTTCCTTGTTGACTTTACTATTACTGGTTTTTTCAACTTGAAATGTTGTCAGACTCAAACCTTCAATAAGATACTTTTCTCTGATAAAAATTCACCAATTTAGAAAGGCAAATGCAATTTTATAATGTTATGTTCCCTCTCACAATGATCCTTTCTGCTTTTGGGCATTGCTACTTTCTGTTCAAGCTTCACCTGAATGATCTGCACCTGCCTGGACTACTCCTTTGCTTGTTAGATCCTTTTAGGTCCATTTATCCAAGCTGGCCACTTTTTATGACCTGAGAAGATGTGTGAGATTACTCAGCAGTCAGACTATTCTTCTCTTTTCTTCTTAGAATTAAATTTAAGATTATGAGATGCCTTTCTACAATTGGTGAATTTTTATCAGAGAAAAGTATCTTATTGAAGGTTTGAGTCTGACAACATTTCAAGTTGAAAAAACCAGTAACAGGAAAGTCAACAAGGAACGAGAGTGGTAAAAATCCTTGCCTTTATTCTAATCTCCTATGAATCATTTAATACTTAATGCTAGGCACTAAGTTTGAGGATGCAAAAACATAGGAGTTTGAGGTATGAATTATAATTGTCCATCATATACAGAAAAGTATACATAGCTGATTTCAGAGGAAATGTGAAGAGAAATGGAGATCAATGTGTGAAGCCTAGTGAGGGAATAAGTGACCAAAAATAAAGAAGAAAGCAAAACAAGGTCGCTTGGATTCTTACTATCTCTTAATGCCTGAGTGTAACCCCTGATTAGACTATGACATATTCTGCCTCTTTCTAGTTCAGGTGCTTTCTGCCTAAACTGGCTGAGTGATTTCTATGACATCCATAGACTTCAAGCAAGACACTATCACTCAAACTAAAGGTCATGCTTTATCTTCTGTAAAATATCTTCCCTGGTTATTACTTATTGATTCCTGAATTCTCGAAATCTCCCCACAAAACGAGTTTTGAGTCACAATGTACTAATTGTACAGATTATGTATTATCTGTCATAATGTACTAATTACATAGATTCATGCATTATCTGTATCTTTTGGTCATATTTTAGCAGTAAGACTGTGATAAGAAGCAAGTCTTTACTTTTTCTTCATTTTCAAATAATCCATGGTACACTAGCAAGCACTTGGTGCTTCAATAATAGCTTTAACATCACATACATTTTTAATATACAAAATGGAAAAATAAATGTCATACAAATTTTGCATACAAAAAATGCAAGCACAAATATGCAAATAAGTTGATCCCTAAAATAGACGAGGTACTGTGGAATTAAATAAAAACAAAGTTTCCAAGCTAACATAATGACTGGAAAAGCATTTAATTCAGTTGTTTGTTTCTTAGAATGAACTTATTAATTTTTATGATTTTTAAATGACATGGAAATACTTGTATCAATGTATAGTCGTTTATCTTCATAGTACAATGCAAGCTTTAAAAATCTGCTCTCTAGAAATGACCTCAGCCAATGGAATTAATGAAAAATTAAAAAAGCTATATGAATAATTACAGATAACTTGTCAATTTCCCTTTTGGAAAAAAAACATAACAACAACAACAAACAGATAACAACAAGCCTTCTTTACCTGCAGCTGCAGAAGTACAGAGGCAAGCTGCCCTACTTTTCAATCCTTGGGCCTCAGGGTAAAAAAGAAAAAAAAAAAAGTGAGGGAGAGAGGAATTTCCCAGAGAGTTGTAAATAGAATATGTTGCCACAGTCAAGTAATTTAAAATGCCTAGGGGTAGAGGATTCCAACATAATTCCCTCAAATACAAACATTTTAAGTCCAGACTCAAATGGCTTTAAAAGATAGTAAGCAAGAGGCCACTTAAATATTTAGTAACAGAAGTCCTGATTCAGAACAGTGTTGGCTGTTTGCACTGATGGATAGAGGGCAGACCTCCTTCAGCAGCCAATCCCACTTTTCTCAGGCCCTCTCTGTTGCACCACCCCCTTTTTATAATCCTGGGAACTTCAGCATTTGAATTAGTCTATCACTTTCAATTTAAAAATGTCCCTAAGGGCAAACACAAATTTAAAATAAGAGACCTAATTCTCCCCTATTGAAAATCAGGAAAGAGACTTCTTGTGTTTTTCTTAGTTTTCTTTAATAAACTTGTAAGCTCTTTATCTGTACCTCTGAAATGTATAACTCTTTTTAAATGATAAGCTTCTTGCCAGTTTTGCAAACCAGGCCTATCTTTTTCAAACACTCAGAAAATAGCTAAAAGGCAAGCAAGCATCAGGAAAGATAGCTTCCCCATCTCCTGGCTTCTTTGGGAGAGGAGGACCCTAACTTTGGCCTATGCCTGCTTCTGTTTAGTTTTCCTTTGGATAAAGTCTACTAGCTAACACAGCAGTAACCTCAGTTACCAAGTGAGTTAAGATTAACTCTGTTAACACAATGTTACTGTCAAATTCTCTTACTTGAGGGGTAGTTATTATTTAGCTTGAGAACACATATGCAATGATTTTTATCTGCTTGTCTATATCAAAGCAGGAGATTTCTTTCTATCTTTCCAATCTCTGTAGTGGATTGCTGTGATGCATATTACATTCTGGTTTGTTCAGTAATAAAATTGTTTTCTTTCTCTTCTACCTTTGGGATAAAGTTTTCCAGCTGGGGAGAAAGATTTTGTTTTTAGTTATATTGCCCCCACAACTGGTCTTGCCTTCTGAGATACCAGTTTCTCCTAGATTTTCTCCTACCTCTCTGTTCCTTCTTGATCTCTTGATCTTTCCCCACCTCCCTGTCTCTCCATGTGTGTGTATGTGTGTGTGTGTGTGTGCGTGTGTTTCTGGAATCATCTCACCCCCTCTCCTGGATTTGCTATGACAAACTCTATGAAGCTTTTCTGGACCAGGTTCTGGTAACAGTTAATCATTCCCTTCAGTGCAGACTGTTCTGATTTCATGCTGCGCCATCATCTGATTTTACTGCATGTAGTAGAGATTCTTACTGGAAGGAGAAATTGCTCCAGTCTGCTCCAGAATTCTTGTTCATGTGACAGTGATTTCTCATTAAAAAAATAGTCGTGCATTATTTTACCATAATATTTACAAATTAATTTCTGTGAGTAGGTGAGGGTGAAACTGCCTCTATGAACAGATATGATACAGTCCAAAGTATCTCCAAGACTGTGAAAGTCACACCCAACAAATGCTTCTGGAACCCAACAAAGTCACACATCCAGCTTCTGGGATGCTGGATGCCAGCATGTTGAGCTTTTCTGATTTTATGTCAACTTCCCTTCATTTTGAACATTTCTTTGAATTGCACTTGTTCTATTTACAAGTCTTCATATAAATATAATACACTAATCATGACACCTCATTTCTCTGATCTTAGTTTTGTCCATTTTAAAATGTCACGTTTCATTTTGATTATCTCCACTAGTCATTCCCACACTAAGTACATGCATCTGAAAATGTTTCTTTAATTTTTAATGTCAACATCAGTAAATACTGGGAATGCCCAGGTATGTATGATCATTATCAGACATTGTTTTCTCCTTTCAGAGCTGCTATGCCCATGAGCTCCCTTCAACAGAGATAGCTCAAAGACCTGATATAAGCAGCTGAGGGGCATTAGTTAAAGGTAAAATTTTCACTTATTTTGTTCTAAAGAAAAGTCTCTGGATCTATTTTGTTCATTTAAAATTAAAGCTTATTTCCTCTTTTCTATTAAACTTTCCTCTCTTTTAGTTATTTTTATATGAATCACTCAAAAGTCTAGAGGGTGAAACGGGGGTGTTTGGGGCATGTGAGACAAAGCTGTGCACATCCTCATACTCCTCTGTGCAAGAGGGTGACCTTAAACAAAGTTTCCCTCGATCTTATCAAATGCTCAAGAATTTCGAGTTTTAACTCCCAGAGGTCCTGAGAAAAGCATCAAATAGAGGGTGTGTGCTAATACATGATGAATGAATGAACAAATAAATAAATGAATAGATAAATCATGTAGGTTAAGATTGAAGAGAAGAAAAATTTGTGATGAATGAAATCCAAGGAGCAAAGAAAAAATGAAGCTTAGCAACCATTCACATCATTTTAAGACACACAAATGATGCAACTTTTACAGTGTAGACAATTGTAGTACATTATAATGTAAGACCTAATTTTTGTTGATGTCTCATGCTGACCCACAAAATGTTTACTACAATAGAGACTCATGCAACTACGCCTTTGAGTCTGGCCAAATTTCAAGGAAAGCTTTCTTCATTTAACAAATGTCTTTTAGTAGAAGATATAATGATGATCAGATTAGATATACACTCTGCCTTGAAGGAGCAGGTTAACTTTGAGAGGGAAAAAGTCCAGAATGGTCCAGCTGATCTGTGCTCAACTTGTAATTCTTCTGGAACCTGTCACCTTGCAAGAGCTGAGGAGCTGCCCTGCATATTAATGTGGTTCAGACTGTTTCCACTTAAACTTACTGTCCAGAGGAACATATATTTTTAAATTAAAAAGTTAAGAAAAAAATCTTATGAGTGATATTTCTGAATTGAAACAAAAAGCACAAAAGTTACTGCTTCACTGAAAATAAAGGTCACATGCAGGGAAATAAAAAGGTTTGGGAACATGAGAACAATGTGAATTTAGGGTTCTCATTACTCTGATTTCTTCATCAGCCAAGGAAATTCAAAACAGAAATATTAGGTCAGGCCAGATTTCTGAGACTACTTTGTGGCTGAAAGAAAAGTTAGTCTTCAAAAGTCTTAAAAAGTAATGTGTTTGTTCGATGAACCTTAAAATGTAGCTGAACAGAGTAGACAATAAAAAAAGAATCGCAACAAGGGATACTAATAAGTAGCTGTGTCAAATATCTTTGTTCTCTAAGATGGACAGTCTTGAGGGATATAAACAACTTTAAAGTAGCTTCAATCGTAGAGTCTGAAATAAACATTTCTTTTACATCTTTGAAAATCTATGTATGTTTACAGAACTGTACCATTGTGTATTTAGACTGGAATCCCTATCTGTTTTTCATAATTTTTTATTTTAATTTTTAAAATCCTGTAGTTATTTAATTTAGAAAATAAAGTAGAATTAGTCATTTAATGCATGAATATATGGTCATTTAATAAGAAAAATCTTATAGATAAAAACTATTTATAGCCGGGCGCGGTGGCGCTAGCCTATAATCCCAGTACCTAGGGAGGCTGAGACAGGAGAATCGCGAGTTCAAAGCCAGCCTCAGTAATGGCGAGGTGCTAAGCAACTCAGTGAGACCCTGTCTCTACATAAAACACAAAATAGAGCTGGGGATGTGGCTCAGTGGTGGAGTACCCCTGAGTTAATCTCCGGTACCCTCCACCCCAAAAAAACTATTTATTTTAGTATGAATGTGATATTGATAATCAGTTAATATCCTGCCTCAGCATGATTCTCTGCTATGTGTCCGTCTTCTAATACAAAGAAAATTCTGTGACTGACTTATGCCTTCACAGAAAATGAGGAAATGCATCTATGACCCAACCTATCATACATGGTTGATGGAACTGAGGATTTTCTCAGAAAAGAGATATTTGACGCTAAAACCAGCTCAAATGATCACTGGATCTTTGGGATTGACAGCTGTTTTGTCAAAATAAGGAAAAAATTTAATCATGACCTCCAAAGACAAAGTAGCTTGCTAACCTGCCTCTCTCTGACCCTCTTTTCCCTTTATGAAAATAAAAATGCAAATTCATCATTTCTACCATCATAAAGATAAATAATATCACAAGAAAAATGTACATAATAAAATAATATGTATTTTTTAGCCTCTGACATTATTTTTCGAATTAGTTTAGAATCTGTTAGTTCCTTAGAACTCCTAAATAATCCATGAAAGTATAAGCAATATTTTTAACTTTTAAAATTACAAAAGCAACTAAGCCACTGAGATTTTGAATGAACCACTGACGGACACATAGTTTTTATAGCCTGGAACTAAACCAGAGCTTTCTGAGTTATGACACAACAAAGCAACAAGCAGGCATAGATAGCTTCCTATAAAAGATCCCAGATTCCAAGAATTTATCAGTCAGAGCCATCTTCAAGTTAATCTCACCTATGTCATAGCTACGTGACCAATCAGAAAACAGATCGTATACAAGTGGTTATTTAATTATAACTAGAAAAGAAAATGATCTTCATCCCACTGCAGAGAGACTACTGAATTTCCTAAAAGGAAATGTATACACCTAAAAGGTGTATACATGTGAAATAGAATGCAAATAACACTTAAAGTTCCCCTTCATGTATGCTAACATGAATGCCTTTCTGCTTGTAGTTAAGTCTCTTTAAAATTATACCAGGTTAATTTGAAAATTTCATAATTATTAAAATACATGGATTTACTTACAAGATTAAAATGTAAAGTGTCTAACTAGAATAAAATATATTATAAACAATTATGGCTAAAACCACAATTGTTACATAGTTTTAAAATGAATTATTTCCTATGACAAATATGATGTGATGTATTAATGACTTAAAACTATTTCAGATATGCTTAGATGTTCATATATTGCAACATACATCTCAGAATTAAACACTTTAGTCTTCTAATGAAAAAGCTTGTTACAGAATGAAAAGAATATTTTCAATTGTTTATACCAATTCTGAAAATACATTTTCAAAGAAGAGTTATATCTCAGAGTACTTATTTCTTCATTCCTACACAATTTTATGTGCACAAATGTGTGTGTGAATGCTTACATACACACAGATACATATAACACATTTTATTTGTAATATATTACATTTCTGTCTTTATGGCAAGTAGAAACATGACATTATTCTGGTGTACTATTACATGCCTGTAATCTCAGTGACTTGGAAGGCTGAGGCAGGATAGTTTGAGGCCAGCCTCAGCAATTTAGTGAGATCCTGTCTCAAAATAAAACAGAAGAGGATGGGAATGTAACTCAATGGTAGTCTGTAACTGGATTCAATCCCCAACACATAAAATGATAAGGAAACATAATATTAAATGTGTTAGAAAGAAATAATTTCAAATATATTAATCAAAGTAAATAACAAGTTTTTGGAAAATTATGTTATTCCATATAAATATGATGGTATAAGTTACAGTGATAACTATAAGATAATTAAAAATGCACATCATGCTCACAGGACAATAAACATGACTAAATTATGAACAATACACATTTAATACTTAACCGGTTATATATGATGGGATCAGAAATACCCATTTAGTAAATTTTTGAAAAGTGTAGTTGAGAATGAGTTCATACACAATTATAATTCTTAAATCATTTGTGTGCAAAAATAAACTTTAGTGCTTCTAGTCATCATAATGCTAAATGTATGTCAACTTAGGAAATAAATAATTAGCCTTTTTTACTTTAACTGGGAGGTAGTAGAAATTCATGCCATAACTTCCCCTGTTTACTTTCACATGTAAGAAACATGGAGAAAAAACTGAACAGAAGAGTGAGGCAGTTTTGACATTGCATAAATACTTTGATGGTTAAAACTGAGGTGTGTTACTATGTAGTAACATTCATAAGGTGAGTACAAAATCAGTTTTCCATAAGAAACATAGAATATTACTTTAAGAGAAAAAGCAAAATCTTCCTAATAAGCATGCTTTCAAAGTTGAGGAACTTCAAAAGTATTTTTTTCTGGTGTATCTTATGTAATATATACGATGTTCATTATTATAGTCACATCTGTAGTCATAACCTTATAAGCTCATGATTAAGCTGAGATCTAACCTTGAACAGCCGAGTTTTTGAAAGCCAAAATAAAAGTGCACATGAACTAGAAAGGTTTCTATAGATTTTTATAGATCAATAAAGGTTTTTATAGATCAATAGACAGATATATCTATGAATAGAAAAGAGAGCTATGAATTTTCTTCATAAACAATATGTGTATATATGTATGTGTGTATATATGTATATACATATATATATAAAAAACTACATACAAATGTAGGTGGGAATGTATATATATGTATGTGTATACATACACACACACACACCCCTAAACACAAACACATGAATCTATATTTTTAAGAAATAATTGATGTAATTGCATCCTAGGTTCAATGATGGCACTGGGGGCTGTTTGAAGAGACCCAGATTAAGAGATAAAGAATAGAAACAATGTAGAACACTTATTAATACTTGTGCATATTTACCTGAGCTATTGAGACTCTTCAACAATTAGCAATATGTATTAGGTAATTACATAGAACTCTCTTGTAACTAAATTACATAGCCCTTGCTATGTAGCACTGCTGTAGGAAATTTTATATATTCTCATTTTATATTTATAATACCTCTTTTAGAACACTACCATTATTGTCCTCTTTTTACAGAGGAAGACCTGAGGCACCACAAAATTAAACAATACTACTGGGGTTGCACTGTTGCTAAAGAGTCAGGACCAGAAGTCAAACAGAGTGGTTTGGCTCTAAACCCTAAACCTTATTTTCCATGATATAGACTTACAGCTTAAATATGGTATACCCAATTCTCTTATAACTCAGAAATGACTGAAGTACAGAAATGGAGATTATTTTGAGAGATTCAATTTCATGTTCCTTAATTCTCTCAAGAGACTTGTAAGAGGCAGCATCAAACTGGACAGACGTGGGTTGCAGTCAAAACTCTAATAATTAGGAATTTAGTGTTTTGACTTTCTTCAGTCTCAGTTTACTACTTTACATTAGGTGAGAAAATTCCTTTTCAGATAGGTTGTTATAGAGATTATAAAAACTTTGTATACATTTTCTGGCAAATGAAAATGATTATCATTTGTTTTACTCAGTTTTTTTTTTTTCTGCTATGACCAAAAGACCTGAAAAGAATAACTTAAAGGAGAAAAAGTTTGATATGGCTCACAAATTCAGAGGTTCAGTCAATGGTCAGCCAACTTCATAGCTTTTGAGCCTGAGATGAGGCAGAACATTATGGTGGAAGGGCATGGAGGAGGAAAGCAGCTCAACACATAGCAATCACAGAGTGGGGGGGGGAGCACTTACCAGGGACCAAATATATATATATCCCAAAAGCATATCCCCGATGAACCACCTGCTCCAGTCTCACCCTACCTGCCTACAGTTATCACCCAGTTAATGCCTATCAAGACCTTAATTCATTGATTGATAACCCAATCATCCTACCTCTAAGTTTTCTTAGATTTCTCACACATGAACTTTTGTGGGGCACCTCATATCTAAGCTTTCACATTATTAAACTGTCATTATTATTTCCATTTACAGATGAAAAAATGGAGGATCAAGAATGCAAGGGATTTTCCCAAGGGCACAAACTTCTGAGCAGTAATGTAGGTCCTGAACACAGATTCTTTCATGCCATATTTCAAGCCATTTGTAGGGCACCACAGTATTTCAGAAATTCCCCCTGTGTAACACAAATGTCATTTGTTTACAAATGAACAAATGACAAATGAAAGTTGTTTCATTTGGTTATTAGATTCCAAGGGAATCTGAGATTTTTCAATGATTAAAACTTTTCCTTGATTTTGAATTTGTATGTAGTATATAGTTGTATAATAAAAAACACAACTGAGAATTCCGAGAGTATAATAACTAACATTACATACAACTGCATCTATCTGTATCTGTGTATTTGGTAAGTAACTTTACTTGGTTTAATTATATAACAAAGCTTACTCTTTCAACACATTGTTAGGATCTACTTATATTCTCTCTGCTTCTCCAAGAATTTTTTCTTCTTCAGTTAAAAAGAAAGCTAAGTTTTGGCACAAATATTTTGCTACTGAAAAATAAATGAAAATTGTTGAAAAATGAATTCCACGAACAACAAGTATGGGAACATACAGAAGAAAGATGTCAAAAATAAGACAAAAGAAAAAAGACAGCCTCGATTTTAAGAAGCACAAAGGAAGGACCACAACAAAGGAAAATAGAGGAGGGATGGTTCTGACATAAACCTTCATTGTACCCAACCATGTGAGGGGTAAAAGAAGACTAACAGACATTTTCAAATAGGAAGAGTGAGTAAGAATGGGAGAATTTGAAATAATACTTCAACATCTGTTTCTGTGTTCTCAAAATAAGTAGCTACTTCTTAACCATCTTAAGAGTAGATTTACTTCCACCTATTTTGAAAACTCAGAAAACCCTAATATGATTGAATCAGATTCTAAAAGCACTTTGTATAATATTACAGAAGAGACCAGATTATCCAGCTCTAGGGAAAACGTTCTTCTCTTCCAGGAAGCATGCATAGCTTCCCAGAGCAGACTGAACAAAATATGCAAGCATATACTGACACACCCAATACATACTGCACTCAATAAATTCTCTTTTACTTCCATCGTTTATAAAAAGTTCAGAAAACAAATTATGTCTGATTTATAAGAAAAATGATGCTACATAAATACATGTGGCAATTAGCAAATACGGGATATATAAATAGCTAGCTTTAGGATTTTAAAGGAAAGGAAATCACCATGGGTCAACTAATGTGGTCAGAGACAACCATAAGGAGGTGGATCTGGTTATCATCCAAGCCTTCTTGTGCAGTACTGAGAATATATAATTAAGCAGTGACACCTAAAAGGCTGACCTATGATCCAAGAATAGCACATACCTCTGACTTCCTTCCCTTTTTTTCTGACAATGTTCTTCCACTTTGAATTAATAATGTTCTGGTAAAAATAGACTGTTGACAGAGTAATCGCAGGCAGAAAAAATTCAAAGTACAGAGCACTTAAAAGTGCATATTTATTTTTAACAAATACACTACACCATATATTTTTGTTCTGGTTTTTCTTATCTTCATTCCTACACAATTTTAGGTCCAAATATTTATTCTTCCACATATATACTCATGGTCAAAACTACCAGAGGTAACATTTAGTCTAAATTCTAACCCAAATCATCCAACTTTATGTTCAGTGTTTAATCCCCTTCTTTTGGTTACTCTCATTTTATTTATTATTTCCTGGAACATATTTCTGCTATTTATGTAGCATAAATATTTAGATTGTCCTCTCTATCCTTTTATATATCAATATCTGTGACTCAAAAATCTTCCAGTTATGTGTTTAATCCATATTAAGAGATTCTTTGTAGGATTTGTATGGATAACATCATCAATGAACAAAACATTAGAAGCACACAACCCATAAGCTTTACAGCCCTTGATGGAAAAGCATAGTCTTCCCTCTATGTCCTCCATACTGTTCTACTTTATTTGCCTAAATAATGGTAAAACCTCAAGAAAAAATGCCAAATAAATAAACAATTACCGAATGTAATACTGAATGCAATAACAAAACCACTGCTCAATCTTTTTGTTATGTATTCAGTTTGTCATTAATTTTTACATCCACTTATTTTAACAGGCAATTTGTGGATTAAAAAGTAGAATGGGAGACTGGCCTTGAAAATAGTGAAAGTTAAGGAAGGAAGAAGATGGAAAGATGGATAATTAAGCAGACATTGAAAATGCTGGGTACCTTAAGATAAGCAGCACAGGTATTGCATGGAAGTTCAGAGGAGGAAGAAAGAAAACCAAGTTCTGTTGCATTTGTCAGAAAAATCAACATGCAGCTTAATTATCAATAACTATTGTGGTCAACCTCGAGTTCTCATTTTTTTACCAACAAATTATTGTATAGTTTGCATTTGCCACGCTTGTATTTCAACATTAAAGTATGAAATGAAATCAAACTACATTTGGGTCATGACTGTATGTTTGATATGAGGCTACCTGGCAGCAAAAGATTAGCCAGGCCATACCCAAGGCCTTTGTGTGGCTCTCCCTATGCTCTCAGATCAATTCACAGAGAATGTGAGACCAGCCTTCTAGAGGCATGTCTCCAGCAGGATTATCTCAGAGGTCTTCCTGGACACTTAGTGACAGCAAGGGTGAGGTCTAACTGGGCCACTGACTGCAGAACTTTCCTGAATAAATTAAAAGATAAATGATGATTATTGATGAGTGATAAGATCCCTTCACTCTAAAGCACATTAATGAAATGGTTCTCCAAGGAGAGACAGGTAAGGGACAAAAAACTAGGTAACAGTCAAATACTTCATAACAAGTAAAGTTCTGGATTAGGGATATGAGGTCTAAAAGTATGAAAATTAGTGGACACATACTTTGTGACATCAAAAAGTAACACAAACATGGTGAATCCTTGTCTACTGTAGATGGACTAGGAGAAATAGTTAGGATTTTTTTCAGAGTTTCTGATTCAGCAAACAAGTTTTGTTTCCATGCTCATGTTTGCAGTTGTGCCACATGCAGCATTAGCCCATCATTTTTTTTTTTTTGGTACTAGAGATTGAACTCAGGGGCACTCCACCACTGAGCCACATCCCCAGCCCTATTTTGTGTTTTATGTAGAGACAGGGTTTCACTGAGTTGCTTAGCACCTCGACGTTACGGAGGCTGGCTTTGAACTCGCGATTCTCCTGTCTCAGTCTCCTTAAGTACAGGCTTGCACCACCGCGCCCGGCTTCATTAGCCCATCTTTAAAAGGCATTAAGGATGCAGTTTCAGACCTCAATGATCTTCAATGATATTTGGGAAGATAGGACAATTTTAAAACTAAGTGATATTGTTGCCAGGTTCCATAAATCTGATTTAGGAGACCTGAAAATGAATGACTGGTTTATGGTAGGTCAGAAAAATACCAGACACACACACACCCCTCACCACCACCATCACCACCAACAACAAAAACAGAAGTAATGAAAGAAAAGTGAGGTTATTCTAACAGACCCTTCTTATTTGCTATAAGACTATAAGCAAAGGTATAAATGTGCCCTCAGGTGCCACATTTCCACCTCACTAAGTAGTACATTATCACTCTGTTGCAATGCTATAAATGATACATAAGTTCCCTTTATAGGCTACAAAGCATGCTTATTCTGTAATGTTCCTGGAACAATATGGAAAGGGAAGTAGCAGTGGAGAATGTTAAAAAATACAGAAGCATGAATTGTTTTCTTTTAAAGATGGTATTTTGCATCTGTATAGGATTATGAATTTTACAAAACATTATATGAAATGCATTTCATTAGAGTCTTAAAAGCTATGGAAAGAGGAAATTACAAATGTGGAAACTGGAATCGAAAGAAATTAAAGCACGTGTGTCCATTAAGAACTATGGTTAATTTTTCAAACCCTTTCTTTCTGTTCCATGAATGGGTTTCTAATCCTGTATGTGACTATTCTCCGCTCACCTACTCTGTGAATTCACAATATTTTCATCTCCTTCGGTATTTGGCACCATCATTTAATTCTCTCCAATATGTAATTTCTCCCTCTTGACTTACTTTTTTCTCAACTTAAAGATCCTTCTCAAGATTTTCCCATGTTAAAAAAAAATAACAAAACAAAACAACAACAACAACAAAACATTCATCTCTCTCAACACTCTTTCCCTAGTTACCAGGCTCTGCTGCCTTCTTCACGCCTTTGATAAGATGCATCTCCAGCCACCACCCTCCATCTCCACAACCATTCTCTTGCAACTTAGTTTCCTCCTTTCAAACTCCATAAACTCACTCTTGCTAAGTCATGCCTGCTAATTCAATTGGACATTTTCTTTTCCTGACCAAATTAATATTTCCACCTCTATTGACACTATCTTCACTTCCTTAAAAATCTATTTTTAATTTGCCATTCTGAAATGTGGACACCACTTGCTTCATATCCTTTCTTGTTCATGCCTTATTCTTCTTTGCAAACTCCCTTTTCTCTGCTGTCTAGATCAATGTTAGATGATCACTTCAAGGTCAACACTGCAGCCTGCTTTCCACACTGCAGTCAATTGATCGCCAGTGACTGTTCATCCAACTGACTAAACACTTGCAAATTTCAGTCTTCCCTCTGGATTGCCACTGCTGTTGTCTTAGATCCCTTCCTTGTCCTCTATTACTTAGAAGACTATACACTTTGCTAATCCTTCCTCCTGCTTTTTCTTTATTTCTACCATCATCAACACTATCAGCTACAAAGATAGAAAGATGCTCATTTTCTAGAAGATGCAAACCAAATTGTTACTTCCCAATTTTACTTGACAATCGAGAGGCAAGTTTTTAAAAGAACCAGTAGTTGTTTTTAAGGATGATGCTGTCTCCTTTGAGGTTCATCTGCTATTAATCTCCAACATGGATTCTGAGTTCCAGTCTGCACAAAGGTCTGGCTCTTGGGAGAGTTCATGCTACCCTCTCGGGCCTTCAGTCCTAGGTGGTAGGATCCCCTCTACCTAGAGATGTCCTCTTTGCTGTTTGTCCTCAAAGGTATGTGCTTATCTTCTTATCAAAACATTCCCAGGGCTTTCTAAACTGAATTTAAATTTGAGTCTTTTAACTCTCCATAATGATGGGGTCAGGACAGATTACCCCAAATATGACACTGTGGCATTTGAGATAACAGCATGAACAGGAAGGTCTTAATCATTTTCTCCTGCCCTCATCCCCCAAATAGACCACAAAATGTGTTCTCCAACCTTCCTTTGAAGTCCACTCTGTACCCAGAGGAAAGAAATGTTCTAATATTTGAATACACAGGGGCAATTCCAACAAAAAGTCTTGCTAAGCTTCCCATTTTATTATCATTAGATCACAACCCCTTTGTCCAGTCATATACATTTGCATAACTGTCCATGCTCTATCAAATTTAACATAAAAATACAGATTTACCAGTTTGAGACTTCCTTAGTGAAGGATTCTGGGTCATGTAAAACTTACAGGAAATAAATTTATATGCTTTTCTTTTGTAAATTTGTCTTTTGTTTTGGGATCTCAGCTATGAATATAGTGATGGATGAGTAAAATTTCTTCTCTCCTTCAATATCTTTTTTAAGATATTGTGTGATTATTGGTTTGTCTTCCCATCAATTTTGATGAGATTGGTTGGGGCATGTATCTCAAAGATTTTAAGAAAATATCTCCTCTTAGCCCAGAAATGAATATTAGATTGTCTGTGTCATGAAGTCTTTACCCAAAATGGCAATAATGAAAAACTGAAGATCAGCTTCTGTAATGCATTCAAAACCATTTCTAAGTTTTGGAGTCTGAAATAGTGAATGATGTTTATAGCACTAATTAATTAGTGCCTTGTAAGCAAAACTTCAAAAAGCATTTTATTTTACATATTCTCTCTAATGTATACATGCATTATGTTTATGGAAAAATAATAACAAATGTGCCTCAAAACAGCTTTATCAAGAGTACAAAGTAATTAATTAAAATGCTTTTTAAATCATGAAAGTATACTATGTCCTTCATCTTACAATTATTAGCTGAATTCCTAAATAAAACTAGTGTCATGCCTTCATTTTATGTTTTTTACTTGGCTCTCTCCTGATGAACATAAACTCTGATGCATCTCTGCTAGAGTATAATATTCTACCATATCTATAAATTCCACAAAGTCTTAAGCCATGAAAAAGATGGTTACATGCTGTTTTTTAAAATGTCTTAGAAACAGTCATTTATTTCCCTTTCTTGACATGTCTTTTATGCTTTGCATGTTTCTCAAAGATAAGGAGAGTAGTAATGGTAAGCAATGTTACCATCCCGTCCTAAACAGTGTAAGTAAAAAACTATCAATCCCGCCCAAAAGCTATGTACTTGACTTTGAGGTGCAGTAGTGGTATGTCCAAATTTTTTTCAAATACCTTTCTCGAATTATAAAAAGCAAAATCACTCTGACAGTTACATGTTCTATTTTTAGAATTTGTGCCTTTTTTCATCTAATTTTACATAATCTTCCAAGCACTTGGTACATGAAGACAATAAGGGAAAGATTTTAAATGCTTGAATTGCTGGAGTATAAATGACACATGAAGCAATCATATAAATTCAACCAATACATTCACCTCTGCAAAGAATCTTTATTATGTTCATGCATGACTCAACATTATTAACAGTACCTCTATAGTCAATATTTGACTAAAACAGAAACAATTGAGAACTTCAAGGATTAATTGGGATTTAAGCATTTTAATAGTTTTCATTATGACCAAACTTTTCTTGTGAAGTATAAATTTCCAAGCCTAGGTAATGATCCATGGAAACTGAAATTCATTGATTTCTTTTTATGGAAATTCCATACAGCAGTTTAATACAAGAGCAGGTCAAGAGCAAGACAGTAGTCTGTCCTAGTTGTAGGGATTCATATATGTAAGAAACTTGTACTCTCAAATTACTGGCAAGAGGGCAGTTACCTCTTGGAAAGAAACTTGAAAATAATTTTCAATAAACCAAATAAATTTACTCAGTTCAGTCAGAAATCTGTCCCAGGGAAATAATTAAAAACTAATAAGTAGAGTTACTTCATTCAGTAAAGCAGCCTTCAAAAGAGCAAAATTAGGAAAATAATAAAAAATTCTTAAATTATGACAAGTGTCTATTAAATAAGGCAAAAATGACTGGCAATTTGGTAACTAATTAATTATGGCACAAATTTGGAACAGTTTATTAAGAGGACACTAAAATAGCAGTAATTATGGAAACAAAGAGAATTAAATGACTAAGAAACAGAATTAACCAAGAAGAGCTGGAACAAAGATAGAAAACATGACATCCTCGTCTTCATATCTTATTAATTTTCTATTTTCTTTTCTTCCAAGCATCAATCAAAAAGAATAAACAGGAGTAGACATAAAAATTCCAAGTAATAATTGGCTCGTTTCTTCTTCATTTTTCTATTCTTTGAATTTAATGGATGCTAAGGAAGTAGGTGTGCTTCAATGAGTGAACCTTTCATTGTATGTTGAACATAATATTTATTCTCCCATAATGTTTTAAATAATCTCCTCCTGCATATTAAAGTAATACATCCTGGCTGAACAGAATTATAATGTGTCATAAATGTATAAAGAACATAAAATTCATATATAACCACTCTCTCTAGGTACATTTACTCACTATTTGGCATTTTTATGCTTTTCCATTCTTGCATATAAAGTACAAATTTAGGAATATATCCTATATGTGAACCTTCTCAGTTTTTCATTTAATATATTGTGAACATCTTCTTGTTAATTAAAACTACTATATTAGTTGTCATACGTCATCAATGCCCTTATTAGGACTTCATGTACGTTGTTTCCAATCTAGTTCTCACACTGGCAGTGACTAGGTCTATACTTTAATTTTGGTTCAAGTTTCTGTTTCATTAGACATGAGCTCTCCATTGTGCATTAATAAGCTAAAACTTAGCATCTATTTGAAAGTTTCTGGTATATTCATTTTTGTTTAGTATGTTTGTGTTTTCACTTTCCAGATTGTAGTGATTTATACAACTTCTGGTTGTACATGTATGCTCAACTCATTGCACCCTAACCAATACTTAGTATAACTATTTTAAAAATTGCTTGCTACTTTTGAAACATAAAATGGAATTCATTGCTATATTTTTAATTATTTGATTAATAATGCAGTTATTTTTATTAGTTATATTTATTCTTTGATTGTTTATTCATCTATATTGCCTTTTTTCCAACTGAATCTTTATAGATTACCATGGTATCTTAAAATATTTGTTACCCTACCTAGTAAAAGGGATGTGAGGATGAACTTAGGTTATAGAGCTTAAGACAGGAAGATTATCTGATATATCTGATGAACCTAATATATTCATATGATATTATAGAACTCTCTCTGACTGGAATTGAAAGGGAGGAGAGGTAGAAGGAGGAAACTGAAGATATTTTATACTAAAGAAAAATTGGATGAGCAATTGTTGCTGGCTCTGAGATGTAAGTATCTACAGGCAAGAAGTAGAGAATGGACTCTACATGCTACAGCTGACAGCCACCAAGGATAGTTAGACCTCCACTAGGAACTTGATTTTGCCAGCACTCTGAATGAGATATTTATCTTTTCAAAGCTGTCACTACACCTGTGTAATTTGTTCTACCATCAATAGAAACCTAATATGGAATGCAAAATCAATAAGGTAGATAATATTATAGGGTATTAAATGTTCTGAAAAAAAAATGAATGCAAGATCTGAAGAGTCTCAAATGCCTGTATGAGGAGACTGGGCTGATAGAGTATTAAGTAGGATGGTAAGTTTGGGCCTTGTCAAAAAGGTAATATTTTTGAAAGATATGAAGAAGGTGAGGATACTGACCAAGGAAACAGTATGACAGAACAGAGGAAACTGCTGGAACACTGAAGCACATTTGAGATCTCTGAGGAACAACAGAGGTCTTGTGTGCCTGGAGACGAGGGTTTAGGGTGCTGAATGATAGGTGGAAACAAAGTCAGAGAGCTATGGGGACTCAGATCAAATGCCATCTTGGTCCTTTGAACTTTAACTTTTACTGTAACACAGGAAGCCACTGAAAGATTTGGAGTGATATTATGTGATATGATTTAAAGGCTTCAAGGATCAATGTGGCAGCTGCCTGATGAGAAGAGAGAAAGAAGCCATGTCCTTTGTTTTGAGGTTACTTCACTGATTCATATAGAAATGATGAAGGCTTAAACTAAGATGGCAAAAATAGAAGTAGCCGGCACAGTGGCGCACACCTATAATCCCAGCACTTTGAGAGGCTGAGACAGGAGAATTACAAGTTCAAAGCCAGCCTCAGCAAAAGCAAGGCACTAAGCAACTCAGTGAGACTCTGTCTCTAAATAAAAACACAAAATAGGGATGGGGATGTGGCTCAGTGGTTGAATATCCCTGAGTTCAATCCCTGGCACCAAGAAAAGTGATGAAAAGAGATCCTATTTATGAAATAATTTTTAAAATTTACATGTAAATTTTGAAGGATTCTTTTACCAGCAAGCCACCATGACACACCAAAACAGCTTCACTTAATTATCATAATATACACATGACCATCAAATATTTATCTCACTGGTCTGAAATTACATATTTATTCTTTCTTTCTAAACTGCAAATTGTAATTTAAGAGAAGCAACTGTATATTTTCAGGTGAGCCTAATAAAAAGCTACACATTGTCATCCCTACTTTCAATCTGTCCTGTAGGTACAGTTCAGTCTTCTAAGAAGAGTAATCTTTCATGACACATCAAAGTCCTCCAGGCCATTTTGCTCAGAGGCTCTATCATTTCCAACCACCTAGATGGTACCTAGATGTGAAAACCAGGTTCATATTTTGATTTCTGTTTTTAGTAGATATAAAACCTCAGGAATTTAGAATAATCATCAGTGAAAGGACAGTCCTTGTGGCATATTTTTTAGATTTTAAGTCACTTTGTTTCCACCTCCTTGGGTTGGAACATTCTAGAGAGCCTAGAACAATCCAAGCTTTTTAGAAAGTGGGCAGTGACAGAATGTTTATGAGGAGTAAGTTGCAAAAGCCTTGCAAATCCTGTGAAGTATGTGTAACAACTGATTTCTGGTGAATAGCAAGCACTGTAGTCATTATAGCCTGTGAGCTTCACTTTGTTTGACAAACTTTTTTTGGCCTACATTCTAAAAGTAACAAAAAAGGCAACTAACATTTGTTGTCTTCCGACAGGAATCTTGTCAGGACCTAAGCAAGGACCATTTTACATTCTAATCACTGGTTAGAAGACCTACGTATAAATTATTCTTGGGCAATAACAGCTTTAACCATTTAGCACCAAGAGATGCATAATTAACCTGGAGTGAGCATTTATTTTTAGAGATTCTTCAAGAAAATGAGATCATATCGGGGGAGGGGGATGAAAAGGCAAGAAAAAGTTATCGCTACTTTCTAGTCTGAAAATTTGACAAGCAAGAATGTTCAGGGTCATTCAAAAAAACCCATAGGTCATTTATAACCTTCCTCTCAATTTTTGTTGTTCTAATCTAACACTAGCATTTATCAGTTTTCTTTGGGGTTTTAGATATTTTTGGTTCACTTCCTCATTCTTCTTAATGTTTATCTTTTTAACAACATATTAGAAGGAATTGCAGTTGACAAGTGACATATCAACTATAATCAATTATTCATAAAGATATGTGTTGTATACTTAGATTTCTGAATATGTGAATGAATTCATGTAAGGATGAAGAGAAAGTATTCCATTTCAGAGAGTAAGAACTTTCAAAAATTTATTATTCTAAAAGTAATTGTAGAATGTCCTCACTCCCTATTTTTCTGCCTATGTAAATCAATCTGTTTTTACCCAAATTTCCTCTAAAATGAACTTGATATTTTATGCTGGAAAAAATTGGTTTAATATTAAATTTACTTAGTTATTCATTGACTCATCAAGTATTTATATAATGTCTACTGTTCATCAAGTACTCTACCAATCATTAGAAACAAAAGATGTTTAAGACACAGGTCTTGCCTTGAGGAGCTTTTGTACTTTCCCAATTCAACTTTAGTGTGTTGAGTAAGCTTTCAGTTGTGTGAAAAATATATCTTTCAAGGCTTGAAATTTCACTATACCACATTTGGTAGAATGGATAGCTCAGTGTAGAGCTCCTTCATATGCAGGGAGATATCTCTTTCCTGTAGGCAAAGGTAGATCACAGCTTATAAGGAAGGAAAGGCAATCTCATGCTGCAGTAAAAACTCTCAGAAAAGGGAGGCTGCAAAGAGATAATCTGAATCAATCCCCATATAATTATAATAGAAATATTCTAATTTGTTTTGGGGGGGCGAGAGTGGAAGAGTTAGTGGTTAGACATTAGTCAAAAAATACTTCCAGGCCTTGAGAGTACAATAGAGAGTACCATGCTATTAGGGAAAAGGAAAGAAAGGCACAAGTAGCAGTGGTGTATATGGTTGGATTGGAACATGCTAGAATGTCCTGGAACAAAAAATCACCAAGGACAGAACTAAAGCCATTTATTTCCATATCCAGGAAGGGAGAATATGGCCAAAACTTTCATGCCCTTTTAAAATGATTAAGACAGGTTTACCAATAAGTATTTCATTACATCTCTGGGACCATAACCATGATCCTTGGTAAACAAGAAACAATAATCATAAACTGAAAAACTTATAAAGGAACAAAAAACAGGAAGATTAAGCATGTGGAAATGAAAAATGTTAATTGGCAGTAGGCTCATGAAGGAGCAGATAAGGAAATTCTCAGTATATGCAAAGAAAAAAGTTCATAGCTATCAGCTCTACCAGCATGTCAAAGCCACATATTCTGCTTCCCAAAGCCTATTCTAGGATGGATCATTGGGCGTGGATTCCTAACCTGATACCAAAACCTGGCCATAATAGGACATTTGATAAAACCCTAGAAGTTTGGAACATTGCCTATGGAGTGCTATGTGCCAGGCACTCTTGCTATGTTAACAATGACATTGAAAAGCAGGAACTCCTATTAGGAGTATTAGCAGCTGACATACTGCAAAGCTGATAGGGCTTTGTTAACAAGCTTGCCTGAAGTCTCACAGTAACTGTATGTAGCACCCATTTTGTTTGGTAATATTTTCTGGAAAGAAGAAAGAGTGAACCATCAAGGCACTCAAAACTGTCTTTGATTTATCTAATATAAACCATCTGTCAATCTTCATGGTGAAAGGGAAGTTTGAACAATGTGAAGCATGAAAAAGCATGAGACAGGAACTTTACAGACAATTAGAAGAAAAATGGAATAGAAATGAAAATATTTCAAGTTGCAAAAGCATTTTTGAAACATTGTAGATTGAAGATACTTTATAAACTCCATGGTAAAATAAATTATTTTGAGAGCAGACTTGCAGGGGAATGAAGACTGGGATCAAAGAGTTGCTCCAGGGTGTCACCAACATCAGGCTCACACATTTCCCTGAAAAAGAGTCCCTGAGGTTTTCAGATGCTACTAGTGTATACATTTAAACCACATGTTGCTCATGCAATTTCTAAGTGAGGGTATGGGGAAAGCTCTTTTAGCTAAACAATTTTGTATATATTCTTAATCAGAAGTCAATGATTTTAATCCATGTGTTCATTGAACATTCAATATATTACAAATAAAGGAAACAGTATTAGAGATTTATTAATGTGCTTTTGAAAACTATCAACATCTCATCAATATTTCCTGTAATTTTCTTCAAAAACAAATTATTTTATTCCAAAAAATTATATAATGTCAAGACCTTTATATTCCACATGAATTATATCATTCCCATCCAGTTGATTAACCATTTGAACCATATTTCAATGTTTCAAACTAGTATTATTAAACATATATCAAATAACAAAAGTTTTCACCAGTCTGTAAAACATTTGACTGCAAGTAAGCATTAGACATCAAGGAAAGTACACTTGTAAATTAGTGGTACATAGGTTGAAATTGGTAAATTTCTGAGGTTGAGACTATATTCTTTAATAAAATTCAGCTCAGATTATTAAGTAGCTATTTGGTACTATGTTTTGTTAGAAGACTGGATTTCTAAAGAGGGAAAATACCTCAAAGGGGAAGGGCAATGTGAAGAGGAGAAGGAAAAATTACCTAAACCTATTTCTTATGTCCTTAAAGATTCTGAGATAGAGAGTTCTCAATTATTTTGACAAAATAATTGGACAGAGTCAAACACAAATAAAATGTTTGAATGTCTATAATAGACACTTACAGGGTAAATATCTATATAACACAAAGATTTACCAGCCCTCTTGTCCATCTATTCATTACAAGCAATAATCAATTTTAAAAAAAGTTGAGAAAGCAAAAACATTTATCAACTTACTGGGATTAGACTAAACCCAGAATGACATGTTCCATATGAAAAGAATTGTAAGTCAACAAAGGATGTAAGACAAACATGGGATAGAGAATGTCATTTAATCAGGGTAGTGACAGCAAGGTTTGAGATGTATTAGGATTCAAGGAATGGAAGTCAATCTTCAGTTCTGTCATCAGTGTCAATAACCACATCCAATGCCCGTGTTCACTGCCTTTTAAGTTCCAAGGAAAGAAGAACAGATGCAGACTCTGTAGGATATGAGAGTCTATTCATAATAAGATTGCATTTATCAAAAAATAAGTAGCATGTATTCAGGGATAAAAAATGAAAGAATAAAAATGTCATATGGGAATTAAGAGAAGCAGGGGAGGATTCCAGTGGAAGATAATGCTGTGAAAAAACTTTTCTGTGACACTGAGTTATATTCCTAGGGCACTATCAAGCTACTTATCCTAAATCACACTTCTTCACCTCCATGGTTGTGACACTGTACTTAAGACCACTGCCTAGAAACAGATATCACCTTGCTATAACCCAAGATCCATTTCTTACAAGCTATATGGCCTTGGCCTAAGAACTTACCCTAAGACTGGGTATCTTAACATAGTATGAGGATACTAAAATAAACACTTTATCAACTAATTATGAGAGTTAAATTATATAGTTCATGAAAGATAGTACTTTCCAAAACATTCAGTGTTAAGAATACCCTTTGGTAAATTACAAATCAATATCTTTAAATAAATTTATAAATATATATATATAAATTTATATATATATTATAGAGATATAGATATCTATAGATGTATATACATCTATAGATATCTAATGATTATATATAGAGATAATATGTGTCTATGTGTGTGTATTCACACAAACACACACACACAGAAAAGAAAATGGAAACAGAACTACATGAAACAGGTGCTTATTCATTAATTCAAGTGAAATCTAAAAACACAAAAAAAATACTGAATTCCCAGAGTCCTAAATAAATGCTAACATACATTATTATGCTTGTAGACGTAAAACTTGCCAAGTTTGGAGTTTTCAAAATTACTTTCTGATTGATATTTCATTCTGTACATCACTACTACATTGAACATTTGACCATTATTAAGATTTATGAAGTTCTGCCCTGATTTAAATTCAAACCAGGTAACCAAGAACTCAAAAAAATTTAGATGCAACAGATATTTAAAAAGAAATAAAAGAAAGTCAACAGAATAGTCTGTTTGGGCTGCTTTAACTAAATACCATGGAATGAATGGCTTATAAACATTGGAAATTTATTTCTATAAGTTCTAAGGGTTTAAAAGTACAAGATCAAGGAGCTGAAGTTTCAGAATCTCAAGGGAGTCAACTTTCTGGTTCATAGATGATGCCTTCTTGCTGTGTCCTCACATGATGAAAGAAGCAAATAGACCCTCTTGGATTATTTATTATGGGATTAATTCCATTTATAAGGGCTCCACCTTCATGACCTAAGCACTTCTCAAACATCTTAATGCTATCACATTGGAGATGTTTAGAATTTCAACATATGAATCTGGAAGGGACACACATACATTCAGAACATAGCTCATGATTTTAATAAAAATACATATTCAGATTTCATTTATTGACATCTCACTGCCATTTACTTTCCTATCCCACTTTTCAACACTATATCCAGCATGACAGTAATAGAACCTAGGTCTGAGAGAATAGGAAGATCAGGTCAGAAGTGTTTTCATAGAAGTCAGCTCCTTGTGAAGAGTTCCTCAATAAACATTATTGAATATTTTAAAACTCTAAGCACTCTATAAATTCTGGATACAAAAAGTAGACTGATATTCAGTTCCTGATCTACAGAAAGACTGTAGATTAGAAAATTAAAGAGAGATTAAATGGAGGTTAAATTCAAGGAGGATTCAGGCACATAACTAAATAATTCCCATCTATTTTTAGATATACAACTTTGAGCAAGTCATTTACTTTACACAGCAGTATCAGTTATCCATCTGCTAGTGACAGAATTGGATTTATATTGATACTTACATTGTGAAATAACACTGGCAAAGGGGTATCAGCAGGGAAGGAGAATTTCATGCTGAAGCGATATGAAATGCAAAGGCGCAGGACATAATCACACTGCCCTTATGTTATCAATATTGCTCACATGTCAGAGAATTTAGCAAAGGACTTTGCCATATTGGTTTTCTCAGAGATTTAGTTATTAAAATGCCAAACAACATGCATGGTAGGCTAATAAACTCATAAGAGGTCAATGATGCAAAAAAAGGAAGATGACCAAAACCCTTAAATATATTGCAAGTAATTTTGAGAAAAATGTTTAAAACATCTCTGTTCATTAGCCTTCTCCTAAAGAGCACATCCAAGCACATAAGAATGAGCTAAATTCACTAGATTTAGTGCTTTTATATTATTGTGTCTATCAGTCATGTCCTTTCCTTACCATTGTATAGGTCCACTGCTTATTTAAATATCCTGAGTTTAACTCTAGCATCAGATACATTTGTTTAATTAAATTAGTTAATTTGTGTTGCAATCATGTAAAGAAAGCATACTATATGTCTGAATATACATTATATTATTCATAAACCATAGTAATTATTCATCATTTAAATTGATAATTATGGAATTGGTTGGATAATTTGGCTGGGGATAAGAAATACTTTTCCTGGGAGGCTGAGACAGGAGAATCATGAGTTCAAAGCCAGCCCCAGCAATGACAAGAAGGTAAGCAACTCAGTGAGACCCTGTCTCCACATAAAATACAAAATAGGGCTGGGGATGTGGCTCAGTTGTCTAGTGCCCCTGAGTTCAAATCCCAGTACTAAAAAAAAAAAAAAAAAAAAGGAAAGGAAAAAAAGAAATACCTTTCCAAGAGGACCATTTCCCTGGGGGTCTGAGGCTTTTATCTTCTCTGGAGCCAGAAATGCTTACCAGAAGCTGAATTTTCTTTAAGAAGATACATGGACATACAAATATGAAAGATAAGCCAAAAATTACAAAAAGGTAATAATATATAAATCTTCTGTTGTGAATAAAAGCTAGCAAAAATATGATTTAAACAATAAATAGAGGGTAGGCTCTAACTGTAGTGAAAACCACTAGGAAATTTATGTAAGTATAGGGTTTGGATGCAAGATTAACAAAGAGCAGATAATGCAATCAGATAATTCAAAAGTTGCCCCTACATATGCATATACACATATACAAACATGTGTGGTGGCTTAATATTTATAATTTTTTAAAATTATTTTTCCTGTGATGATGATTTTAAATGGAGAGCAACTCATTTTAAGTGTGGTAATAACAAGACACCATTTCACAGTTAACATCCTTTCAGAAATAAGTCTTCCACAGTAATATGCTCATGTGACAAGATAAAGATGAATGATGAAGATTAAAATGTGAAAGGAAAGAAACACACTAGGTCTAAAATAGCTCCTGGCATTCTATTTTAATCATGTCAGTATCTACTGTGACTCCAAAACTTCTCCATTTGGGTAACATTTACATACTGAGTTAGTAAAAAAGGTCTTTTAATTAACTCTGAGCATAGTAAAAATGAAAAGAAAAGTAGGAGAACAGAGGGAAAGGGAAGAGAGAGGAAGACAACAGTCCCCTACATATATGTTGGCATTTTCTTCTTTGTGGTATAAAACATGGACACTAAAGTTTAGAACCGATTGAAAGGGACACATTAGCCTAGATGGGTTAAATTGCATGTAAGACTCTGAACATTGTCGAGAGTCCTTTTCTCACTGTAATCCTTATCTCACGAAGTCATGGGTTTCACAGGCTTCGATAGGTGGGAAATACCTTGCTAATGAAAGACATTCATTTATATGAGCACTTTCATTTTCCTTAGATGCATAGGCAATGTGTGAAAAGGATGTAGAGGGGATAAAGTTTATTATTTAAAAAGGTATCGTAAGACAATTTTCTTCTATCAGGATGTATGAATGGTGCTTTCAGGAGACCCTTTCGGTTATTGTTGTTTTGCATCCCTACAGATGAAAGGAAAACATGTCAATATCAAGAATAAAACCTGAGAAATGTAGTATTACTAGCAGACTACAGAGCAGAGAACAAAACAGGAAGACCAAACCACTCTTCTGCCCATAGAGTTGAGTTCACATATCGTATCAAAATGTTACATTTTACCTGATCATTCAAAAGCCTCAACTCAAATTGAGCACCCACCCTCTGCTTCGATTTGAATTTATCAAGAGTCTCCACTTAGGTTTGTGTGGAATATTTACACCTTCAAATTCTGTTCTCCAAAGGGAATAAAAGGTTTAAAATCTCATTTTATGACTCTGTAATTGTATGAATCAAGAGGTCAAGACAAATCAAACCAAAGTAAACTAAACAGCAAACTTTGGGGAAGAACCCTGTCTTTTCTGGTTGGTTCCCTGGATCCTCGAACAAGACAAGCAACTTTGCACTCTCTGATATGTGTTTTCAGGGAAACATGGGTAGTGGCATATATTTTATTACCTTCTATCCCAGTACCAAGTGGAAAAGCAAAGAAAAGCAAAACAATGCTACATGGACTCCAAGTGACTATTTAGGATTAAAAATTAAAATAATACCATACTGATATTTAATGAAAATATTTATTTTACATAAAAGCACTTTTTCTTAGTTATAAAAACCTCAAATATGTCACTGTTCACCAATAGTGGACACCAAATATATATCAATTAATATCTACAAGGGGAGAAAAAAGTAAACTTGAGATGTCTCTCTCATATAATAGATAAAGTCATTTATTTACTATTAACAGGAAAATATTAATAGAATTAATAGAATTAGACAATTCTTACTTTCCAAAAATCAAATTATTTTTCCTAAATTATCTTCATTTTTTTCGATGTGTAGGAGTGTGCATTTTCCAGAGAAAATGTGTTTTGTTTTGATGTTAGGTCATCTGCTAATGGTGTTGATATTTAAATCCATTTTTTGAGTTTTTTTTCCCTAAACCATCTACATGACTATTTCAAGATGCAGTGACTAATCAAATAATTCACAAATTTTACAATATCCTGTCCAGTCAGTTTCAGTGCCATTCGAGGGAAATATTCATCCCTTTATAAAATACAGATGTTGTTCTCCACGCGCTGTGGCATGAACATTCCCCTTCTTCCTTCTGTTTACTAAACTGCCAGGCCAACATTTTCTGACTTCTATCTCTAAACTCATAAATTTCAGCTCTCTTCCATGGTACAGCTTTCTTAGCAAAAGAATAAATGTTTAATTGTGAGCAAAACCTTTTTAGACTAAGAAGGAAATGTGAGTGTTGATGCTGACCTCCTAATTATTTTTCTTCTTAGGAAATGAGCCTGTGTTTTCCTTGAGGTTTTGATTAGCGAGGCAAGACCTCTCACATTTTTTATCCACCCCCAGCTCCTCGCTCCAGCTTCCAGGGCAGCAAATATAAAATCATTTAACATGTCTCCCAGAGAATGACCGAACTACCAGATGTTCATTTTGAGAACTGTAGAAGAGCGAAGCTAACACAAGAAAGTAGCTTAAAAATTGAAGATGTATTTACATTGAGTTTTCTTTCCACTATTCAAATACTAAATCTGAAATTTTTAACTTTCTACATTATCATTTCCATGATATATATTTTTGCTATTGCTTTGTCTCCACTTCTATTTCTAGGCATTCATTTAGGTGGTGATGACATAAAAGTTAAAAAAAAATGGCTAAAATTTTGCATAATATAGCCCTTTTTCTCAAATGTAACCACTTGAAAGCCACAATGAAGACTTTTCATGTCAGCTCAAAGGATTTAGAATAATTTGGAGTAGAAAATTTAAAAAATGATAGATGATCAATAGATACTCAGAGAGACAGATTTTACCTGCACTTACTCATAATTATTATGCTAGTTCCTTCTCACTCATAATTAAATAGCCAGTTGTTCTCTCTTGTATGTATGTGCAGGATATTTTCATGCTTAGGTAAATTCTTTTCCAGTATCTAGATAGATACATCTTTGTTTTGTATATTTTCTCATTCTAATGACTCACATATATAACATTTATATATTAAATAAATTTTATATCCATGGGTAGTATTATGAATTAAAATCTAAATTAATCATCTGCCCTTATTAAGTAGAAAAAAGTAAAAGCATTTCGAAAAATGTTTTAAATCCTTATGTAGTTATCTTCTGTGGGTCAATTTTCTACCTCCCCCATATGCAGTTAGCTATTACCAGTATTTAGAAATAGTGATGAAACTAACATTTTAAAGCTGGGATCTATGTACCATATACTAAGATAGGTGCTTTATATGTATTGCTCATCTCAGTCATCAGTGACTCATTTGACCTGTGAAGAAAGTAAAGTTCAGAATTTTTTAAAAATTTGCCCAAGGTAACACAACCACAAATTTTCAGTTTTGATTTGAACTTAGAGTTGGTTTCTTTCATTTTCATTTTCATTTTCTCTCTCTCCCTCTCCCCATCTGCCTGCTCTTCTCCTCTCCCTTCATCTCCATGCTCTTAGAAACTGAAAGTTCAGATGTTTTCTACCTGTACTGGGATGATTTATTTTTTTTACTTAATATACGTTTTAATGAATCATGCAGAACTCAACATAATATTTCTACTGAATCCTTATAGTTAAGATTGCCAAAGCTAAAAGATATAAAAAGATATATGCACGGATACACAGTATTCTGAGGACATCCACACAATTTATTTCATTAATCATGTCTTAATTGTTAAGAGATAATTGAGGTCCAGAGTAACTATTCAATTTCCCAAAAATTCGTCTAACATGTGAATGATATAGATGAATATTTGAACCAATTTCTTTTGAAATTGGTGTTCTTTTAATACCCTGCATCTTCCCATTGGTGTCAGAATTTTATCCTCACTTAAACTCATTTGTCCATTAGAAGTACATCACCCCTAGACATACACGATTATGACAACATTGACTCTGGTTATTATCTAAGCAAATTATGAGATCCTACATGTTAAATGGACTCTCCTAGATTGTCACATTAAGACAGAGTGGAGCTAGAGATGCTCACATGGGAGCAATACATGCCTGTGTGATGTAGGTAACTGGTCTCTTCATGTTTCTATTTTCCACAAGGAAAATGCTATGATTTCATAGTCTCAGATGAATACTTTCATAATCCACCTGCTCTCCCATTGACCAGCTACTAATAATGCAAAGCAAACAACCAATAATCTCATTTTTCATTTTTGTAACTCTAAAGGAAATAGACAATGAAAAGGCATCTCATGTTGTAGGAGAAGGCAACTGAGGTGTGGAGAGAAAGGTGGAGTATATTTGAAGGCAAAGAGTTACTGGGATCCAGCAAAGAAGCAGCCCAAGTGTGATGGGAATTGGAGCAGCTCCCAAGGTAGACCTTTAAACAGAATTTCTCATTTAAAGTTATCAGGCAATTTAAATTTAGCTTATCTGATAAGTCTCTTTAATCCCTTGTGGATGTCTATAAATTTGTAAAATCCTTGTCCTTGAAAAATATGGTTCAATGTTAAAGTCTTATAGGGAGAGGCTGCACCAAGACTGATATTCACATTACAAATTTCAGATTTGGGGATAGTGATTTTTAATACTACCTGGCAAAATAATAGTGCACAGTTATCCAGACAATAAAATAAAGTCAGATTAAAAAAAATCTCACGTTAGTAGGAAATAATATGGAAAAAGTCATCTGACAGTATGAAACAATAGCAAACATCACCAACAAAGCCTAAAAAGAGTTTGTAATTGGAGGCCTTTGAGTACTAGTGAATATATCATCAATGAAATGGCTAGGACTAAAGAAAACTTTAAACACACACACACACACACACACACACAGAGAGAGAGAGAGAGAAAAGCCATAGAGGGTAGAATCTTCCAGTAATAGGAATTAAAATTATCTGTTCAGGGATATTGAGAGGTATTAGGATATTTTTCACTAAAGTGTACTTTAAAAGCATACTTTCTCTATAAAGCACAAGAGAATGATGTTCACTTTAGACTAATGTTAGTGTACTATTTCTGAGTCATTTAATATATGTGGATATTAATATATATTTTATTTATTTATACATTTTGACACAATATTAGATTTCAAAAGAATTGAAAAAGAATATAGAATTTCCATTGGGCCTCCACCCAGCTTCTCCTTATGCCAGCATATAACATGGCTACAGAACATTTATCAAAACTAAGATTAAATATTTTACAACATTGACTGAAACAAAAATATAGATTTTTTTCAAATGTCATACTTTTTTCCTGTTCTGGAATCCATTCTGGGATCCAACATTGGATCTAGTTTTCAGGTCTCCTTTCTCTTCTACTGTCTGTGATGGTTGACTCTCATAGCCTTGCTATGTTCAAAGAGTACTGGTCATTTATTTATGAGTATCTCTTAATTGCTTTGTCTGATGTTTTCTTGTGACTTAAGGTCCTGTCTTACTGAGAAGAATGCCAGAGACATGATGGGACTCTCAGCACATGATACATATGTGAATCATGGTGACATATTAACTGCAATGTTAATCTGGATCACTTAGTAAAGGTGGTGGTTGTCAGGATTCTCTACCATAAACCTTTATTTTCTTCATGTAATTCATAATTGTGTCAATTTTCTGTTGCTGTCATAACAGATTACCAGAAATTTAGCTTAAGATAGTACATGAGTTATCTTGCAGTTCTGTATTTTTAGACACAGGTCTGACTAGGAAAAGATCAGGGTACAGCAGGGGTGAGAGCTGCATTCTGCAGGCTCAGGGAGAATCTCCCTCTTGAAAGCCCAAAACCACAGATCATGCCCTTCTCACATTGCACAGCTCTGACCTCTTCTTCATCGTGATCAAAGAGTGCTCACTCAGATAATCTAGGATAATCTCCTAGTTTTCAGGTCACTCGATTAGCAAGATTAGCAATTTCAAATACATTCCCAACCTTAATTTTTCTTTGCCATGTTAGTAACATAGTCACATACAGGTTTTGCAGACTAGTACATAGGGGCAGGGCATTATTCTATCAGTTGCACAGTGTTTATGGAGAAATCCTGCTTCTGTCCACTATATTTTTGCTCACTAATTTGACTTCCTTCAAGAATTTGATCTATGGTATTTATTACAGTGGTGAGCTAATGATGTTTTTACTTCTTTCATTTTCTATACATTTCACTAACTGAAATAATGAAGAAATAATTTTTACTTCTACTCCATTTATTAATTTATTCAATTAGTTATCTATATATGCACAAAATAATGGAGATGTATTTTATTATTTGGGTCACGGTGACAGAGTATCATTTTGTTGATCAAGTTGTTCAAAATTTGGTCATTGGTATCTTTTTCAGATTGGCCTCTGTGCCCTTTACATATGTCTCCAATTTTTTTTAAAGTCCTATTTTTTTTTTTCTTTTGTGAACTTTCTTAACTTTGGGTACAAGATGGTCCTTTTGACAGAATTAGTGACCCTTTGAACTATGAAATATGCTGAATATGAAAGTTCTTACTAAATACTCAGATAATGTAGTTTTAAAATAGAAAATAATTTTCTAGAAAGTAGATTAAGAGAATAACCTAGTTGTCAAACAACAGAAGTTGACAAAAGTAGAGGATGTGATACACATATCTTCTAAATTATGATGGAGATCCGTGTGTACAGAGGAGGAAGAACATACATAATACAGGTCTTGGTGAATAAAAGCAAATTTTGGAATTCTCTACATATTGAGTTAATTTTTAACTGCATCAAAAATTTCTAAAAGGAAATATACCAAAGTAATAATAGTAGGCTATGGCTGGTGAATATGAGGTAATACTTAAAATTGTTTGAACATTTAAAAGCAAATATTACTGACTTAAACTGTCTAGATTGACAGTATTCAAATAAATCTGCTCCATCTAAACAGACATAAAAGTCCCTTAAACTATTACAAGTCATAATTATCCATATAATAAAGTGGTATAAAAAGTCATTACTGTTTGGGGGGGGGGGTTGAAAATGGCTTGTATCCTCTGTAGGCAAGAAAGAAAATAACCCTGTCTGCCTCCCAAAAAATGAAACTGAAATTGATGTAACACAGAGAAGGAATGAAGAAAATTGGTGTGATTTTTGGCTATGGAATAGTGAGAATTTGGGCATTGTAAATAAAAAGAAGGATTACAATGATTTTTAGTTGTTAGGGTATAGATACTACATTTTCAATACCACAATGGTCTTCCTTTATCAGTGATTTAGCTTTCTGCAATTTCAGTTACCTGAAGTCAACTATGTGAAAAATATTAACTGGGAAGTTCTAAAAATAAACCATTAATAAGTTTTAAACTGTGCATTCTTTTGAATAGAGTGATGAAATCTCAGGTCATTCTGTACCATCCCACCTGGGATGTGAATCACACCTTTGTCCAGTGTAGCCACACTGATCTGCTACCTGCCCATTAGTCACTCTGTACCCATGGCAGCCATCGGAGTGACTGCTGTGGTATCAAAGGAACACTGTTGGTGTTCAAGGAATCCTAATGCTGTATCTCAAGGATTACAATGCCTACATCATTCTATCTCACTTAATCATTTCACATAGGCCTTGTATCCTCTCAGATTGTTACAAAAGGAATTGAAGTACAGTGTATTTTAAGAAAGACCACATTCTAACTTTCACATAACTTTTAACATATTGTGATAACTGCTCTATTGTTGTTTCTGTCTGTCTCTTATTGGGCCTGATTTATGAACACAACTCATCACAGCTAGGTATCTAAAGAAAAATAGCAGTATATATAGGTTTTAGTACCATCCATGGTATCAGGCATCCATTGAGGGTTTTGAAACATATCAAAACTACAGGACTACTATATTCTAAATATTCCTAATACTTACTAATTTGATTAAGGTTATTAATTAGAAAAAGAAATTGTTATGCCAAGCCCTCCCTTTCTATTATTCAAATATAAATACAAACACATAACCACCCTTACCCTCTGCAGGTTTGCTACATTTTCAGTGGAAGCAAAAGTTAACTGTAAGCCAGTAATCATCACCAAGCTAGGTGGCAGGAGGCAAAAGACAGGTCAGAAAAGCAGAAACATTTTTCTTTTTCCTGGGACTTAATGTGATGCCAGATACTTCCTCAAGTGATGCATTTGTTTCAATTGTCTAGCAATTCTTTCTCTCTTTGAAAGTGCCAATGAACAGTGAGTTAGGGGAAGCTTTACCCGGTTCTGCTAACCATTTGATTCAGTGCAGATTATGTGAGAGATGGGCTTCTCATTATTAAGAGATCTATCGTTTGAACATGCCAAGATTAAAATTTATCACGCAGTTAGTCTAGATCTATGGATTAGCTGCAACCTAAGAAAGAAATAAACTGGTACTAAACTTCTAAAAAAGATAAATTATTCCTTGATTTCATTGTAGCACATTTATTGATCTGGCTAGATTTTTCTTTCCTTTTTTTTAATAGCTATTTTAATCTGACAATCAGCTCACAGGGAAACTTTCCTAAGGATATGTTGCACTAAAAAATACATCATTATATTGTTTGTGCCACTTAAAATCCAATATAGAATTGGAAAACAGTAAAAATTTTATACTTTGTTTTCAATTTATTATAATTAGGTATATATGACAGCAGAATGCATTTTGATTCATTGTACACAAATGCAGCATAACTTTTCATTTCTCTGTTTGTACATAATGTAGCGCTACACCATATGTGCAGTCAGACATGAACCTAGGGTAATGATGTCCATCTCATTTCACCATCTTTCCTGTCCCCATACCCACTCTCCAACCCTTCCCTTTGACCAAAGTTCCTCCATTCTTCCCATGCCCCCTCCCCATTATGGATCAGCATCCACTTATCAGAGAGAATATTCAGCCTTTGGATTTTGGTGATTGGGTTATTCCACTTAGCATGATATTCTACAACTCCATCCATTTACCTGAAAATGGCATAATTTTATTCTCTTTTAATGCTGAGTAATATTCCATTATATATATATATATACACCACAGTTTCTTTATCCATTCATCTATTGAAGGGCATATAGGTTACATCTACAGTTTAGCAACTGTGAATTGTACTGCTATAAACATTGAAGTGGCTGCATCACTGTAGTATGTGGTTTTTAAATCAGTTAGGTATAGACTGAGGAGTGAGATAGCTGGGTTAAATGGTGTTTCTATTCCATGTTTTCTAAGGAATCTCCATACTGCTTTCCATAGTAGTTACACCAATTTGCAGTCCCACCAACAATGTATGAATATGCCTTTTTCCCTACATCCTTGTCAACCCTTATTGTTGCTAGTATTCTTTTTTTGGGGGGGAGGGGGAGTACCAGGGATTGAACCCAGGGGTACTCGACCACTGAGCCACATCCCCAGCCCTATTTTGTGTTTTATGTAGAGACAGGGTCTCACTGAGTTGCTTAGCACCTCGCCATTGCTGAGGCTGGCTTTGAATTGGCGATTCTCCTGTCTCAGCCTCTCAAAGTGCTGGGATTACAGGCGTGTGCCACCGCACCCAGCCTGTTGCTAGTATTCTTGATAACTGCCATTCTGACTGGAGTGAGATGAAATCTTAGAGTAGAGAAAACAGTAAAAATTTTACAAAACACTTTTTTTTTTTAGGATATTAATGCATTGTTATTTTATTTCAAATTGTGTAGAGCTTACATTTTATAGAGTAATGGGGAATTATCAGTGAGAAAACATTGGGTTGGTAATGTGTAAAGCTATTTACCTTTTCCTGTTACCTTGACCACAGATAAGCTAAATCATCTCATTTAGTACTATTATGGGTTGATAGGAGATGATTAACTACAGTTGTAACTATCATTTTGTAATATATGATACTTATAAGTGAGGATAATTAGAAAATACTTAATCAGTATCACTCAGTCATTCTCATATCTGGAAAGATTAAGGTACAATTCTAAGTATTTTATATATTTTTCTGAAATTCTTAATATAGGCTGCTTTCAAGATTTCAATTAGGTATCATCTCCTTACATTGAAAGTAATATAGGACTTTTCATTCTCATCACAAAATAAGGAAACCCTGATTAGCCTAAGAAGACTACATTCAAAACCAAGTTTATTTTGATTCCTATTTAGACCATGCTTCTATTTCAATATGAAAAATGCCACCATATAAAATGTAGATTTCAAGCTTCTTGAGTTCAATACTCTCACATCCAAATTTTGTGTTCCAATATCTAATTATCATCAGTTAAACCCAAATAATAAACCCTGCTGGGACAGCCTGCTCTACATGGAGCTTTTATTATGGACAGAGAACTCATGCTTGCTTTCTCTCTTTCTCTCCCCCACTTTGAGATAAGTTGGACACACATACACACATACTCAAGCATGTGTATCTCTATTTTTGAAGAAAAATAAAACTGACAAATCTCTCTCACAACAGTGAAGAAAAAAAGGCAAAAATATTATCTGTACATAAAATGTATAAAATTTCTACATATAAAACATGTATTTGTTTTTAAGTGATTGTAAATGGTATTGCACTTATTTATGCTCATGTATTTGTTGATAGGATACAGAAGTGTACACCTATATATGTATATATACATCTATATTTATCTAACTAAATATGTATGTATTCATATATGAACAGAGAGAGATTGATAGTTTCCAGTTCTTTCAAAGACAATCAGAGTCATTCTTAGATATAATTCACATAATGACTTTACATTTTCTGGAATTCTCCTTCATTTCATTCACATTATATTTGTGTGCTGCAGACCTGTCTTTTTCATGGCTGCTCTGGGATAGTCTTGTTTTTGTTATAAAGCACTCATCATCATCTGCATCTCTATGCTCTGAATTACCAAATGCTCACAATTCACTTTAGGTACAAACTTTATATGTCAATTTTTGTAGACTGGCTTTTTCATGCCCCCATGCTTAATGCCAGTTTCATTTATTAATCATGATTTAGCGTATTATTCATTCATTATAAGACTTTTTATTGAATTCCTCAATATCTGAGGCAACATTTTTTGGAATTAAGGATAAATTAGTGAATAAGAAAAAAACAAGATTTATACTCTAGTGGGAAAGATGGAGAGAAAACAAGTAATTTCATGTAATGATAAGTTCTCAGAAGCAAGTAAAATAATGTGTATAATATCCCTACATGGTAATATCCCTATTATGGTAAAGGAAGAAGCAAGAGATGAGGAAACCATATTAGATATCCTGTGGATTGCAAAGGAGGCCTGGATGATAATGAGAGAAAGAGCATTCAGAGAACAAGGCAAGTGCAAAGTCCCCAGGGTAGGAGAGAAAAGGATAGTTGTATCCAGAGTATAGTGAATGGGAAAATGGTGTTGAAGACAAACAGGAAGACAGGGTAAGAACCCCAAAGTATCCTGCTGACTTTGCTAAACAGTTTGGATTTTATTGTTAAAAATACTGAAAAATAAGTTTAAGACAGTGGCATGATCTTAGGTAAATTTGTAAAAGACTCAAGTACTGTGATAAATAGGAGACTGTTGCAGTAGTCTAGGAGATAATGCAGAGATGTATGATTCACAATATATTTGGAAGTACGACCATTAAAACATGCTGATGAACTGATCAGCAATTATAAAATAAGAATCAAAGATAATTTCTTTTCTTGCTGAGCAATTGAGTAGATGGTAGTGATCAGAGTATCAAACTTACATCTGTGTCCTTAGCAAGGGTGCATTCTCCAGTCATCTTGCAGATAATCTATCTGCTATCATCTGTGTACCTTATGCTAAATTAAAGAAAGTATATGCTAGGTTGAGTGGATAGAATATTTTTACTGGAGATTAGACATTTTTAAATACCTAAATAAGAGAAATTTTTTTTCATGAGAAATAAAAACAAGGAGTGTCATAATATTACTGATTGATGCATGATTACAAATCTAGCTCCAATCTACTCTTAACACAGGAAATTAAAGTTGTTTCTTTTTATGCACAGAAGATTCAATATCAAGTAAGCGCTTGGAATAGTATCCTTTACTGAAGTTTAAAGCCTTCCAAATGATGAAACCTATTTATACAAATGATAGCAGCATTCAAAATGCCCACGTGTAAGACTATCTAAATTCAAATCCTGGTGCCACCTTTCTAGCTGTTTGACCTGGGTCATATTAATTTATTTGGTTTTAGTTTCAACAACTGTAAAATACACTGAAGGATGCATAAGTATTAGGGTGTAGGGTATAGAATTTTGCATACATTAAGAATCCATCAGCCAGGCGCGGTGGCACAAGCCTGTAATCCCAGCACTTAGGAAGGCTGAGAAAGGAGAATTGCGAGTTCAAAGCCAGCCTCAGCAATGGCGAGGTGCTAAGCAACTCAGTGAGACCCTGTCTCTACATAAAACACAAAATAGGGCTGGGGATGTGGCTCAGTGGTAGAGTGCCCCTGAGTTCAATCGCCAGTACCAAAAAAAAAAAAAATCTAGCAATTTTGACAGCTATATTGCTTTTATGTCATTATCTGTTTTGATTTAGCAAGATTATCCCTATTGTAATAAAATATGATCAGGTAGGCAATTTCCTCTTTTTCCATATTTATATTAATGGATGCATATATGTGCATATATCATATTCTATGTATTCAATATATATATTTTACATGTACATACATTTATGTGTATGCACACACACTAATTCTTAGTTACAATATATAATTGTCGAACAATTAATTGAATTAATTGGTGGTTACAACTATAATTATAGGCAAGAACTGCTAACTCAGTGTTGGATATTGACTCCATATATGTTTTAATCATGTAGTTTAAGTGGGAAAAATAATTTCAAAAATTTTCAAATTTATTTAGAACAATTAAAAGCACTCATGTTTAAAATCTTTCCTGAAATGCTGTTTTTTCTCTGCATAACAAAATATTTCTGGACTGATAATATTATTTTACTATAAAAATAAATTATGCTTTTTACACAATTTTTTTGAAATTAATGGTAAAAGTAAACTAAAAAGTAAGAACACAGAGAATAAGTAATTGAAAAATTGGAATTTATCTATATTCCATTAATCTTGAATATTAATTCATAATATACTTCAGTAAACTAAAAGCTCTGAAAAGTCCTGCAGTAAAAGAACTTCTTTAAATTCTCCTAATGCAGATTTTCCTTATAGATTTTTCTATAAGCCTTCTCTTTTTCAAAGCCCCTCATTAACATCTGAGGCATAACTACTTCAAGGAGTGACATTTAGAGATATACATGTAGGCAACACATTTGTTTACATCAATTTGGTAATTCAATGAAGATTAACAAAAGTGACCTATTATTCGAAAAGACCATCCATGATGTCCAAGCACTCTAAATGATTAGGTCAATCTATGGATATTTGTGTATGTATCTGTTTTTTAAAGATTTTATGGATAATTGGGTTTGTTATTGGATTTCATTTTAGCTTATGGTTTTGTGGTTAAAAAGTTTATGAAAAGTCTGTATACAAGATGCATGTGTATTTAATATTCAGAGTTACAGAAATATTACTGAATTTAATATCCATTTTTGATGACTGTGGAAATGTCATACATATATATTAGGTTGCAGCTCTGCTCAAATTTTGTCCAGCAGTTGAAATGTCTCTTATTACATGGTCTTGTATATGTATTTGCCAAACTAAGATTCATAAGCCCTGTGATAAGAATCCATATATTCAAGTTATTTCATGTGTACTCTCTTGTTCCTATTTTATCTTATTCACCCATACAGCATTTTCTCCATGGTGTATTTAGTTGAAAACAATGCTAAAAGAATCATAAAATCTCAGTCTGCTAATACATTTCTATTTTCACTCACATGAACAAATGCTTTATGAGCTACCTGATACTTTCTGTAGCTCTTTGCAGTGGGTGATGGAGGGACATAAACAAAAACAAAAGAACAAAAAACATTTATCTCAAATACAAAACTTGAGAGATAGAAAATGTGAATCCTTTGAAAATTACCCTCTCCATCTAGATATCACTGGTGTATGTAACAGTTTAACTAAAAAAAACTCTCTAAATAAATAATTTTTTAAGAAAATATTTTGGGAGCTTAAATTTGCAGCAATTTTTATTTTACTCTGTTGGATGATGTAGGTAAAAACAGATTGGAAGTATAAAGATCATGTAAAGAATATGTTAGAGGTTGGTTGCAGGTCAGGACCCAAACAATAATAATATAGCTTCATTCACTTTTTTCTACTTATCAAATAGTAGGCATGAGCCAGGAGCTGTGCCAACTAGTGGGATCCAGAGATGAAGGGACAGGACTTAGTCTCCAAGCTCTAGGAGAGCTGGCCTCATGGTTACATGAAAAAGCATATCTGGAGGCAGTAGTTATAATTGCCTTTTCAAAAGAGAAAGGGTAGTGTGTAAACAGAGTAGAAGAAGTTTAAGGGGGAAAAAGTTAGAGGAAACACTGACATAGGTAATTATAAAATGGCCATAAGCACAATAAATAACTTTTCATTGAAAGCACTTTGGTAATGTTAGATACGGAAACCTTAGAATCAGCAGTTATCCTTCTGGGATATAGAGGCAGCTCTCCATTCTACCTGATTTTTTTTATATAGACTGTCTTCTGAAACCACTAAGTATTGAATTGAGAAGTGGCTTCCATAGAATGGAATTCTTTAGAGAAATTATATTTGATTCTCAAAACTAAATGCATAGAAAAACAGAGAAAACAAGAGAACTAAAATAATTTAACATCACTCTGAAAAAATATTTATACCCTATAAAATAATTAAGATGACTAAAGCCAGTTCTGAAGTGAATAGCACATATCTTAATGGAAATGTTCCCTTAAGCTTTATAAAACCTAAATTCAGACTGTGGAGACATTTGGAAAACTATTCACTAAGGGAAATAAGAAATTCTGGATTCAGGATGTCAGGGAATTGAAGTGCTCTGGGGCGGATGCTGCCATTTACATTGTTATTCCATGAAAATGGAATAAGGCTGTAGACTTGAATTGTAAGCACACTGAGAAAAATGAAATCATCTCTTTGTTATTCAAAGCAGACAGAACTTTCTCTGCTATTTAAGTATCTCATCTAGTCGTGCAGGAAGCTAATGCATATGTGCTAATTCAGGAATGAGATGAAGCTTCAGAGAACAGAGGCTGAGATATGGTCAGTAAAACAATCATTAGTCATTGCTAAACCTTTACATGTGTTTGAAAATTCAATCATGGCAGGCATATCTGAAAGTGGCATATTTATCCATGTAACATGCACAAATTATTTCTGAACTATTTATTGCTTAATCAATGGAATATGAAGTAAAATATTCCTCTAAAAAATTTGATATCTGAGAAGGATTTGTGATATAAATGAGTTATTTTGATGGCAAAAAGCAATATTTTTGTTGTAAGACTATAGTTTTAGAAAATTATGACATAAGAATAACATCTCAGTTATTGAAGAGGTGTCTTTTGCCATGCTTGCTTTTCTGAGCTACTTTCAATTTTGACCAGAATTCAACTGTCACAATAATATTCAGATACAGACTCTTGAAAGTGTTAAACACTCTTCAATAACTTGTTAGATATCATAATTTTATGCTCTAAGACTATCAACATTGCTCTTTCAACTATTTTAAAACAGACTGCAGGCACTCTATCTCATAGAACTGAGGTGAATTTGTCTTTTGAGTTTATCAAGTAGCTTTTCAATTGTAAACATCACATATGATTTATGTTTTGGTCACATGGTTTTTAATAATTCCAGACTGTTTCTGTGAGGTCAAAGAAAATAGAACAGCATGCTTAGTAGGCATGTAGAACTAATCCAAAATTTTATATTGATTGCTTAAACCAAAATAGTAGATAATGATAGGATCCCCTAATGATGGCTGGGATGATCAGTAGAGCAGAGAGATAAACAAGGAATGTAAAATAGTTTATGTTGAGATGGCTGATTCTGTCTCTACCTTCTAGCTCCTTTATAGTTCTATCTAGTTCAAATTGACAGTTTACAATGGAGTGGCCTTGGTTACTCAAGATCCCAATATTTCAAGATGGAGGAGCTTGTAATGCTTTACTTAAAACCAATATCTCAATATATAATTGTACTTTTTGTGGGTGGTACAATCAGTATTATACTTAGCTGTAGAGGAAGTTTCATTTACAAGGAAGAGCAGAAGCATCTTCCTAAAATTATCAGATTCCCTTAATTTTTAGCTAAGCTGATATTTTCTTTTTGTTCTACCAGGTATTTCTTGAATGCATTTCTGCAGTGTAAGTATTTTTGGCTGCTATGTATTTTCCCCAGATTTTCCATCATATCCTGAATGAAGACTTGTGCCCATTTCTGCCCAGACACACATGTCAATGACGGTTTGGTTTCTGTAGTGGGGACCAGAGCAGTAAGTTTGAGCACAAACTAGAAACTGGCATTCTTAAGCATCAGGAGTCTTCATTTACAGTACCCGTTATCCCCAATTTAACCACCTGGCTTAGCATTGTCTATTTTGTGGGATGGTTATCATTGCATTCATAATGATGTTGAACTTTTCTAAAATCCCCCTAGTTGCCATAAATCACAATTTTCATTCATAGTAAAGACTTGCAGATATTAAGGGCTTATTGAAGAATATAAGTCCTGCCAAACCTCTCTTGTACTGGGGAGCATATGGCATTATGTTCTTGCCAAAAACATGGAGCTGGATGATTCCATTCCCTCATGACCAGGTTACTGAAAAAGGCTCCTTCTTAGACTTTATACATTTGGGCTCATTTTTCTCAAATTCATTCATTCATGAATTTGGCAGAATGTAACCCATCAATCAGTGTTTACATCACTCAGTTTCTTCCTAGAGAACCTACAGTGTTCTAAAGTGGCCTATCCGAAACCTTTAACCTTTTTCTAAGGCTGTTTTCCTCCTCCTCCTTTCTTACAGCCGATCACTTCTAGTTAGAGAGCTGATCTTCATCACCAAAGGCCTCTTCAGGCTGGACACATACCATGTACCCCATGTACTTCCATGTACCCCGTACTTCAGTAGTTACATGCATAGCTTATGGCTTTCTACATAGTAGGGCATTTCAAGGAAAAGTTACCCATGAATATATCTCTGATTTTCCCAGAATTTTCATTTCTGTACTTGAGAGTTTACCCTTCTCATAAAGATAAATAGTAGCAAAGAAGAAATTCAGGATTCAAGGAATAGCTGAAGTTTTTAGTCCCAGAGGAATACTTCTGACATTCTAGTAGAATTGTGATTAAAAATAGTTTTCATGTTGTTACATATGTTTCATGCTTATGTATAAACTGAATTACATACATGTTACATATAATGCACTTCTGGTAGTATGGACAAGCAAGAAAGATGGCATTTTCCTTTTAACATCTATAAAGGGGACTCTAACTAAAGTTCATAGGTGGAATTGAAAGGCGGAAAATTGGAAAATGCAGGGCACCACACTCTGCGCCGACCCTATATATTTTTCTGTAATATCCCATGCTTCCAAAGAAACCATAGAAAACACCCTTTTACCTGTTTATTTCTTGAGGAAGCATTGGCTCAGAGTCTGAGCTTTTGATCTACACTCACTGCACCTTCATCTGCTAGAAGGAGATCAGAATTGACTCCAGGTCTCATGTATTCCTCTGGGTGTTCATCATTTACCAGCTGAGACATTTCTCACTCTGCAGTGTAGTTTTTGTTGGACTTGTCTGTTTCCACCAGCATATAGAAAACTGCCTAAAAAGTGGACATGATATTCAATCATTTTTCTATCTTAATCTAAAATCAAAACACCCTGTTCTTTTATTTTGGGTAAATTTCTCTAAACTTAGCACTATGAGAAATTACCTTATATTTACCCCTTTCCATTCTGAATCAGTTAAATAAGGAAATGATTTATTTATGTAGGGATAATGGCTAACTATATGAAGTAAGCATTGAATATGAAAGCAAAATATTTAACCCCTTTGTGCCTCAGATAGCTCCATTGGAGAATGAGTTCCTACTATACATGATGGAGGGGTTAAATGTGATAATGCACCTAACCTTAGCCTACTCCAGAGAATATGGGAAATATCAGCAAGCTTTAGTATTTATTTGTACCCTGTTTCATATCTTTGACTTGCTTCCAATTGTTCCAATCATCTATGTATAGTATACGTTGCCGTCTAGAAAGACAGAAAGTTGCTAGAAGACAATATCTATGCCAACTTAATGTCTTAATGTCTATAATATTTCCTCATGCCTATTACTCAAATCCACCCAGTTTGTAAATAAAATGGGTGACCAAATTTCAAATGGAGTAGGGGGTGGAGTAGAGGCAACAAATGACAGGAAGTGACTGTGAAACAACTCAGCTTTCAAATGTGATCCTGGAACTGGGGCCATCTCCTAATTTAAGAATATGATCAGAATTTCTTCTGCAGCTGATCTTTTAAATTAAACAAACAAGCACAGCTGGAAAAACACATGCAAATTTTGGTATTTCAGTCCAGCAATATGCAAGCATATCCACAGTAAGGGTAATTTTCTGAAGAAGCTTCATTAATGAGCTCTAGCACGTTTATTCTGAGCAGTCATGCTATACTCTAATAGAGAAGCATTTTTTCTGAGTACTACATAAGGTCATGTCTTAGGTGCAATATCTTTCCCCATAAAGTACTGACTTTTCAGTTAGGAAACTCTTCCCATTCATAGGTAACTTATCAAATACACACAAAGCCATGTAATTCTCAGACCCCATTCTGAAGTTTCTCTAGAACAATCCATTCTACATTAGGGCCTGATTCAGAAACACCAGTGGATGGATAGGGTACAACCTATCCATTTCAGAATTGTACTGTTATTAGCTGTTTGTGCATTGATTTAACTTCCCACTACATTTGCAGACTTAAAGTCTAAAAATAGAAAAATCTAAAGGGAAAACAATTTTAGCTCATCTTCAACACAAGAGGGAGAGAAGGTTGTGTAATGAAGCAGTGGGAGGATAGCCAACATCATACCAGAAGTCACTGACTCCAGAAAGGGGAGGCATGGATGTCTATCAAGTTGTGTACTTACCCCACAACCCAGAAAGAATTTTCATCAGATGTAACCTGATAGACAACACTGCGTTCCAACCTTGTTCCAACCCAGCTCAGTACATTTTTCAAGAGATTTCAAATATTCCTGATCAGACTCTAAACAGCTCCCACTTTTTATGTAAGTAAACCAGAATGGCTACTTCCCTTGCCTAGCTCCACGATGCCATTTTAATGAGACAGTAGCCAGAAATATGCTGCAGTTCTATTGCTGCAGCTGTGACTCCCAAGCTGGAAAGAGGAAATGTCAGCAATGCAAAAAGCAAAAGAAAAACCAGACCAATTGGTGCTGCTAGTGCCTGATTCATTAGCATGGGCCAGGGTTTATTTTCCAGTGCAGAAAGAAGCTGGCACAAATGCTTGGCAATGCACTCCAAGCTCTATCAGGGAAAGGAATTGATCATTTGGATAAAAAAAAAAAAAAGTCTTTCGCTGCCTCACTGTGTCTCTTTATGTGTGGTGCTACTGTACTGCTTTAGGAACAAGCATAGTGTCTATTTTTAGGGCAAATGTGCCTACTCTATCTTCGCCAACTAAATCTTTCTACATGACTAATTTGCAAGTTGAATTATCTTGGTAAATAGGCTGACTCACTAGCAAATAATCTGCAGAATTTAACTATGCATTAGGTTTCTCTAGTGAATTAGGTCCTTTTGTCTTGCCCAGGCTGAAATGAACTGCAGTAGTGCTCTGTTTAATAAAGGAAAAAAAAAGAAAAAAATTATTCTATGGGTAGGAAGAGTCTTTAGAAGAATTTGATATGATGGATGTGTATGTATATATACACACACACGTGTATATACATATGCATATATATACGCATATACATACATATGTGCGCATGTGTGTATATATATGTTATACTGAGAAAGGAATGAATTAAAGAAATGAACCACAGATTAGATCTATATGTGCACAGTTCATCTGTGTATATATACATAATATACATCTTGTACATATATACATAGAATTTGCATATGTATAGTCTATACATATTAATGGATAATTTATTCTTATGTTATCATTTATCACAAAACATGAGTAACTATCAATATCTATCACCTCATAGTAATTCAAGAACCATCTGTAGAATGAGCTGAAATATTGGGCTAACTTTCCTCACTGTTGCCTGCTGCTTTCTCTATGCCTATGCTATTTCAGTTAAAGAAAAACACATCTGTACTTCACAGACGTAGAAAACCATTTTCTCAGGTTTTTTGTTTTCATGTGATTTAAAAGGAATACTAAATAATTTATACCTATGAGGATAATAACTGGCTTTTTATAAATGATATAGCTTGTCTAAACATCATTGTTTAAATGTGGCAAGCATTAAAATTTTATGCACTTGAGGACTTAAGAGTGTCCCAGGACAGTAGTACTCCAAGAGAGAGTGTGAGTGTGAGAGTGTGTGTGCGCTTGCATGCATACAAGATGGGGAGGGGTTTGGTGTACATCATCAGTGTCAAGTGTTCAGAATTATTGGTGCACAGTAATAAAAAACAGACTTTCTTTTAGCCAATGTCATTGTATCTGCCTGCACCCAGGAGCACTGTTCCTGTCACCTCCCCTGTTGGGGCCAGGATTCTCCCAGAAACCTGCAGGAGCACAGCAGCTTCTTAGCGGCAAAGCCACTGCTCCACCCACACCCCAAACATTTCTTTCACGATCATATGCCCTGGCTCCAGAGTGCTGTCACTCCCAGGGGCTCACACCTGTGGCTCTCTGGAGGTGAGCTGCCTTCCAACAGCTGGAGTCTGCTTTGCTTGTACACAAGAAGTGCACCCTTGGGGCAGACCCTAACAGGACATTCAGATATCACGCCCATGATCTGACTTCTCTGAAGTGTGAAGCTAGCTTCATCATCACCAGAGGCACCCTGAGGGACTGAGTCCACAGGGTTTTGTTCCTATCACATATTTATTTTCTGTCCTTCCTTTTCTGTGTCATTTTTTCACGCCTAGAAACACTTTCTAATAAAATAATTTTCTCTTGAAACCTTTCCCCGAGGTCTGTTTTTGAGGAGAATGAGGGCAACCTAAGCCACTGGCGATTGTTAAACCTGGCAGAAACTGAGACTCACTAGGCAATTTTGTGCTCTCTTCCAGAGAAGAGTGAAAAGATAGACTCTTCTGGCTGGTAACTCTGAAGGAAATCATGAAAAAATAAAAGAAAAACTAATATAAACCCATGGTTACTCAGCATGATGCTACCCTTTATGTAGACTTCTAAAACTTCCCTGTGAAATGTCCAAAAATAAAAAATAAAAATTAAAAAACGCTGTCCTTTCCCTCTGGATGTGCCCTTTGTCCCGACAGTGTTGTTTAGATCACAGGAAGGTGATCTCTGGAATCCAAGGTATCACTTAACATAGAAAATTTTCACTTCTCCCATCCTAGTCCCTTACATTTTCCAAAAGTAGAAATGAATTTGGAGGTACACATAATAACTAAACAAATGGCAAGCCCTGATTCCATTTGGAGACTTCATGTACAGAGTTCAACAAATTCTCTACCTTCCACTGTATTATAGTATAGAAGCGTGACAGATCCGTGCACAGCAACTATAAAGCAAGGATGATAATACATGCCTCAAAGAGAATGATAAGTAAAAGTTTATAGAAACAGAAAGATGAACTCTGCACTGAGTGGTCAGGAAACAGCACAGCCAAAATGCCTCTTGATGAGAAGATCTTTTGATCTGGGGGATTTGGTCAAGCAAAGTCAAGGCAGAAGGCATCCAGATTGAGAACAACATGACTGAGAACAGATTGTGATATGCAGAGACCACGACGATGGGTCAGGGAAGGCAAACACAGCATAGAGATAGAATGGGCTGCTCACACTGGCAGCATTAAAAAAGATTAGCAGGGGCAAGAGGGGTTCTGAACTTTCAGGAATGTAAGGAAGACCCAGGGGCTAGAATTCATTGTGACTGAAATTCTACTCACCTGAGGTAGTTAAAAACAAACTTGCAAAGAAGTGCATTTTTTAGCATAGCTGTCGTTTTTATCTTAGAATGAATGATTTCTCAAATATTTTGATTCACAGTTGGCTTTGATAGAGGGAAAGTGAATAAGATGGTAGGTCAAGTTACTACCTCTGTGGGCCAGGTGAGGAAGTAAATATAGAGAGAGAATCTAAACTTCACTCATTTAAAACTTTCAAAGTTTCACAGGGTGCAGTGGTGCATGCCTCTAATTCCAGTGGCTTGGGAGGCTGAGGCAGGATGATCGCAAGATCAAAGCCAGCCTCAGCAATTTAGCAAGGCCCTAAGCAACTTAGTGAGACCGTGTCTCATAAAATATAAAAACGCCTGGGGATGGCGGGACCTGGATCAGTAGTAAAGCAACCCCAGGTTCAATCCCCAGTACCAACAAAATAAAAAATAAAATTTTTTTAGTATCATCTAGGCATACGTAACAGCCCAAAATGTAAGTGAGCAACAGAACAAGACACACAGACAAAACACTCTTCTTCAAAACAAAGAGGAGCGATGAAAATACGCTATTTATATTAATACATTTTCTAGACTGAAATGCTCTTGCATGTAATAAACTACTGAATTTATCAGTTATAAACTTGGAAAAAATTATAACTAGCAATTTAAAAGTCAAATAAGAAAAATGAAGCCAGATATTGTTTTAGACATACTGAAATACTTATTAGGTGTTAATTATGGTATGAATCTGGAATGTCCCCCAAGGTGCATGTGTTGAAGGTATGGTCCTAGATGCAGCATGTTGAGAGTTAGGACTCCTGGGAAGTGTCTGGATCCTGAGGAACTGGATCCAATCCTTTGATGGCATTATTATGAGGTGGTGGAAACCACAGGTGGTGTGGCCTATCTGGGAAGAAGGTCACAAGAAGTGTGCCTTGGAAGGGTACATCTTGTCCCTGGCCCCTTCCTTCCTCTGTCTCTCTGTACTTTCCAGCTGCCAAGGGATGGGCATCTTTCCTCCTAGGTACCTTTCTGCCATGATGTTGGGCCTTACTTCAGGCCCAAAGCAATGGAACTGTTGACCAGTGGACCAAAACCTCTGAGATCCTTAGCCACAATAAATTTTTCCTCCTATAAGTTGTTTTTCTCAGGTACTTTGTTCACAGCAACAAAAGAACTGACCAACACATTAAAAGAAAATTAAAGGATAATTAATTATACTACCAAATATCTTGTTAACAAACATATTTAGCACCTGTTGGTACAAGAAGTATGTTGTTGACTTCCTTTCCTCATGGAATTTACCATTTTAGAAAAATCAGGTGAATCATAGGCACAAACAAGCAGAATAGCAAAGTGTAAGTACCAAGGTAGCAAAATATATAACTAGTAGGTAAACTAAATAAATGGTAGATAAAAACACCTGCTACTATGCTAATTGGCAGAGGAGTGTTATATTTCAATAAAACTTATTAATTAGAACTAGCACCACTAGAGCAAAGGTGAGAATGATTAGAAACCACCATGCTGTATCCTGGGATAAAAATCACAGTATTAGATACACAAAGTCTGTGCCACAGAACAAATATTTTCCTATTTGATTTCAGAAAATAGATAATCCAGTCAAATATATTTATTCAAAGTTCTACTTTTAAAAACAAAGAGAAAACAAACAAAAAATTGGTGTAGCAGGAAAGAAAAATGTGCCTATGGTGTAGAAATTAAGAATCAGTTGGGCATGGTGGTGCATGCCTCTAATACCAGAGACTCAGGAGGATGAGGCAGAAGGATTACAGGTTCAAAGCCAACTTCAGTAACTAAGCAAAGCCCTAAGCAAATTAGTTAGACTTTTTCTCAAAAAAAAAAAAAAAAGATAAAAAGGGCTGGGAATGTAACTCAGTGGTTAAGCATCTTGTGTTTCAATCCTCAGTACAAAAAATAAATAAAAGAATCAAACACCATTCAACCATTCATCTTATGATTTATCATAGGTTCGCATCAACTTACTATAATAAAAGTGATAATAAAAGTAATAGCACATTTTGAGTCCTTATTAAATGGTGAGCAGTCTACTCTGCTAAGGAATTCAGAAATATTTATTTATTCTCTTAATCCTCTAACTTGTTTTTATTGTCTCTTAATGCTAGGTACTGTCCCAGATGCTGGGAATCTGGGACAGAATCATGGGGAATGAACAGCAACTGCCCCTGTCCTTATGAAGACTATTTCTATGGGTAGAAAGACAAAGGTATTCAAAAAAGAAGAATATAATAATTCCAATGAAAATGAACTGAAAGTAGAATCAGTAGATTGAGAGGCTAATGAGTCCACCCAAGGGAGGCCTCTGGTGATTTGAGGAGACCTAAATGAGTGAGGCAGGTAGCCCTCCAGAGGCTCTGTGTTCCCAACAAAGGGAGAGGAATGGGGAATCAGTGAGTGGCACACCAGCCTTGGCCACAGACTTGCTTATAAGAGCCTGGTGCTAGAGTGATATGAGCAGAAGTGGCCTGGAATGAGATCAGTGAACACAGGAGTTGTGTTTTAATATGTCATTCCTCAGAGTGACTCTACTTTGCAGATATTATTACAACCATCATCTTCCACAGGTACACAAAAAAGCTTAAAGCCATTAGATGTGTGAGTCATGTGAATAGCATGTAGGTACTATGAGGCCAGAATGTGTGCCCCAAACCCCACATTTACCACCTCCCTGCATGTACCACATCTGTGGACAGAGCATTAAGAGATCTCTAGCCTCAAAACATGAGAAAAGGATAATCGTGTTAATTGGGTATAAGATTAAAAAAATTACATTTCTATATATGAGTATTCCTCCATATATATTTATTACATAAATACTCATTCTAAATTTCACTATTGCATGATGAAGTTAATGAATTATTTCTATGTCATATTTTACTTTTATAATTCTCCAATTTCATTCCCAAATGCCTGTTTTAACTCTTCAGTGCCTAAAGTTGAATCCAATGTAGGCAATTCTATAGAAACTATCAATTATGTAAAACAATGTTTCGATGGGAAATAAATCCAGAACTAAAACTGAGATGACAATCAGCTACCTTCAGCAAGGGAAGACACCTCTTACCTACAAATGGCTAGGGATTTCCCTACAGAGAGGTGCATCTCAGCTGAGTGTCAGAATTCAGGTATCCGTGTGGTATGACAAAGGGTTCAACGCCTTCTAATTGGAAACTGCTTGAGGATACTCTCCCACACCAGTCCTTTCCCTGGAAGGCTGCCATTGCCCCCTACATTGGTCCTAGGATTACCCTTTTTGCTCAATTCTACTTTGCAATCACAATAGTTTTTACCCAGGCTAATTTTACTACTTCACTAATTTTCATTGCTTTTATTTTCCATAGCACAAGCTCTCTCACATGGATCATTAAAGTTCATGCTTTAATATGGGATTATCTTGGGTTTCCTCGACCATAGGCCCTGCTTAAGATTAAACTTTCTCTTTAGTTTATACTCATCCAGAAGGTATTTGAGACTTTTGGGATTTGGTAGAGTCATCTTTCATGAGAACCCTTGATTATGTACCAGACCTTCCAGGGAAAAGGACCAGGAAGGCTAATTAGGTGATCACGGGTCTTTAGATTCAACAGGCACTTAGCCTCATGGTCTCAGCCTTGAACAGTACTGTGACCATGTACTACAGGAGAGGTCATTGAGACTGGGTGTACTAGCTAAACATCAGCTTGCTCAAGTTTTAAGTAGGAGTTGTACATTGGATCATTCTATATCAAAATTTAATTGAATAATGTTGTAATACCTGATTTGCCTATTTCAAATCCTATATATTCAAAAGAATTATAAGATATACAAGGATGCATTAGAGAAGATTAATACTTCAGAGAACAAAAGGAGCCCCTATATCTGCTCTGAGGTGTGACTTGTAGCTTCACTAGTTGCTTTTTTTAATAGTTTCCTGTAGGAAAAGCATGGAGTTAAGGCAGGAAAGATGTTGACAGATGCTCACTCTGTGCTACAGAGGACAAAAGTGAGGACAGAAGGCATAGATCCTGGCTGTCTCTTCAGTTCCACTCTACACTTTTGCCCTTCTTGAAGTTAAGTAGCTATCAAAGGTATGATATTTGGTACTGATGGACTGAATGGGTATCCACTGTGAGGAAGATGGGGAAGAAGGAACAGAGGAAAGAATAAAACACTAGGAATAGCAGTGCTATATAGAAGGTCTGGCCCTGGCTGCCTCCATCACTTGGCTGTAGCTACATTTTCTGTTCATATACATAGTTCAGGCAGGGAGGTAACATATGTGTGTTCATAAAATAATGTTTCTTGCCATATATTTCATGAAATTCAAAAGAGTAACAAGGGCAACTATTAAAGCCACAAGTCACACCTAGAACATTCTAATTATTTAAAAAGCAATAAGGGTTCCTTTTCCCCCTTTCCAATTTGTGAGTTTATTTCCACAAACTTCCCTTTTTTATTATTATTTGGTAATATATAAAACCTTCATGACAAAAAGTCACTAAAACACCTAAGTGTAGCTAATTTCTTGGCTGGCATTCTCATCTGCTCTTCCTCATTCTTTGAGATCATAAAACACATAAGACACAAAAATCCAGTGAGAGCAATAAGAAATAGAGAAAACCAAGATGACTTTGGAGAATGAGAGGAAGGGGAAGGAAAAGACAGCAGAATTATTGTACACTAGCTTTGTTGAATGCTATGCAGTTCCTTTGTAGGTGGTCCAGGACAATGATAAGCTCAAATAGGAAAGGCAATGAGTTTGAAATTGAATCAATTTCTTGATATCACAATAGTGGAGGTAGGATGGCTGACAGGAAAGAAACTCAATAGGACACAATAGATTTTAGTCGTTAACTACTATAGGGATGCAGAAGCAGTCCAGGTCAGAACTCTGTTCATGTGGTAAGTACACAGCTTTGCTCTTTCCCAAAAGCATGCACAAAAGCATGCACAAAACACTTTCCTTAGTGTTCATCTCCATGTGCCAACAGAAGGGAAAAAATGACTTTCCACTAACTTTGTTCCCAATAATGTATAAAAATAGTTATCCATAATTTTATATCTATTTCTTTTAATAAAAGTAAAATAAAAAGAACTACCACAGAGTCATCCTGTGTGGAATTCTTAAGAGAGATGGTTTGCCACAGAGAAATTTGACGTTTAGTAGTATATAAGTACTTGGTTTGATGTAACTAACCAAAAACACCTTGGGAATTACATGTGAGCATATTATAAAAAGTGAGTGGAAGATTACACAGTCAGTAGCTATTAGTGTAATGATTATATGTTTGTGATCCAGAATTTATACAGATTTCATTATAGCCTTAAGGCTTAGAAGACAAAACGAAAGCTGCTACTTAAGCAGATGTATTATTGCTTTTCCCTTTCTCTGAGGTGTGACTCACCATGAGGAAAGTAAAAATTGAAAAATATATATATATGTAATTTTTTTGATTGGTGGTTTCTTTTAAAAGATAATTGTAAAAAAAAATGGGGAGTGTGGCTGGGGAGTAGAGAAAAAGAGACCATTTGTTTCATGAAGACTTAGAAGACTAATTTTGTGTAACATTCAAAAAGAGAATTTGTTCCCCACTAATCAATGATATTACCCACACTCCTCTTCTGCAATTCCTTCACAGGATCCTATGATTAAATTTAAACCCTCGTGCCACTAGCCAGGCACAGTGGCACATGCCAATAATCTCAGCAGCTCAGGAGACGGAGGCAGTAAGTGCAAGCGCAAGGCCAGCCTGAGCAACTTAGTGAGATCCATAAAAACTAAAAAAGGTTTCTATTCAGCTCCTTAGCCCATTTATTGATTGGATTATTTGTTTTTTTGGTGTTAAGTTTTTTGAGCTCTTTATATATCCTGGAGATCAGTGCTCTGTCTGATGTGCGTGTGGCAAAAATTTGCTCCCAGAATGTAGGATCTCTGTTCACTTCATTGATAGTTTCTCTTGCTGAGAAGAAGCTTTTTAGTTTAA
>CM053401.1:47439289-47531743 GCA_028644305.1 Xerus rutilus | reverse complement strand
GAGAGAAAAAAAAGAAAAGAAAGGAAGAAAGGAATTCTTTCCTTCTAATAGACTCCTTTAAATGTGGAATAAGCAGCCTGAGTGGTAGTAAGGGTAGTAGGTATTCTAGCACAGATATGGCATGCACAGGCAGGCCAAAAGTTTCCCAGCATTCATATACAGATCTTGCACACGTTTGTAACCTGCTTACAAGCTTCCCCAGATTTTGATAAAGGAAACCAATGAATAGATTAGACAGCCTGTGAAATATGTAGAATTTCTTTCACATGACTTGAGTAAAGCATGGCTGAAAATGAATGTGAATAAAAATAACAATGAATACAATCATCTATTTTATAACAAAAACAAATCCTATGAAAATTTCAGTATTTTACTATTTTTACTTAGAATATTGATTTAGACTTTTTCTTTATTAGTGGGTGTGTACTGGTATGTTCTGACACATTGAAAAGCAAATGGTCTAGGTGGTCATTTGTTGAGTTTCATAGAAAGAACTCAATTATCAGAAGTGCAGTTATAGTAGATGACATTTAGGATTCTGCCTGAAAAACAGATGTTATCGTATTGCTGCAACACAGATTGCCAGAGGTCTACCTAAGTTTTGTGCTCTCCTTCTACGAAACAGAATTGTTACCACAAAACACCAGTCTAGACAAAGGTACAATTCTCAGCCCCATTGCTTCTAGATGGGGCCACATAAAAAAAAATTCTCTAGAGAATGTTAACAGAAATGGTGTGCATCAGCTCTGAGATGAAATGGCTAAGAAACTGGTATGTCTTCACCGTGCTCCTGTTTCTTTCCTCTGCTTAGAAGACAAAAATTAATGTTCTATGAAATGGTAGAGACAAGATTGAAGGCATCAGAGATCATGAATCATATTGTGGAAGGCCACCAACTTCACATACACATTATACAACAGTTACATTTGTGAGAAATATTAGTTCTACTATGTTAAGTCACTAACATTTTTGGGCTAATTTGTTATAACTGTCTACCCTAATAAAAATTTTAATTTCTCCTCTAATAACATATAAAGTATTTTTCATCGTCTGACTCTGTAATATTATTATAATTTATTAGGTGCTCTAGCACTATGTAAATTAATGGAAGTGGAAGAAATGTCAAAAGACTAACTTTAGATAAAGCCTCGTTTTCCTCTTCTAGTATAAATGACTGTTAACCAGACCTCAGTTTAGCTTTTGATTATTCTAGCTTTGTTATATTTCCTTAAATTCCCTTATATTTGCCCTTTCATTTTTAAATATAAATTTTTAACTACAAAGGGATATGATAGAGTTTCAAAGTATAAGATGATTTGTCTTTGATACAAATTCAAGATTTGAATTTTGGGTTTTTAAAAAAATAATAAGTTTGCAGTTGGGCATGGCAGTGCACACCTGTAATTCTAAAGATTCAGGGAACTGAGGTAGGAGGATTGCAAGTTCTAAGTCAGCCTCAACAATTTAGTGATGTCCTAAAAAACTTAGTAAGACCTGGTATCAAAATAAAAAAACTAAAAGACTGGGGATATAGCTCAGTGGTTAAGCACCCCTGAATTCAATTCCTGGTCGTCTGCTGTTGCTGCTGCTTGTATCATTAAAAGACACTAGACCTGGGGATGGGTTGTTACTCAGCAAAACATAATGGCAACAAGTTTTATTATCACCTCCCTCACATAATAAAGTCTAAATAAACCATTATCCAGAAGTTTATATTACTCATTTATCACTATGCTTAAGGCTCTTTTCCCTACTGAGTGGACCTCCAACTCTTTCTTCTGGACCAAACTGAAAAGTATAAGATTTGAAATCCTATACAATTTTAAGCCAAAAGAGTAAAGAGCCTCAGGAGAGTCATTATGATAAAGCTGTTTTAATCATAGAATTATAGCATATCTGAACTTCTTCAGTAAAGTCCAAATAATTGTCTTATCTATAGCCAGTTATGAAAAGAGATAAAGAAGTGAGAAGACTTGGGAACGTCTGACCAGATCTGACTTTGGGAAGAGTAGGCAGCCATCAGATTTAGTGAGTTCCATGAACCAGCATTAACTGGTGGTAAGAGCTATGAGGCTTTTAATTTTGGTGGAAAATCAAACTACGTAGATGAACATTTAAGAAAGATGAAGTAACATGATAAATAGCATGCTAAAATCATAGCATACAGTACTTTGAAATCTTTGATTTGTCGTATTATAGGCTATGTACTCCTTCTGCTACTAGAATGGCAAAAAAATGAGCCCCAATAGGGAGGGTTAGCTTGATAAATGTAGCCTCTTTGTTCCTCAGATTGCTGATCCATGAGATTGAGTGAAGCTTCTATTTCATACAGGGCAGTAAGAGAGAATCATAGACAGCAGACTCCAGTTTTTGATGTCTGACAGGGCAAAGGACATTCGTGCAACAGACTCTCTCCCCGACAGCAAACTGCATCAACATTTATTTATGATAAAGAGGAAGCTGGCTGACAAGAGTCAATATTGTTTACCATAAATCATGAAGTTTTACATTCTGCTTTGTAGGAAGAGGAATGACTAGTCTGTGGTATATTTATAATCTTCATATTTCCTTAATACTTCAAACAAAATATAGAATGAAAACTATCCATAAGCTAATTCCATAATACTTCATGTCCTTAAGGGATCAGTTAAAAGTATTTTCCATTCTTCCATTGTTTTTAAAACTCTGTATAGGAACTTTAACACTCAGTAATAATAAGCCATTAGATGTGTACCTGATTCCCTGAAATTGTAATTGTTTCTCAAGTTCAAGAGAGGTATATTCTAGATAAAAATATCCCAATTGAGAGATGAACTAGTGGACCCCTAATATGACATCTGAGATTAGAGAACCTGGAATGACTGCCTGAAGTAATGAATGCTTAAATAAATAGATAGAGAAATAAATCAATAAAGGTGTCTTTCAGAGTCTCCTCAGATTTAGAATTCACTCTTCTGTGCGAGAGGACTGCATACTCTTCCAAGCAAAGATGATCTTGAGAAAAGATAAAATTTGAAGAATCAGAAGATAATTCCCAGAAACAGAGAATGTTGGGAAGATAGCACTAACAAATGAACACCATACCAGCAGTAGAAAAGCAGGTACTGAAAAAGCATGCATGTTATCATTTCATTCAGCTATATTCAACAATATAAAAATGTTTTGTAACACCTTTAAAATATGAACATTAGGTTACAGAGAGTATTAACATGTAAAGACAAGAATGATAAAGCAAATTATGATATTTCTATTGTACAAAATAATGAGCCTGAATGAATATGAAGGTGTTTATGAATATGTGTTGCTTAGTTTTCAAGAATGCACAGAAGTGCATTCTAGAGGGGTATGTTAACTAGATTAACCTTAAAATGCTCTTCCAAATATTAGACAAAAAATAACCTCCTGAAGAACTTTGATACACAAAGCTAGGATTTTCAATATTAGCCACAGAAGCATAGCATTTTAAATAAATTTTAACATTTATAAATGAAAATGAATTACAGGTTAAATATTAGAATATGAGAATGGACTAGGGACAAAAAAATTTAGATTGCTTGAATAATTTTGTATCAAATGTTATAAATAAAAGGAAGGTAAATGGAGTAGGAGAAGTCTCCTTATTCTAGGGTCTTTGATAAGGCTTTTATGGATGCAAGATTTTAAAATATTAAGTGCTAATGGAAAAGTTTTCAAGAGTGAACTAGGAGCTGAGCACAGTGGCACACACCTGTAATCCCAGTGGCTTGGTAGGCTGAGGCAGGAGGATTGAAATTCAAAGCCAGCCTCAGCAACTTAGTAAGGCTCTAAGCAAGTCAGTGAGACTCTGTATCAAAATCAAAAATCAAAAGGCCTGGGGATGTGGCTCAGTGGTTAAGCACCCCTGGGTTCAATCCTTGGTACCAAAAAAAAAAAAAATGAACTGTGAGACCTATGCTGAAATAGACCATTGAGTATCTGTTTAGTAAGGAAGTAGTGCATATTTTTAGAGTTAGAGGAATGTGAAGCCAAAAAAGGGTAGGAGATGAATCAGCAGACAAACAGTAAGCTAGAATGTCCCTATGTGAGAGAGAAATGAGCGCAAATGGTTAAATGAATTAACCTCTTTGAATTTTTTGTAGTTGTTGTTGCTTTTATATTTGAATTTATTTTTAACTGATACATAAAACTTACACATATTATGGCATACCATATGTTTTGATGAATGTAATCCTTATGTAATGTTGAAATCAGGTTAAATGCATCTATCTCCTCAAGCATTTATCACTTCTTTTTGGTAAAAACAAACTCCTTTCTTCTAGGCTTTTGAAACATATGGTACATCATCATTATCTATAGTCATCCTACTATATAATAGCACACCAGAGCTCCTTATTCCAACTTAATTTTAACTTAGTACCCAGTTAGTAATGTCTTCTACCTCTATGAAGAAAGAATTATGATATCTGAAATAACAAGGGCATCCTTACTTAAATATAAAGAAGCAACAGATATATAGTAACCTCAGTTTGTGAATATATTTTAGTTAAAAACAGCATTAGGCATTACCAAATAATATACTTAAAGAAATAATAAAGTATACTAAAATATACCATGCTGAATAAATAATAAAGTATACTAAAATATGCCATGCTGAATACAGACTCTGGATAAAATATTTCAGTAGTGCAAGTATTCTAGATTAGTAAGTATAATAAGATGATTAGAACAAAGCTAACATACTACAACCAATGGCTGAATCTAGTGTTAGAGGAATGAACACACAGATTCTGATAAAGCACATGTGAACTAACAAAGGGTCATATAGTCAAAAGTTCTGCCTTACGTAGTAGAGTTAGATAATCATATTAACTAAATATTTCAACAAAGGTGTTACCAATTTGAAGTGAAAAAGCTTTAGTGTTTCATTTGAGATGTATTCTCACAAAGCAGGAAATAATAATCACATATTAGCAATCAGCACACATTTTAGAAATCATGCTTTCTGCAAGTACAGTGATTCAAATTCACTGCTCTTCATCTATAATATGTTTGAGAATTAAGACATGAACAAAAGTGATTCCAATTCAAGATATCACATGAAGTAATTTTGGAATGGTATAATTTAGAAAATATGGAGAAGATATGTTTCATACAAAGAAATCATTCTGAGATATCTTCTAACAGTATTTTATATATTATTAGTGTGATTTTCTGCATTGTTAATTCTGTTGTTTATTGCCTCAAATTTTGGAGTTAATTTTACCATTTCATTTTTCTTTTTTCCACCTAAAATTTAGCATATTTCCTTCTAAAGTCTTGGCTTGAGTCAGTCTTGTTTTTTTTTAAATATAATTTAATCCTCTTATTATGATTTCTTAGGTCATAAATTCATTTTTTGATGTTTTGCTTTTTATTTTTTTAAATGACAATAGAAGATAATTTATGAAATTATTCACTATTATAATAAATTATTTTCACAATTACCTTCTTGTTCCAAATGGTTAACAGGATATGGTTCATTTCTTTGTAATTGAGTTTTGAAATTGTTATCTTTTCCATAAGATATCTCTCTGTCCCACTTTTGTGATCTTATTGTGATATCCTGGATTAATAGCATATTGTAAGATGTCTTTTCATATACCTGTTGGTCATTTCTATGTCTTCTTTGGAGAAATGTCTATTTAGGTCCCATTGTCCATGCTTTTAATCATAACTACTTTTTCCCCCACTTCGGTATTGAGTTGTGTTTCTTATTTATTTTTGATATTACTGTCTTGTTAGGTACATTTGCAAATGTTGTCTATTGTTTAGTTGTCTTTCCTTTTTTTTACTGTATTCTTTGTTGTGCAAAACATTTTAGTCTCTTGTAGCCTGTGCTTTTGGTGTTATATGCAGAAAAACTCTGTGAAGACCAGTGTCAAGGAACATTCCCCTGTTCCTTTCCAGGAGTTTTACTGTTTCCGGTCTTAGGCTTAATTCTTCAATTCATTTTGAAAATGGTATAATGCTATTTTTTGATAGTGAGAGTAAAAATGGAATGATGGTTTGCAGGGACTGGTGAGAGGGAGAACTGGGGAGACCTTGTCAAGCAGTGCAAAAATTATTGTGCAAGATGATTAAATTCTGGGAAGGTAAATATACAGTACTGTGACTATAGTTAAAAATATTTACTGCATATCTGAAGTGTGAGAAGATAGATCCTAAATGTTCTCAGCAAAAGAAAAAAAAGAAGGTAACTATGTGAGGTGATATATATGTTAATTGGCTTGGTTGTGGTAATTATTTCCCAATGTATACAAATACAAAATCATTAAGGTGCATCTTAAATATATACAGTGAATCAACAAAGTCTTCTGACAGGAGAGGATGTGTGAAATAATTTTGCATTCCTGTTGTCCTCTAGGACTGAAAAAATATACTGCTTTTTGGAAGGGTTAATATGCAGAGCTTCCAATTCAATTTCTAGTAATGGCCAGAAATTTATCTAGTATGGTTCTATGGAATGAAGGTATATTTTCATCTGCTCTCCAATGCTTCCTTAACTTGAAGGAGAAGTATTTATGTCGTTGTGAATTGGAAGCAATCTATAATTCTTGGACCACAAAAATCTCTAAGTTCCTATGGCTCAGCCTATTTCTACGGTCTGGCAGAACACTGTGCTGGAAATACCCCCACACGTCAAGGAGTTGCCATAAATCCCCCTTCATTATTCTCCTTGATGTCTCTGAATTGTTGACTTACTGAAGATGGGTGAAAGGAAAATAACTCTTGCTTTCCCAAGAAGAACTACCAGAAATTGGCAGCGTTCCTGGAAGCTGGGGGTGAAGGACAAGGGCCTAGTTTTCTCCTCAGTAAAGTTTCTGCAGGAATCCCCAGGAGCAAATGAGGATGGGCTCTAGTATTTTAAAAGATAAAGAATCCCTCCTATATTGTGGTCCTGGTCTAACTCTTGCTTTCATTTTTTAAAATAATTGAGACAGATCTATTAACTATCTACCATCCTTCTTCCTTGCCCTTTTCCCCTTTTCTTTCCTTCTTTTTTTAATTTTCTGCTTTTCAGTGTGTGTGTGTGTGTGTGTGTGTGTGTGTGTGTGTGTATTGACCTGTAAGAGAAATTTGTAGAAAGGGTATATCAAACCCTAAAGAAAAATTATGTAATCAAATGAAAATTTTAAATAATCTAAATGTATTTTATTTCTTAATTTTGTAGCAAATACTATTGTTCTAATCAAAATTTTAGGAAAATTCATACCAAGATGAACTGATTTACATGATATGGTAGCTACTTCTCCCAAGTTCTGTTAAAAAGGCTGAGAAGCAGAATTATTTTCAGAGCAGTGGGAAGAAATAGAGAAAGAAGAGAATGTGTTTATAATCCACAAACCAGATGATTTATTATTGTGTGAACTCGGCTGAATTTTTAAATATAGCAGTGGCTATGTATATTATTTTGAATCTGTGGTTTTTAACTTCAAAATTACATGATAAATATTTCCACTTGATCTTATTGTAATCTTTGATGAAAAAAGTGATATTTTCTTCATTCTCATTCATCATATTGACTCAAGAGATTTAATTCTTCTAAATGAATAATACATAATTTATTCTGTATATGTTCTGAGGACATCTTGTTCCTGTCTTGGGTGTTACAACATGTGATTCCTTAAATAGTCATAAATCATAAGTTATAAGTATTTTCCTGCTCAGTCTGAAAACAGATATACATAAAGAAAAAAAGGCACTTTGGAACTTGAAAATGATTTTGAAAAAATTTGACAATTAAATAAACAAAGGAAATAAAACTAAAGAAAGGTGTATAAAACAAATACTGTATTTCGATGTTTATAGTTCAGTGTGTTTTCACCTTTCTAATTTTAGAGGCTAATATGTTAGACTTATTCATTTAGATGACACACAAAAAAAGGAGAGGAAAGAATTTCTACAAAAGTAGAGAGAACTCTAAAAATTCATGCAAAATTCATAACAAAAGACAAAAATGAATGGTGCATTAAGTAATGGAATACAGTAATAAAACTTTATACAACATTTTGGCTTCCAGGTCTTATCATGCAGCTTATCCAAAGGTGCACCCTCTTTGAAAGATGGAGTATTACATAATCACATGCAGGGGTGCCCTGGGAAAAGAACCCAGAAAGCCCTTGGTTCTAGATGGAGACTGTCAACTAGACTATAGCAAAGGGTAATCATGAGCATTCCTGAGCTATCACTAACCTTGAAACAACTTCAAAGCTAACTATATAGCTCTACAAATACCATTGGTCAAAATGAAGGCAACTCCAAGAAGATGATTTTAATGCATCTTATTTGAATAGAGCATCTATTGATTTTTATATGCATAGTTGCCTAAACAAGAATTGATTTATATAAGAAAGCTGTACAATCTTATTCATTTCATACAGCTTTGTATAAAGATCCTCATCTGATTTTTTCCTTAAAGGGTTACAGAATCTTCAAATCTTGCTTTTTGAAATTAAGGTGATGAACTTGGCTCATGCAAGTGTAAAAGTTCTTGTGAGTTACAACTTTAAGAATTCTACCTACACAAATACAAACATATCCACTACCAGGCAAAAGGATGAGGATGGGAGGCTAACTATGGAGTCGACTCAGAATAACCCCAGTATTTTCTAATTACTTCAATGAAACAGTCAAAATTAAGTATCCTCCATGAAGCTCATGTTAAATATTTATGTGTGTGTGCATGTATACATTTGTGTACATATGTATGCATATGTATATGCATGTATGTGTGTACATGTGTGTATGTGCATACATATATGTGTGTTTATATATGATGCATCACAAGCAAAGAACCAGCAGGGCCAGGCAGCTACATAAGGAAGATCATTTGGTCAAATTTCTTACTCAAAATAAAAATAAGAAAGAGAATTGTAAAGATCTCAAACCAGAGGGGATTCAAACCTGGCAATAACAACAGAAACATGTCTTAGTTTTATAAACAGAATAGCACTGTGAAAAACTGGAAGCAATTTAAATTTTCTGTGGCACATTTATTTCTTAGAAAAGTGGCTTCCCACTGTGAGCATTCTCTCCTTCACAGATTCTCTTCTGTGGTTCAAATATATTCAAGCCCTGAAAATACCTGTAATGAATGTGGACTACAGACTAAAGCACAATAAGCTATCAAAAATGGGGAGGGGAAGACCAGGTAGATATTTAATGAAAAAGATTTGAGCAATATGTAATTCCTGTTTTCTTATTTTCATGTGAAGTGAACGATACTACTGAAGTTCAAAGCTATTCACTTTTCCTGGAAACCCAATTTCAAATTATTTCATAGAAGGACACTTTGAAAGGACTGAAACAATAATAACAAAAGTTTCACAGATGAGTAATTTGCTTTTAGCACAGTCCTTGAACTGAAAACTGTGGGATCCTTACATATTTGATTAAGGACAATAAATGGTTTTAATTTAAAATATCTTATAAGCCATGAAGATAATTCACCAGCTAACAATACTCCTAGGTGAGTGATTTTGTTTGCCATTAAAAGAAACGTAATAAACTCTAATTGCTTTGCTGCCTCTAAATCCAACTTGCAAGAGAAGTTCTCAATAAAGCCAGTGATTATGTTAGCTGATGCCCACAAAAATTTTTAACTAGAAAAGAAGGAGACCAGAAAACAAGGATAATCACTTTACACAGATGTGTTCCCCAGTTTCTTGGATGTTAAGAATTGCCTGAGATATTTTTTAAAAGTATAACATCCTGCCAGAGTGCAACTTATGGTTACAAATACAAATTCTTGTTAAAATTGTATCTTCTACCTCTGAGCTGCTGACTGACATTCTCCCAAAAAGGGACAGGAAGTTGTATGATCAGTTTTACTGTCAAACAGGGAAGTTTTGCAAAAGCTTTGATGAAAACAAAGGAGCATTTTAAAAAGAGAAATAATTGACCAAAATAAACTATTACAGTTTTGCCTAGATTTCAATGTGACACTATTATTTGGCTTTCCCCCTCCTCATCAATCTCTCATGTGAAAACTATTGAACACATTATAATGAACACAATACAATGGGATTAGATGTCCTGCACACAGAAAGGGGAGGTTTTACTAATAAAACTGAAGACTTTGTTCAGAGTTGTGGCTTGCCACAAAATATTCTGAAGGAGAGAAGGTTTATTTTAGAAAAGAAATCCTGTGTGTGTGTGTGTGTGTGGTGTGTGTGTTGGTGTGGGTGTGGATGTTGAAAAAAGAAATTAAAATCTAAGCTATGAACAGGAATATTCCATAGTTTAAAAATTTCAAAAAAAAAATCCTATGTAACTAAGGAAAACAAACGTCAGAAAATACTTTTTGTCAAATTTGTATCTTAAATTGAAATTCTATTGAAATTACTTTCATATTTCCTTGTCTCTTTCCATTGGACATATTCCTTTGAAGATTATCTAAAAATTCCTGGAAAAGATCATATTGATCCTACAAATACTTACCTTAAGCATAGATCTTGTTTGGACTATATATATCAGCCCATGTTTTCAGGATATTCATATTCTAGGTGTAGAAACAGGGGCCAGACATCCAAAAATAAAGCTACAGAGACAGTGAAACACAAGATGACAAATGATCCAATGTCATCCAATATGTGAACAGCGCACATGATCCAGTGAGTCACCTAAGGAAAAGTGAAATGAACTGAGCATCATGGGTGAGGCTGGACTGATCAGCTAAGTTTTTGCAAGGGAGTGGTGATTGAGTTGAACTTTGTGAAGTAGGAAAATTCAGGGCTGGCAGTGTAGATCAGTGGTACTGTGGTTGCCTAGTATTTGGGAGGCATTGGGTCTGATGTTATTTTTGTCTACAATGGATATAACATACAGTGTAATGTTCCTGATGGTACTTTGACTTAATAGCCAAAAGCTCCTTGAGAGGACTGCTTTGGACTGAGCACCAATGAGCATAATTTCAGTATGTCATAAATATATGTTTTCCCTAGGGCAACGTAAAGTAGTTGGTGTAGTTATAAGACTTATTTCTAATTTACTGTGTTTACACACACACACACACACGCACAAAAACACACAGGTACACATAGTGCCTCTGTTGCTTTGTTGGTGCCAGCAGATACAAACCAATGCTGCAATGCCAAGACCAGCAATGGGTCAAAAGTGAACTTAAGACCCAGAAGAAAACAACATATAGCTCAGAAAATGCTGAATCTACTTCTCCTTCTTGCAATTATTTCAATTGAGTATATAAATGTATTAATATGTTGCCAACTTTAAAACAGCTAGTAGAAAGATTTTGAAAATTCTCAACTCAAAGAAATAATACATGTTCAAGGTTATGGATGTATCAATTAACTTGGTTCAACCATTGTACTCCAGATACATGTACAGGATTGTTACACCATACCTTATAGGTCAGTCATTCATTATGCACAAATTTAAAACATGTATGTTTAAAGCATATACATGTAAATATATTTAAAGAATGATTCAGGTTTCTCAGGCTAAGATGTATCTCGTGTAATTATGTGAAAGCTCACAGATAACAGTGAGAAATAAGACTCACTGATTATCACTGATAAGCAGATATGAGAGAGAGTGTGTGTGCATGAACATTGGTATGATCTGCTCTTTTGTTTTTCCAATGTCAGTTCCCGTCTCTATGTGTTAAGGCTGTGCTATGCCTCATTTACAAGGCTTGTGTGTCCATAGGGCAACTTGGTATCACCATTCAACTTGTATTAGAACAGGTTGGCTCCAGTTCTTTGACTTATAAGGGTCTTTCAAGAGTATTTTTATTTAAAAGTGAAGTCTTCAAATTTCTCCTCTGAAATATTTGTGTAAACATATAAATATACAAGGCATATACTATATATTACTAATATGCCCACATATTGTAACATAAAATTATACACACCCTTATTTCATCACTTCACTTCACTTTCCGAAACTTGCACCTTGCTGTGCACAAAGGAGTATCCGAGAGAATTATACAAGGAAGGAGGAGGGGCAATTGAATTACATCTAGAAGGAAAAAGGCCAAGTGTTTGGGACACATCTCCAACTCAGAGGCAGTGGACTGGAGCAACTGTAACCAAGGGTGATAGGGAATGTGCCAATAAGGAAGTAACTCTATTCTTTAAAAATGAATCCAACATCATAAATTACTACTTTTCAACAAAAAGCTGCAAAGATTTATGATAAATCTCTGCCAAAAGAGTAAAGCAGAAAAGCCAAAATAAAGCTGGCAGTTTAAAAGAGAAAGGAAAAATAGAGCTTCTTAGTATGTGAGAAAGGTTTCCTTTACCCTCATCAAAGACCAAGCATTATTATTTATCAACTGCTGACTGTGGGTAGTGGAGATCAAAACAATAGCATTAAAAGTATATGTGTTGCAGGAGTGAAACCGTAGCACCGTGAAAGTCTTAGGCAAAAGGGAATCCTGAGTGAAGAGAAAAATCATGCAGCATGACATCCAATAAAGGTTCTGAATACAGGCCCTAGAGAGGGAAACTGACACCTTTCACCTTCCTCCCTCCATTAATATACACTATAGTCATGTGAACAAGGGCATCCTTTAAAGGTCTGGATAGCATGGCATAATCTTCCATATTCAGAAGTAGCTAAAAAGGCAGAAGGAAGTGAATAAATGAATAGTCTTAGAATCATGCTGCTTGGTGTGAGTCCTCACTCTCACTTTTTGGTCCTTTTCCCTTGGAGAAGTCAGTTAGCCCTCTAAGCCTCAGTTTCCAGATGTGTAAAGTAAGAGATAAATGAAGTTGTTCTGATGATTTGATGAGTGTACGTGTTTAGAACACACTTTAGCACATATTCCACACCACATATATCGGTTAGTCTTACTCAGTACTTTAACTTTTTGAAAGCACCCCATACAAAATGAAGTTTAACTCCATACTTAAAACAAGAGTGAGGTTAAAAACTCTATTAACAGTTTCTATTACTTAAAAACAATGTTTGTATGAAGAGACATCGGGAGAGGTGAGGAGGAAACACAGCGGGAAACACTGGACAAAAGGCTAAGGAAATTAAACTCTGTCCTACAGTAATAGGCAGTTAGGCTCCTGGGAGTACATATTGAAGGTGATGTTCATTTTGCATTTCTCTTGTAAGTACAGGGGAGAGAAAGAGCTGAGGAGTGAGGGCAATCGGGAGAGTGCTACAAAAGCTTAGCCATTCAATCTAGGTGGGTGATAAAGACAGAGGCAGTTTTTGCAGGGCTTCTAACCAACCTCATAAGATCTGGCTCAGTTTTTATGGCCCTCTTTGTGATTTACAAAGATGTCTCAAAGAAAGAAAAGAGATGAACAGATTTGTTCTTTATGGGAGTTACAAAGTGAATCTAATTATGAGCACTTTAAAATAAATGGAACACTCATATTGGTTTTGATGCCCTTTATCTCGTATCTAAGAAGAAAAATCTGACACCAAATATTTGTCTCTCGCTACTAGAAAGTTCATCATCAGAGCCGAGTGGATGAAGTAGTTTTTCTTTCTAAAGCCTCTTTGAGGAAAGACTTTTGTGGATAGTAACTCTGATTGTGATGAGGGCTGGCAGTTGTGGCCAAAATTAATCTAATTCCAAATGATACTTAATAAATCAGACAAAACAAAGGTAGACTGGAGTCCTAAGATAATTCCTAGCAAAGCTTCTCCTGACCTCATAAACTGAATTTCTGATAGTTTTTTCTTTAAGGAGCAAGGATAGTATTAAAATCAAGCTTAAGCCAATGGAGAAAAAATTATTTCTAGCAAAACTTGGCACCTCTTTTGGATATAAACGCCAGGTGCATTGCTTTTCAAATGACTTCAGCTCTTCACAGTGTCTGAGCATATAGAGAATCTTGAGAATTTACTATGCAAATAATAATCACTTAAATTTGCCTTTGAAATGTCAAATCTGCTTCACACTGAAGGTTTGAAATTTGAAAAAAAATAATTTTTTTCAAGTTTTATATCAAGAAAGCTCTAGAAATAAATCTGATTCTATTCTATTCTATGTGATTGCTATGTACATGAAATACCCCAGGGAAATGTGAAAATCATGTAAAATGATCTACATGATATTATGACATAAATATTCAAAATTGCTATCTCAATAGACTTATTTAGCATGATTTTGGACTAGGTTCAAAAATAAATTAGCATCTTCATGTGTATTAGAAGGCCAACTTGAAGGCTAATATCTATAAAGGTACACAAAGTCCTCTTTCCCTCCCCTCCTCTTTCTCTATTACATGAAAGGAAGTAAATTGTGCAAGATGATAGCACAGGCAGTCTCACTGGAATGTCCAGCTCCATCACAGTGGCAAATGACAGAGTTTATGGGGCTTTCTGTGGGACTGGTTTCTCCAATTGATTTTAAAAATGTATATTTTAATTAACATGAAAGTTGTTCATATGTATCAGTTACCATGTGATATTTTGCTATATTATATATAGTATAATGTTTGAGTCAGAATAAACATCTCTATCTACTTAAACATTTAAAATTTCTTTGTGCTGAAAACAAAATTCTGTCTTATAGGATTTTGAAATATACAGTATGTCCTTGTCTGTGGTTACACTACTGTGTAATAAAACACTAACACTTCCAGTTTCATAGGACTTCCACTAAATGATTACTCCCCATTTCTGTGGAGATTAAGAATGAAAAATGTTTCCAGGAGTAACCATTTCCAGTGTCCAAATAAGTATCAATTAAGGAATGCATGGAAGTGAGATTGATTTTATACTCTACGAAGAAGACAGCATTTTCCCCTAAGGTTTATAATGGAAACAGAGTAAATTCACATGTTATGACTTACCAGCTATAGTGGGTTTATATACAAGTGTCATTTCAAGGTTGGTGACAAAGGGGGACAACGAGGGAGAATTATTGTCCTTCTCTATTTGGAGTGGCATTGGGGAGGAGGCTATAAGTCACACTTTCCGCTTTGAGGGTCCCAAAATATCATGGTTTGAGAGTGCAAAAAACATGTTTTACTTTCTTTTAGTCTTTTCTTTAAATCTTGCCTGGTATGTGTAGATGGCTCTCAGAATATGAACTAGCAGGATAAGGAAGATATTCTTAAGCATTCTTCTGTTTCCTGTGATTATTGGTATTAAAGGAAGACTTTGTCATTCTTTTCACTAACAAAACTGAATATCATCACACTATCAAATTTACATAGAGTCTAAGCTAACTCACTTAGTAATGAGAAAGCTATAAAACAGTCTTGACATTTAAAAATGTATCACCTTATTTCTACTCTAGATTAAAGAAGTTAGACACTTTAAACTAAATCAAAATGGGAACAAATCTGCAAAACAAAATTTAGCAAAATGCTTATTTCTTCAAAAAGCAATTATATTAAGATACCCTTCTCCTGTTTTTATAATTCATCTATGGAAAAATGCTATTTACTTTTAAGGTAAAAATACCTAATCTTTGAGCAATTGATTTATTAAAACCAAATAAAAGCACTAATATTAGATAGTTTTGAAATAATTCCAAAGTATAAAATTGTCCTTAATCTTTTTAGTGATATATTTACCCTCTGGGAATTTAGTAAAATATTCTATGAAAGTAAAAAACTTGAAATATTACCAAATACAACAATTTTTGTGCTCCATAAGAGTTCTTCCTTTGTGTTAGAATAATAATTTATCAAATTAGAAGATAATTTCTGAAATATCATTTATATCTCTTTCCAGATAATTTTAAGCCTTTTAGAAGACCAGGCTTCTAAAAGTAGAATCCTCATGGTGTTATATTTTTAATGAACATCAAACAAAACGATTTTCATTCAAAGTAATATAGGAAAATATATTAGGGAACAGGAAATAAATAGAAAACAATGTGATTCTGTTTTCTTCCATTCAGTTGTAAAAGTGACATATCAAAGCCAAAGATAATCCAGAAAAAGGGAGGAAAAATATACATAGCCTCACTATTCTAGCACAATTATATTATTATTTATTCCATTTTGAGCTATGACTATATGTATATTTTAGCTGTAAAATAGCCAGGCTCATTTTACACACACATACAACTAGTTTGCACTTTTTACTTAACATTTATATCATGTTTTTCCATTTTCTAATGCCATTAGTAGTAACTACTACTACCTACTGTTCTGTGAAAGAACTAGTCTATAACTTTTCAACTAAAATATCTAACATTTTTCAAAAGTGGAATGGTGATTTAGAGTAGTGCCCAGAACTCCGCTGTCAGGTCATTAAACACAATCTCCTCCTTTCACAGGGGAGAAAACTTTGCCTCCGAAGGCCAGGGCAGCTGACCATGGGTAAATACGTGATTAGCATGAGAATTCCCTTCAGATCTTCTTATTCCCAGTCCACTGCCCCCTCACCATATCTGTTTATAAGGACCTTAAAAAGAGACTCAATGCTGCTAAAACATATTGCTTTTGTTTTTAAAATGGAGAAGACTTCTAGCATTCTAGTTTACAATACCTAAGGCAAAACTCAACTCAATATATTTATTTTCCAAAGAAAACAAAAGTTTAGTTTTAAAATGTTGCAGATAACTAAATAGAAATTTTGTCCTCCACATGATAGTTTGGTTTTTAACCAAACTTTAGTAAAAAGCTTCCTTGCAGGAGGCACATCTTTCAAAATACAGACACTGCACATATTCTGGATGAACACAATGAGGGTCAAAACCTTGATAGTTATGTAACACCAAGTGTTGTAATCTTTGATACTTCTACTAATTCAGTTGAATTTAAGATTTTTATTATACATATGTTATCAAATATAAGAGCATGCTCTCTCCAGTAGTACCAAACCCTAGTGACTCTCCTCTGATGGGAGAGGACACATTATGAAAAATCTATTGCAAGTTAGGATTTCAGTGGAGATTATTTAATAAATGATTGACAGATCGTGCCAAGCAGATAAAGAAAAGACATGGCTTGATAGTGTTGGAAATCTCTGGACATCTTGAAACTGTGAACTGGTAACTAATTTCTAAAGAGCTTTACCTTCAGTTTTTTATAGACAAGTCTGATGCAGTAGTTTCAGACTAGTCAATTGAAAGGAAATACAATGTTGACTTCAAAACAATTATTTCTGAGAGTAACACTAGCATATTCTTTATGTCAATAGACCCATAAAATAGTATTTTTCTCTACAAAATTGAATTTGTAGGGTGATCTGCATATAGAAATCTAACTCCTGATATGCATTAACAAATAATTTGAAATCAGTAAACATTTTCATTTTTTTGGCATAGAATGGAGTGATGGTGAGTTAAAAGAAAGTTTCCAATGCTAAAAGTAATTATTTAATTTTCAAGTGAACCTTGAATCGTTACAAAGCAAGTCTTACAGTGAGGAACTTTCTGGCAATACTTCTAATGCCATAGTCTCTGTGTTTGTGTATTTTGTTGCTGCAACCAAAATACCCTACAAGACCAAGTTAAAGGAGGAAAAGCTTCTTTGGAGCTCACAGATTCAGAGGTTCAGTCCATGGTTGGCCAAAACCATACGCTGGGCCTGAGGTGAGACAGAACAGCAGGGCAGAAGGGTGGAGGTGGAGGAAAGCTTCTTATCTCATGATAATCAGAAAGTAGAAATAGTGACTGGAAGGGACCACAGGAAGATGAACCCTTCCAGGGCATAATCCCAGTGACCTAGCCCTTCTATCCATGCCTCATCTGCCTACAGTTACCACCCAATTAGTGCATTCAAACTAGGATGGTCTGATTGTTACAATTTTCATAATTTAATCATCATTTCACCTCTAAACATTAACATAAGAATTTGGGGAGACACTTCATATCCAAACCATGATCCTTTCTAAACACAAAGCTACAAACTGCAATTCCCAACCCCTAATCCCTAAGGCTAACCTCATAAAAAGCTCAGACTCATACCATGTAAACCTTCCAATTATTCTAATCTCAATCATGTGTGCCCCATCTCTTCCACCTTGCCACTATTCAAGCTCACATATTAGTTTCTAAAATTTATGCAAAAACATCCTTTCTGTGCTTTTTCTCTCCAGGTTCCTTCTTTCAGATTTCACTTAATAAACCAGGCATTAGTATTATAAATAATGATTTCTTTACAGAATAAAAGTGTCAATGTTTCAATTTCTTAGAAATTATTTCATATCTAATAATTTCCTTCTTTAATATTTAAGCACTTCTATTGGAATGCTCAATAATTAGCCAAAATTTGATACATATACAATTAATTCATAAATACTGTCATAGTTTGCCTCTTAAATGTCCTCCAAAGGCCCATGTGCTAAAAGTTTGTTCCACAGAGTGTTAATACTGGGGAAGTAGTGGAACCTTAAAAAGGTGGGGCTGAGTGGGAGGTCTCTTCATGAATTGGAGGCATGTCCTTGAACAGGATAATGAGACCCTGCCCGCCTCCTGCCCCCCTCCTCTTCCTCTTTTGTTCCCTGGCTGTTACAGTTTGATTATGAGGCACCCTCCTAAAGCTCCAGTTATTGCAGGAATATTCAGGAGTGAAAAGATTGGATTATGAGATCTGTAACCTAATGGGTCCAACCTAGTTTAAACATACCAGTTAGGTGGTAACTGTAAGCACATAGGGTGTGGCTAGAGGAGGTTTGTCACTGGAGGCATGCCCTAGAGGGGTGTATCTGTCCTCTGGTCCCTTCTTTCTTTCTCTGCTTGCAGACTTTGCCATGAACTGAACAGTTTTCCTCTGCTGGGTCTTTCCTTCATAATGTGCTGCCTCACCTTGGGCCCAAAGCAATGGGATGGTCATCCATGGAATGAGACTTGTGAAATCGTGGGCTCCAAATAAATTCCTGTTAAGTTGTTCTTGTCATGTATTTTGGTCACAGTAATGAAAAGCTAACTAAAACACAGGCTATGGGGTAAGTGGTTTGGCTCTATCATGTACTCTCACCTTGAGTGTTGCCTTACCACTGGCCCTAAAAAAAATAGAGCCACGGAACATAGGCTGGAACCTCTAAAACCATAAGCCAAATTAACCTTTTCTCTTTAAAAGTTGATATCTCAGGCATTTATTATAGTGACAGCCGACTAACTGAAAAATAAACTATATACATGTACACATGCTTTTCCAGAGAGAATTGAACATATCAGTGTTTACAGCTGTATACACATTTATATTTAGGATTTAAGAACTGCATGAATTCAACTGAAGTAGTTTCTAGTGGAAATTAACTTAAACATTGGATGACTATTTTAATGTGTAAAACCAGTTATTAGTAGCACATGCCTTTTAAGCAACAATATTATGAAAGTAATACTTAAATTTATCTACGGTAAAATGATTTTTATCAAAGAAACATTCAGTTTCCAGTTTGTTTCATCACTTGGTTAAAAAAAATTATATGAATTAACATTTCAAAAAGCAATTGCTAATAATCCATCATTTTTCCTGTCAAAAATATAGTTTAGATTATGCACTATAAATTTGTTATGAAAAAGTGAAAAAATAGTTTTCTCACAGTTTTGCCTACCTTTCTTTTTTCCCCCAAATGATAAATAGATGCAGTTCATTTGCCAACTACTCTTCATAGGACAGGCAGGAATAAATAGTGTATTTGAACCAGTTCCTGAACACCTGTTCTGGCTTTTAAAATCTAGCATGGAAGGTAAATGAGGAAAGATTTTTTTTTTTATTATTAAATAGACATGTTTAAGAAGAATGTGATGTTGTAAATTATTCTGTAGTAATTAGAGCAACATGTTATTGTAAAAATCCTCTAACTATAGAATGATTATATGATTCATTTCTACAGTGATTGGGAGAAGAACCCTAGAGAATTGTTCTGATAGTAATAATTATCTCACTATTATAATGGTAATCTTCACATTGTATGAAATGGAAATGGAGAAAGGGGAAAAATCCTGAGAAATTAGAAGTTTTTATATAATAATGTCCTAAAATTTGATAGAGTAATATCCTGAAAATATACATAAGTAATGACATTGTCATTGCAAATATGAGTTAACAAAATCCAATTTCTTGTACAAGTTATGTGATGCTAAAGAAAGATACTAGTTTTATTTTCTCTATTCTTTTACTCTGTCATATATAAAGTAATAAGTGTAGGAGCAAATCTGAGTTGGCAAAGAATCAGTATTATTTTCAGAGTAAAGAAAACAGCTTTAACTCAGAAACTTTTAAATCAACATCTGAGTAGACTATCAGAGTTTTGTTTGACAACATTTACAAGATGCACAGGTTACAGGAAATGAAATTTGCAAATGATACAGTCTGCCTGTAATGAAACTAAGGTGTATAGATGCAAGGTATTTTATCCAACATATTAATAGCCAAAAGGAATGAGTTCGAACAGACACTAATATCCTGAACTGCCAGTATAATGTTTCTCTGTCTTAATACAGAGTGTAAAATATCTCTGCTTCAAAAATACCTCGTCTTTGCCTACAGACAAAAGTAATCAAATTATCTTAGGGTCATAGAATCAGTTATCAGTGAGCACATGCTCAAATCCTTTTTATTATCAGATAAATTAAAGCCCGTGCTCTTTTTGTTTCCCCATCCTAGGTGGAAGGTCTTCAAAGGCAAACATTTATTATCTAGAAATGTTTTATATTTGACTTCAAAAATTTTCAATAAAAACATATCAGGGTTATTTCTCCATTGGTGAAATTAAAGTACTACACAAAAAGCACAAAGCTTTCAAAAGAACCATAGATAATATATGAAAAAAGTGTCCAAAGCGGACATCATCTAATAGATAATATATGAAAAAAGTGTCCAAAGCGGACATCATCTATGTAATTATGTAAATATGTTTATTATGTAAACTGTCAGAAATAAAGAAACGTTAAGAAGTTAATGATACTGTTACTCCAAATTTCCTAAATTTTAGAGATATATATGGACTATTATATAGAAGTCTTATTTGACACAATATTAGCAATGTATTGTAATTAATCAACTGTTCTTGAAGGTTGAACCCAGATTTAACAGCAAGAACCTAGCGTGGGTTTTTAACATATTTGTGACGTGTAGCTCCACAGTTTGCTCTTGCAGGCATTATAATTTCTAGACAAAAAGCAAGGAAAGGAAGCTTTAGCTCTAGATGCTTTGACTCCTAGGAATGGGAGAAAATTATATGGTTCCAGGAATGACAGAGGTATCAAAAAAGGGAAACAAAGGAAAATTTTCCTAAGATAAAGGAGGCTAAGAACAATGACAGAGTCTGCTATGGTACCATTTGCAAAACAGCATTATTGTGTGACACAGAATGCCAGTCAATTTCTTACTAATAGTTTTCATCTTTGTCGTGAGGGTGGTCTGGTATATTGCATTGAAGGAAAAATGGACTGGAAATTAGTCCTAGGTCTAAATGAAGTGTGACAGACATCTTACATATGTCTTTCACTGGGCTTTGTCTTCCTCATTAGGCATAGAGAACAATAGACTAGTGTTCAGTTTGACTGGAAAATCCAGATATCACTAATTTTGAAATGTTGTGTTATTTCCCAAAACAATCTAAATCTAACTTTCTAGATTCTATTAGGAAAATTGTGTGAAAGACATGATCTCTTTTCCTTCTTTCTCTATTCAACCTATTCATCCATTCATTCAGTGTGATTGACCACCTACTAATGATTATTCTAGTGCTTTTTGATAAACTGTAGGAAGTAAAGAGGGATCAGAGAGACCTATTAGGAGACTATAGTAATACTCTGGAGCTAACACAAGATATTAGTAGCAGAGGTGATGAGATAGTGATTAGATTCTAGATAAATTCTACAAGCACAGACAAAAGGATATGATGAAGGACCGGACATGGGAGAAAGAAAGGCAAACAAGTGAAAGGGTAAGGAAAGGAGAGAGAAAGGGGTGGGGGAGAAGCAGGAAGGGAGGGAGGAAGGGAAGGAGGCATTGTGTATCAATTTCCATTTCTACAATCTCACCTCTTGCCCTTCTAAAGACATTTATTTTTCCTTTTCATGTCCACAAGATGATGAAAGTACTTTCAACCACGACTGACAGTTTATAGCACGCTTTTAAGTTTTAAAAAATAAAAAAGAAATATTTAAAAAGGTTTCTAATGTATATATTTTTTCAGATCATAGCAATCAAAGCTATGAGAACACCATCCTAAGTGCTTTTATTGACCCCATCTTTCCTTCTCCACTATCCTAAAACACCTGTCTTTTTTAAGCTTGCTAACTTTTATTTGCTGCTATTCTAAACCATGTTCACTTTCAATGACCATATATTTCGTATACTCTGTATCGTTCTCCCACTTTGCTTCCTGTCAACTGTCCTACATTTGTCATGCTTTCAACCAGAAACACTGATGAGTGAGAGCCTGCTTCAACAGACCACACAATCACCATAATCAGGATCACTGCAGCTGCCTTTCTCATTTCTTTTACTCTTCCTGACCATCACTCTCATGTCCAAAACTGACCTTCAACTCTGAGAAGCTTCAATTTTATGAACCATTCTAATTATTTATCTGCAATCCCACATCTCACAACAGAGAGCAGTCACAACAGAGAGCCGCTCTCAATCTTTTCTCTCACAGAATCAAGGTCCACCATGTTGTACGGGAAGTGCAGATGGAGACAGATAAAGCTGAAAGCACACGAGAACATCCCCAAATCAGAAGCACGGTGGCTTTCCATCTGCTAACGTATTCAGATTTGCCTCATTTTCCCACAAGTACTCCTCTTTATTTTCCACTCACACCAGCAACTCTCAGCAGGCAGCTAGTGGTTGGCATCCATTTCCATCTTGTAGTAGTTCTTGAGTCTCCATTTTATAAACAGCATGAAATTATAAAGACAAGTGCCTAGAACATATTCCAGCCCCTGAGAAGCTTTTGAGTATTCCCACTCATCAACAATTTTTAGTCTAACTGCTCAGTATTGGTGTAAAATGTACCTGTTCTCTGTTAGTGTCAAAATGTCAAAAATATTATGATAGAAATTTTCTCTGACTGGTGACTTTATCATCTCATTTTCATAGTTATAATAATACATTTTGCATAATTATTACTTTAATAAAAAATTCTAGGATAAATAGAGGAGGAGCAAGTAGGTATATGGATGAACATATTCCAATTTGTAGACATGATAACATTTTATAACTTTATATTATTTTTTACAAAGTTTTGGATTTATCCTATCAAGCCATATCATAATTATGATACAAAAATACAAGCCAGGAATTTAAATAAATATGTATTCCCAAAGAATGTATTTTCCTAGACACAATCAGACATAAACCAATGCATACTGGTTTCTGGTTTTCATACAAATATAGAGAGATGTCTCATCAGGTTGCCAAATAAGTGTGACATTCAAGTCTATCCAGTAGAGCAACTTTTGATGGCCACTGCTTACTCAAAAGGAACCATTTATGAATTAATGCCTTAAGAGTGTGAACACATTCATGAAAAAGTGCAGAGCTGTTTGTTAATTTTATGAAAAATTCAGTAACAAAGATTTTTTTTTTTCAAATCATCAGTGGATTTGATACTAGCTCTTAATTTTGCTCTCCTTCTGGTGTTAAATTTGTGGAAATTTCTGCAGTCCAAAACAGCTGTTTAAATTTGACACGAGGATGCAAAATTAACATGGTCTTTTTTCTTCATCACTCTTGTGTGTAAATGTGTTTGGGGTATATGCATTAACAATAGTAGTAACATGAAAATTTCTTCCTCCAGCTATAAAAAATAACTGCTCAGTTTCAGTAATTGTTAATTTCCTCTTATATTTCTTTCTAAGCCATAATTTGAAGAAACAAACAGTATGACATTCCCTATTCAAAACATACAATAGCCTTATGCCATACGCTGTATTCAACTCTTCTTGGGCTGTGCCCAGGTCTATAAACACTCTATGGATGCCGCCAATGGAAGTTAGTATTTCATGCTCAGTCGGATAGTCAGGCTAGTGCATCTCCATCTGAACTGAAGAAGATTTAACATTTTTCCATAAAAAGGAATATGAGCAATATATTATCATACCTTATATCTTGGAAAGATAATATTTCCAAACCTTCATCAGCTCGTCTATGAAACAAAAGTTATAAAACACAATCAATGGAGTCATATGGGTTGGATGAAATAAATGAAAGAGTCACACAGAGGAGGCTCACTGAAAATGAAAATTTCTGTTATTATTCCTTTAAATGAATAGTCACAGTTGTTACTATTCACATATTCCTAGAGCTTTAGCTCTACTATTATGTCATCTCAATGACCTCGTCACAGAATGGCAGAATGGAAAATAATATTAATGAGTCTGATATCTCAATCTTACTTTTTATTAGTTGCTTACATTTCTAAATTTGGGAGTAGTGTCATTAATAGAAAATACATAGTTCTTCACATGCTGTTTCATGAATATGAATTGCTTGACAATTAACTTTTTCCCCTAGCTTTTCCAAGAATTCTTCTTTCACTTAGGTTTGGCAATGACCTTAAAAATATCCTTTATAACATGTCCATATCTGTGCTAGTTTTGGGAAATGAACAACAATTTATATTGTCACTTATTCTCACATATCATACAAGGATTTTCTTGCCTATGGAGCACTGATTGCTACAGTACAAAAATAAAATTATTGGTGGGTTAGGAATGGCTGTTTGAATGCATACAGTCTATACCACCTGATAGGAACTACTAACGCTACAGAACCCCAAGAGCTCCCTGAACTCTCTCCATGTATCAAGATGTTCAATTTCTACTCTGGTTAGTCACTATGCATTCTAGATATAAATGTATATTTTAATGACTACAACTGGTCACTATAGGGGTTGTTATGTCAATAAGATGTTATCACTTGACATTTAATACTTCAAACCAAGACAAAGAAGGGCTAGAGCTACTTTTTAATACTGTAGTTTGTAAAAATCTCCTTACAAAGCAAACTTTTGCAAAACAAGAGAAAATTGCTGACTAACTCCTTCTCCCAATGAAGACAATAGTCTAGGCATTCTGTTCACAGATCAGATTTAAGGAAATCATTATTATCTCAACACCCACCTACTATACTATTTTACATGTGTACTTTGCGCCTGGTTTAGAGGTTTTACAACAATGCTTCATGAAAATGCATGCTACTCCTTCCATTATATTAAAAACAAGCACAAAATGAACATAGGTAAGAAATGGGAAGAGGAAAGACCACATAACTATAAGTCATGGCAAGGTTCTAGTTTTGTAAATGTGATTACGGAGTGTTCATTTGAGATTTATAAGTAAATATGATAGTACCTAATAAATAAATAAAAGCAACTGCACAAAATGATGTTAAGCATATGATATGAGCCAAGAATAATGAACTTCAGCACAACAGAGGTTAAGTGGGATAAATTTTAAACATATAGATCATAACCAGCTGAAAAAAGCAATGATTATAGTAGTACTATTTAGCTAATAAAGTTATATCCTGATGATTGATAAAAAGCATACTTCAGAAATATTACTCCCCTTGAACACCACTTTGAGTCTCTCTCAGTTATGTATACCAATCCTGGTATTTATTCTGATGTAAGTTTTGCTAAAAGTTCTATCTAGAGATGAGGGCAAGTAAAATTCCTGGTAAGGCTATAAAAATTTTGAAGGCTAACAGGATTTAACAGTATAAATAGATAAAGAGAACCTTATGCTTCTCTGACACTAAAAACAACAACAAAAAAATAGGAGTACAGTGTTAAGGAGAACTAGCATCTAGAAAACTCAAACATATTTCAAGTGTTTTTCTCTCCCAAATTATAAATGGAGTTTACCAAGTTATAGTTTGTGTTGAATTCATAATAATGTTTTCTTGACTCATATTTTAGGTTTCATTCATTCACTATATTGAATAAGACTTTTCAATTTTGATTCATTCCTGGTCATCTTACTCAAAGAATTGACAACTAAACTTATCCATATGAATAAACAAGACATTTATTTTTTTTAGGGGGGTACCAGGGATTGAGCTCAGGGGCACTTGACCACTGAGTCACATCTCCAGCCTTATTTTGTATTTTTATTTAGAGACAGGTTCTAACTGAGTTGCTTAGCATCTCGCTTTTGCTGAGGTTGACTTTGAATTTGTGATCTTCCTGCCTCAGCCTCCAAAGCCACTGGAATTATAGGCATGTGCCACTAAGCCTGTGAAGACTTTTTTTTTTTTTTTGGTGCTGAGGATTGAACCCCAGGTCTTGTGCATGCAAGGCAAGTACTCTACCAACTGGGCTATATCCCCAGCCCAAAGAAGACAAGAAGACATTTCTTAAAAGCTTGTTGCCATTTGTACTCTCTTCTCCTCATCTGTTTGATTAAGGTCCATGAACTAACTAAACCAAGCAGGCAAAAGAAAAAGAAAAAGGAAATGACACTAAAAACCTAAAAACATTTTATATATGACATTTGTATAGTACATTTAAAAATTTCTCATCCTTTTTTTGGTGTGTGTGTGTGTGTGAAATAGCCTATCTGCATTCAGAGCAGTTACATCTCCACCTTATAAAGAGAAAATAGGTAACAAATGAAATATTGCCAACATCGTGCATATGCTCCCCGAAAGAGCAGGGCAGCACTCAGTTCTCTGCGCAGCTTATCGGTTTCAGTGCCTTCAGCTCTCTTGTTCTCTATGGGATAGGTTTTTCTTGTATAGCTCAAGATAATCATTAGCATTCTTTCACATCTTGGTGGTTAATTCCTGAAAACAATGTTATTTTCAGGATCAGACATTACTCCGTAGTGCTCACACTTACATACTTTTGTGGGAAGGTTGTTTTCTGTAGGGATTCTAACAAAGAATGACTATGTGCACATAACTGTAATTTGGAAAATGAAAATGAGACAGTGATGGCTGCTTTAATGAGAGATAATGTGTCAACAATAGGATAAAATCTATTCCCCAAGCGAATGCCTACAGCGTAGAGACTGGTGAGCTTTCTTTGCTCATCAACTGTGTAGAAATTCCAATGCATGGAGTTAACTGATATGAAATGTTTCTGAATTCTATTTTTCTGTGCTTGTTACTATTATTTATACAAAATCACTTTCCCACTTGCAGAAAAGTTGAACTTTACTGACTACCCTAACAATAGTTTGCATATACAGAGGAATCATCTTCCATAATTTGAAAACATTTCATTTAAATCAAATGCTATCAGAGAAGCTCAAGAAATAAAAGAGCTGGGAAAAAGAATCTTACTCTGAATACATTTCAAGAAAATAAGCTTCTCTTCAATAACTGGTGAATGACAGCATCATATAATACCTCTTTGAGGACTAAATGAAGATTCCTTTTGAAACCAAATCAGATGGCATATCTGTCTCCTCCACACAGATCACATTAACACAGTAATTGCCAAATTCCACTTTCAAAATGTTATATGTATTCTCAGGAATAAAAAGAGGTGCTAAAAAGCTATCATAAAAGCAACATTAGAAGTGATAAATTGTAGAATCTGAACTGAAAGGGATAAGAATTTACAAAGGAAACTTTGAAAATCTTTTAAGTGGTAATGAAGAATCTCAGATTAGATATAATATGCAAATATCAATTTGTCATGGGACACTGTGAAATCCTCTTCATGGATTTTGAATCACAGATTCTCTAATAGAATGATTCCCCCTTTTTGTGAGAATCAAGTGGTTGCGAATAATGCAGGTGCCACTTACAGCAATAAGCTAACAGCTATATAATAAGGCAGAATATTTCAGAGGACCTGGAATGAGATTTCTATTAAAGTTCGCTTTTGTTCAGAAACTATTCCTTATCTAGTTTTTTTTTTTTAATTTGGCTATTTAAAACTAGAAGGATCATCCCTTTATATCCTGTAAGTAGACAGATGGATAATCAAATCTAATCACTTCCTAAAGAAAAATTGACTGTAAGGAAAGAGAGCAGAATATTGAGTGGATTTTTTTTCCTGTTATCCTATAGGTATTTCTAAGACGCTTAGCTAAAAATGAAATTAATTAATTAGTCTAAATTTTAAATCAATGTGCAAGAACCTTATGTTGGGATCAAATGCCATCTCCAGAGTTTACTGATTAGGGCATAGTTGGCCCTTCTACTACCAAATACAAATGCACCACCCCTTCACCAGTTTCTTAAAAGGCCTTAAGAAACTTGTATGTACTTCACAGTGAGGAAGATTCCCTTTACCTATGAGAAGAGAAGGGAACTTTCCCCATGTGAATTCAAATGACAGAAGGCACCAAGACACCACTTGAAGACTAAGGTATCCTCAGGAAGGAGAGATCAACACTTCATCATCCAGAAATTTTGCTTAAGCAGGAGACTTTCAGATTAGCCTAAATATAAAGACGCCATGGTGACAGATATGGAGCTCAAAATGGGGACCTAAGAAGGCATAGTTGTTTTGTTTTCATTTTAAGTTGAACTGGTGACCTGGATCTACAACCATGATCAAATAATGATCTTTTGTCTCCAAAGGAATACCACTAGCCTGATAAATACCTGTCATCAGTAGACACTAGCTACAAAGTGTCAAATTTGTGATGGTTTCTAGTCTAGACAGCACAAGAGACATGAGCAGAAGGTGGAGATGGTGTATTCAGTCATTTAACAAACACTGATCAAGTCTGATATTTAAGTATACTGTTCAAGCTGGTTTCTGCAGACTGTGCAACCATTAATCAGGCGAAGATCATGCTCAGTAAATTTATGATATAAGCAATTGTAGCATGTACAAAATTATGATTCAGGACAAAAAATAGAAAAAAGTTTGACAAAAGAGAGAAAATATTTGGTACTTTAGTGGAAAAATGATTTATGGCTGTTAATTTATTCATTTTAATATAAATTATCTTAGAAGGTTAAATTATAGTCAATTTCAGAACACATTATCTGAACTTATTTTTTCTTTGTAGGTCAGTTAAATATTTTTAAGGAGTCCATTAAAGACAGATATTTTAAAAAGTAACATTATCAAAACATTTGGGAAACTTAAGAAAATGTGCTATACCTGTCCCCTAGACCTGAAATATGAGCAGCAATAAAATTATTATTTCCATGACATTAAACTTATATGACATTAAACTTTTAGTTTATAATTCAAGTTGGTAATATGCTAAAAGTATCAAGCCACAAACCTGAATGAGAGTCACATCATGTTAATCAAGAGGAACTGTTCCACTCTCTCATTGTCTCCAAAACGATGGACACTTACTTTTTTTTTTGGTACTGGAGATTGAACTCAGGGGCACTCGACCACTGAGCCACATCCCCAGCCCTATTTTGTGTTTTATGTAGAGTCAGGGTCTCACTGAGTTGCTTAGCGCCTCGCCATTGCTCAGGCTGGCTTTGAACTCATGATTCTCCTGTCCTAGCCTCCCTAAGTGCTGGGATTACAGGCTTGCGCCACTGCGCCCAGCTGGACATTTACTTTTAATTATTTTATATATTCTTCCAGCAACTTTTAACACACTATACTTCTAATAACATTTTATCACCATAATCAAGATAACATAGTACATAGCTATTAGAAATGTGTCTCCTACATTTGTTAATTCTACGTTTTAACTATCTATGCAATATTTAACATAATTACCTCAATGTTTTCAGGTAACACCTCTAACAGGAAGCCAAATATAGATTATTAAGCACTTATTCAATTACTTTTCCATCCCTGAAAATTTTTAATATGTATGTACACTATTTTTCCATTAAGATGCTTCTGGAACTGTTACAATAAAATCACCTAAAGTAGATTTTAATTATATATTTGTTTAATTTTATTTTTCAAAAGTAACAATTATATTTTTTAAAATTTCATTTTGGAATATTTTCCTATTTCATAGATAATTTAAGATAATATTTAAATATTTGGTTTCTTTTTGTCATTACCAATGCATATACTATGTCTAGTGGAACATTTGATAAAAACATACAACCTAATCTGCAAGGATAGGGAAAGAATTTATGCAAGCAGTTACACAAGAGAAAGATACCAATTGCTACATAACACATTTAATTATTCCACAGAAATCTCTGTCAGAGAGTGTTATATGAACCTAGGTTTTCGAAAACTTATTTCATATTGACCAAATCTGATCACTCTCCTGTTATTTTAAAATTGTAGCTGATGACCAAAGCTACATTCCTTCAGAGAATCTAGAACAAAGCCCTTAGGAACATCGGGCCATAATGCTATGACAAATTAGGTACCATGCTACTTTGATTTTATCTATAAATTCACAGATAATTACCTAACAAATTACAGTTTGGGATCATACAATCCTATTTTCATATTATTCAACCTGTTTTCTACATTCTTGGTTCTGATATTATTTTTTACTCACATAGCCTTAGTTTTCTATCTCCAATATGCAATAGAATGTTATTTGTGATTATGAAATGTTATTTTACATCTAATATACTTGGTTATTTGACTATTTCCACAGCCCAAGTGATAAGGATGGCAATCATTCAATAGAAACCCAGAAATTATCATTGCCTCAGACATATATGTCCAAGATGCTTTTCAAAAAGGGCACACACATTTTAATTCTCACTGGCAGCAATTATAAATGTTCATTTCACTGTTCTTTCAAAATCAATGGGTTCCCTCATTTTTGAAATTCTTGTTAATTCGGTAAGTGAAAAATTGTTTCAAACTAGTTTTGAAAATTGGCGAGATTGAATGTTTTTTCAAAGGTTTGTTATGTATTGGCACTTTAATAAATTCTTTACATATTTAATATTTAATAATTGGAACATATTTTTATATTTTTAGCAAAATGTTAATAATTTTGTCATTTTTTACAACTAGGCAAAAAATTTTTGAACCACATGAAGGAATGAATGTTTTGAGGAACTTTTAACATCACAAGCATGTGCAAATAGGAAAAATAATATTCTTAAAAACTATTCTTTTCTATAAAATTCTAACTGAATTTTGGAAAAAGGAACATAGAAAATTATTTAAAATATTTTAGAAGAAAGAAATCTATATTGCATTGGTATTAGAGTTTAAAACACTGACATTATCTTTAATATACATGTGTATAGATATGTGTAATATATATGTATATATACGTAATCTCAATAATATGAAAGAATTCAAGTTTGCATGAATTTTTCCACCTGTCATATGCTTTTCATAAATTTAGCAACTCTCAAAAATGTTTATTGATAACAAGATATGAGTAATATTGATGTTTTCAATACTGTCCTTTAAATACAGATTCAGTTAAAAAATTTCTCATTACCACTCATTGGCTTGGTAGGGCATCTTGGATAATTCCTTTAATCGGCCTGGCTTCAATTTAACAGAAGGTTTAAAAGTGGACTTTATATTCTATTAGTATGATATGCTTAAATTAAAACAAAATGACACTGAAACCTAAACATAAAAATAAGTGCATTAGTATAAAATTACCAGTGTTTCTGGTTTTCCTTCCAATAATTATTTTATCAGAATGTTCCCTTTTAATTGTGAGTAACTTTCATCTAAGATAGTTATACTTAAAACTATATTACCGGGGCTGGGTATATAGCTCAGTTGGTAGAGTGCTTGCCTTGAATGCACAAGGCTCTGGATTCAATCCTTAGCACCACACACACACACACACACACACACACACACACACACACACAGTTACCAGATCAATAATTTCACATACATACAAATCTGGGAGGCTATAAAATTCAGAGGGTCAAAGGTTACTGAATATAACATAAATATTAAACACTGAATATATCTGAATTGTAAGTCAATGAAAAATACAATGTCATTCACAGTAATTCATTTGTGGATTACTTTTCTGGTAGTTCCTTCTTTAAGGATCAGATATAACATTCTATTCTGGGTACTCTTTCTAGAAATTAAGTAATTATCCAAGATGCTCCACATGGGAGGCAGAAAGCAAACAGCAGAAGCAGAGTAGATGAAAATGATGCCACTGGATAGGAAACTTGTTATGTTAATTATAATGCCTTGACTTTCTATCTACATCCAGAAACCAATATTTTCTACATGGATCTTTTTTTTGCTATATGTAATTCTTTTCATTTCCATGGAGTGTTCTCAGGCAGTTGCCCCCTCTTATCAACTCTATTTGTGCAATTTGTTCACTGAGCTCATATTCTTACAATAAAATGTTGAGCAAAGAAAAAACAATTTGTTCCCCCTCATGGAGCTGTTACTAGAAAAATGTGGATATGAGAGACCTTAATTCCTGCGTCAGTCTCTACTCTTATGAAGGTATTCTCATCTTTATACTAGCATTAATAAACATGTAATTCCAATGCCTTTCCACTATGAAGGTACAAAATAAACAGTGCTTCCAGAAAACGTAAGAACACATGGCTTCAGGAATTCACTAAGAAAGGATATATTTCAAACATATTCCCAAGTCAAGATAAAAATGATATTATTCAAACTGTTAGCAAAGTGCTTTGAAAAGTTTTTCACAGTAGCAACAAATGAAGTAAGGGACCCCATTGCTTAGCAAAATAAAAATTTCATAAAACAAACATACCAAGTCTGTACTGAAAAATGAAAAACACATAGTTATCATGAGAAGAATTTCACACAGCAGTTTCTAAAATATAAAAACCCTGTAAATAATTATGTGTGTGTGTGTGTATCCCTAAAAAAGAAAAAAACACATTCCTTGTTCATTGCCATGATATCACCATTTATAATTTATGAAACTACAGTTTACATGTCCATAGCTGTGAAGTAGCCATGCCAGATTTTGAAACTTACAATCTTGGCACTGTTTCTCACCTGCAGGATTGTATCCATGCTGATATGTTCATATTTCTCCAGGAAAGCTAATGCTAGTCCATATCTGAAACTAAAGGTGTGTGTTCATTATTTAGTCGTATTTCTTCCTAATTATTCCAGCTGGAGATGGTCCATAATATAATGGAGCAAAATTGCATAAAATATAACTGGCCATCTTCCTACTGGCTAGTCTTTGTTGAGATATTTTAGATCCATAGTAAATCCTACAGCAATGGGCCTTGTCAGCTGAGCTTTATCCTTTATATGTGTATTCTGTGTCTCTATTTCTTAGTGTTGTGAAGTTCTTACATTTTTATTATATTTCTTGTCTGATATGCAAATATAATTTTGCTTATTAGTATTTATACAGAATTACAACCACTCAATCAAAATAATGCACTTCCACCAACAGCCACAATATATACAATCACAATTCTTTCCTATTCTTCTAGACCAAGAAAGCATTTTATGAATTGTAAGCAATTAACATATTTTAATGTGCATTATTAGAATCCTAATAGTGCAGTTGTACCAGAGTTCCCTACCACTATCAACTAATATACCTATAGTTTCCAGCAGTAGAGATGAGCACAGACAGGTTATTTCAACAATAATGAAGAGAATAAGTGACACAATGGGAACAGAACTTACACTTGTCTTTTGATAAGTTTTTGTATTTACTAAATCAAGATAGCCAGTTTCTGTGTCTTGAGAAGAGACAATTCATAGGCCTAGCTATATCATGCTTGAGAATTTACAAATAGATTTTCATTTCCAATAAGATCTAATTTAGTCTACTAAAACACTGCATTCTATCATTTTGTGTGTTGGCATTTATCTTTGCTCAGATAACCACAGGGATTTATGTCTTTATTTAACTTGAAATGAAAGAAAATGAAAAGTTTAGTAGTAGACATTGTTGGAAAATATACCAATATTAAAAGTGCTTAAAGTGATATAAAAAACCCTACATATCTGTTTTCCCTGAAAAATGATTTGCAGACTTTCATAAAACAGTATAATAAAATATACATGAAAACACATAAAATCTCTACATGTAAGTCTGTGGTGTGTACTCTTTTAACTAGGGCAAAAACTATGTTGCACACATTTCCTCTCATCCTGATAATTGAACTCCTTGGTTATTTGAAAATCTGTCTTTTGACTTTGAAGTTAAATCAAGCCCAGTATGGTGGTGAATGCCTGTAATCCCAATGATAGGAGGCTGAGGCATGATGAACCTAAATTTCGAGGTCGGCCTCAGAAATTTAATGAGACCCTCAGCAACTTGGCAAAACCCTATTCTCAAAATAACAAAATAAAAGACAAAAAGGACTTGGAGTGTAGCGGAGTGGTAAAGTGCCCCTGGGTTCAATCCCTAGTACAAAAAATAAAAATAAATTAAAATAATCCTGTGGGTGGGGGGCATTTAGAAGCCTAAACCAGTAACAGGACTTACTGCCCAATTTATACTATTTTGTATACTACAGTTTCAACTAGGATTCTTCTCTATTTTTTGAGAACAACAAAATTAAAATTACAATAGAAGATCAAAACCAGTAGATAAGAATACTGGTTCAGATATATGAGCTATAAAGTCTGAAATGAGACTTCCTTACAAATCAAATTTGATAACTAATGCTGAGGTTGTGTTGACCAAATACTAATTCCCTCTTTAAGAAACCAGAGCTCCTAGGAGAAATAGCTGGTGTCTGGACTATAGATGGACACCTAGAGATAAGCCCAGGACATGTGCCAGTGAGCATGTAAGCTGTCAGAACTGTGCAGAAGAGACTCCAACTGGTCCATCTTGCAATGATTTTAGCATTAAAAAGAAACATGACTATAAATGATCAAAATACATCCAATATTTAAAACTACATCTATCAACAATGGTACTAACAAAAGTTAATAAACACAACTCAAGTTAGTTAGAATCAATGTTTATATCAAAAGTTGGATAAAAAAAACAAACTGGAAAGCATTTATCATGCTTTTTCTAAGTAACAAGAGAGAATTCTCCATTAAAGATTCTAGTTGAAAATATAAATGGAGTACTAATATTAGAAAATCACTGCTTTGAAACCCTAATGAAATAATAGATCCAGATAATGATCAATTAATTTTGTTATACTAAATATTGATGGAGAATTCACAATGCAGAAGTATGAGTAAAAAACCCTGAAACCATTAATGAATTTTAATGTCTCTTAAAGAGAGACAGCCAAGAAAAGAGATGCAAATCAATATGATGTAAAATCAAATACTTTGAACAATATGATCAAACCTCTGAATCTATGCATTTAAAGGTAATAGGAGATAACAGAAGAAGTCACATGGTATCATGAGAAATGAGCCAGTCAAATGAAAAAATGGGAAGTTGTATGGGATGAATTAATCTGCTTCTCTATAATTCAGTGGCAAAAAAGGTGGGACAGGGTTAGGGTTCACTGCACAATAAAAAAATGTATCACAATTATACAGGAACAAGGAGTTCTGGAGTTTTCTTATACAGTACTGTTACTATAGATAACAATGGACTGTACTTTTTTGAGGGAAGATTGAATTCAGGGGCACTCAACCACTGAGTCACATCCCCAGCCCAATTCTGTATTTTATTTAGAGACAGGGACTCACTGAGTATCTTGCTTTCGCTGAGACTGGCTTTGAACTTGAGATCCCCTGCCTTATCCTCCAGAGCTGCTCGGATTACAGGTGCATACCACTTCGCCCCGCTGGACTGTACATTTTAAAAAAGCAAGCAGAGTCAGATGTGGTGGTGCATGCCTGTAATCCTAGCAATTTGGGAGGCTGAGGCAGGAGGATCACAAGTTTGAGGTGAGCCTCAGCAAATTAGTGAGGCCCTAAGCAACTTAGTATGACCCTACTGAATAAAAAATAGAAAGGGATGGGAATGTAACTCAGCAGTAAAGCCCCTGGATACAATCCCCAGTACTAAATAAAGAAATAATTTTGAAGATTTTCATTAGGAAGAAATGATAAATGTCTGAAGAGATAGATATGTTTGATCTGATTTAAATATCACATAAAGTATACATGTATACAAACTCTTTATATTGTCCTATCAATACATGTTACTTTATTTTTATGTACCTGTAAAAAATATAATTTAAAAATATGTATATATACTATGTCATATGTATCATAACTCATAAAATAGACATCAAAATAAATGAAATGAGAGTTTGTTGGGCTCCTAATTTAAATTAGCAAGTCTACAAATATATTTTAGAGAAAATGAAGAAAATCTGAATAAGAACTAGGTATTAGATACTATTAAGGATGTTAGTAGTATAATGCTGGTTAAAAGAATACCATTTATTACAGGCTGAATTTCATTTTCCCAAAATGAAGTGTTGGAAGCCTAACCCCCAATACCTCAGAAGGTGGCCTTTTTGGACAGAGGCTTTACAGAGGTAATGTTATGTGAGGTCCATTAATCATCTCATAAAAGAAGAGATCTAGGCATAGAAATGGACACAAACAGGACTAGGATGTGAAGAGACACAGAAAGAAAACACCATCTATAAGCCAAGAAGAGATGGATGGAACAGTTCCTTCCCTGGGACCTTCATGGAAGCCCATAGCTCTGCCAAAAGCGTGAATTCTGACTTCTAGCCTCCAGAGCTGTAAGATAACTAAATTTTGTTGTTTAAGCCACCCAGTTTGTGGTAGCTTTAAAAATTAAAGCCCTAGTGCCGGGCGCCGTGGCACAAGCCTATAATCCCAGCACTTAGGGAGACTGAGACAGGAGAATTGCAAGTTCAAAGCCAGCCTCAGCAAGGGCAAGGTGCTAAGCAACTCAGTGAGACCCTATCTCTACATAAAAACACAAAAAATAGGGCTGGGGATGTGGCTCAGTGGTCAAGTGCCCCTGAGTTCAATCTCCAGTATCAAAAAAAAAAAAAAAAAATTAAAGCCCTAGAAAATGAATACAGTACTCAAATGTCCTTATTAGTTGGAAATACATTCTGAAGTATTCATATGTGAAATAGCAGGTGTGAGATTTGCATTAAAATTATCTAGCAAAAACAAAGTGGGAGAAGAAATGAAAAAAGAATAGGAATTCTTCACAACTATTGAAGCTTAAGGGTACATGTTACATTTGTTTCTTTATTTGGCGTGACATAAAATAATTCAGAAAAAAAGGCTTAGAATAAGAAAATAAATGCATGACATCAGTGTTTAGGTTTGAACATGAACACACAGCTAAGATTAGGATTGCCTCGCAGAACTACATTCTACTTCCATGTGCATAACACCAAAGAACCCAGCCTGGGAATCTAGCCACTCATCAGTTTAATGATGATGTCTGAACAGACACCTTTCAAAAGAGGTACAAATGGTGAATTAATATATAAAAAAAATATTCAGTATCTTTAGCCATCATGGAAATGAAAATCAAAACTATAATGAATTCTATATAACCCTAATCATAATGTCTATTGACAAAAAACAAAACATAACAAATGCTGGTCAGGATATAGAGAAAAAGGGAACCCATATACACTGTTGGTGGGAATGTAAATTTGCACAACCACTATGGAAAATGATATGGAGTTTCCTCATAAAACTTAAAACTATACCTTACGAACCAGCTCTACCACTCCTGGATATTTATCCAAAGTAAATGAATAAAAGCAAGAATCAATAAATGGGATGGACTTAAACTAAAAAGCTTCTTCTCCGCAAAAGAAACTACCAATGAGGTGAACAGAGAGCCTACATTCTGGGAGCAAATTTTTGCCACATGCACATCAGATAGAGCACTGACCTCCAGGATATATAAAGAACTCAAAAAACTTAATACCAAAAAAACAAACAACCCAATCAATAAATGGGCTAAGGAGCTGAATAGAAATCTCTCAGATGAAGATATACAATCGATAAACATATAAATGAAGAAATGTTCAACGTCTTTAGCCATTAGAGAAATGCAAATCAAAACAACTCTCAGATTTCATCTCACTCCAGTCAGAATGGCAGCTATCCAAAATACCAGCAACAATAGGTGCTGGCGAGGATGTGGAGAAAAAGGTACACTCAAGCATTGCTGGTGGGATTGCAAATTGATGCAACCAATCTGGAAAGCAGTCTGGAGATTTCTTAAAAAACTTGAAATGGAACCACCATTTGATCCAGCTATCCCACTCCTTGGCCTATACCCTAAAGACTTAAAAACAGCACACTACAGTAAAGCAGCCACTTCGATGTTTATAGCAGCACAATTCACAATTGCAAAACTGTGGAAGCAACCCAGATGCCTTCAATAGATGAATGGATAAAGAAACTGTGGCACATATACACAATGGAATATTATTCACCAATAAAAGAGAATAAAATTATGGCGTTTGCAGGCAAATGGATGGAATTGGAGAACATTATGCTAAGTGAAGTAAGCCAATCCCAAAAAACCAAATGCCGAATGTTCTCTCTGATTAGTGGATGATGATACATGAGGGACTTGGGAATGAGGAACATAGGAGAAATGAAGCAACTCTGGATGCGGCAGAAGGGAGGTGGGGGGAGGGTAAGGGGAATGGGTATAGTAAAGATGGTTGATTGAGATTGTCATTACCATCCTTGGTGCATGTATGAAGACACAAATGGTGTGACTCTATCTGGTTTGCAACCGGAGAAATGGAAAAATTGAGCTCTATATATGTACTATGACTGGAAATGCATTTAAATAAATTATAAAATCAAAGCAAAAACAAACAAAAAAATGAAATCAGGATGCAAAAGCATATCTGCATTCCCATCTTTACTGCATCACTATTCATAACAGCCAAGATATAGAATCAGCCTAGGTGCCTTTCAAGGGATGAATGGAAAAAGAAAATATGTATATATATACAATAAATATTACTCAGAAATAAGAACAAAATCCTTTCACTTGTATGTAGGAAAATGGATGGAAATAGAGGAAATATATTAAGAAAAATAATAATACACAGATAGTATCACTCATTTTCTTTACATAAGGAAACTAAAAAAAATCACTTGGAAGTAGCAGAGGGACTATTAGGGAAGGGGACAGAGGACAGGGATGAAAAGGGATGGCAAGAGAGGGTAGAAAGGACAATGAAGTGATCAAAGCACAATATATGTATGTGTGCGCAATTATTTGTACAAAAACATTAAGAACTATAATAAAAAGAATAATACCTATTTTATTATTAAGCACTAAGTATTGAATGAGTAAATAAATACTATTATTTACAAAGTGCAGATTAATTCTTCCCTTATTTTCAATTAATCCCCAAATTTCAATTTATATTGCAGTCACCCATGACATTAACAAACTCAATATAGGAATATAATTTGAATTCCAATCCAGAGTTCACTTATCTATAGACTTAGCTCTGATCTTAATATATTCTGCACAGTTCCATTATATATCTCATTTACTAATTTTTCCCTGTTTTAGACCCAACTCTAGAAAAACAGTGATTGATTTACTCTATGTACTCGGTGAATGAATACCGAGCAGAAATGATACACAAGTGCACATTTTAGAGAGAGGAGAGAAAATTATAAATAGGACAAAGGTCTGTTCTCTGTGAAAAAAAAAAGCTTACAGGAAATGCATAAACAAAAATAACTACTAAAATACATAAAGTTATTAATGAAAAGAGTGTACAAAGAACTAAGGGAGGTCAGTAGATTCCTACTGGCTGCACTGATCAGCATATTCTGTATGGGGAGGAACTTTTGAGCATGAAGCATTTGGGCAAATGGAGTTTGGATGTCAGAGAAGAAATCCAAATGGACTGACCAGGATGAACAAAGGCATATAATTAAGGTTGATGTATAAGGTATAAAAGAAATACAGACAATACTATTGATGAAGGACACAGTTCATTGTCCTCTCAAAAACCTATTTTTTCCTTGGCTAGTCATTTAGAAATTTTATTCCTCATCCTTGCTTATAGTTTAGATCCTGTCCCCAATTTCTTGTCATGACATAGGAATGCAAGTGTTGTGTGCAAGTTATTTCTTGCTTCTTTAAATTCCTTTCCCTGGATTTTCTTTTGTTTCTTACTTTTTCCCCTTTTTACAAGCTAGAAGTTTCTGACACTTTACTAGGCTTCAAATATACATGTGAGAACAGAGCTCTCAGGTGTGGGGTCATCAGAAAGATGACCCTTGAAGATTTGCTGACACAGAGCCAGGACAGACCTCTAGCATATGGATTTAATGTTATGAATTTGGACTTTTTGTGTTTTGTGGTCTTGGAAGGAAAGACAAGAGGGAAGTACTTTTGTTATTGTTCTTTAGTTTTGTTGTTGCATTCTAACCTCATTCCATCACCATTTTCCCGTTATTTCATTATAATTAAGAAGCATTTGTTGGCAGCTGTGTTTGATAGACTGAAGTGTGTACGGATAACAATGTGATGAAAATGTAAAAGAGAACAGACAGGTAAATAGTGGAGAATGTAGAATTGTGTTTACAGCAGATTATCCAGCTACAGTATCAGGCAATAGTGGGGATAGGCTACTTTTAAGTTAGGTCACAGAATCAGGAAGAGAATTTGGAAGATAGAATTATGCTTTGTGAAAAAACATGTTCAATACCAAGTTAAAAACTTAGAAGAGAAACCATCCAGAGAGTAGAACTGAATCTTCAGTTTAGAAAGTCATCTGCTTAAAAAGAAAGCGAGAAAACAACTCCGTGTAATACCGATCATATAGACTGTACAAAACAGATCAGATATGAAAAGGAAGAGGACAGGATTTCACATATCCATGTTTGATCCTAAATAAAAAGGAACTGATAAACCTCTCACTTCAAGTTCCTTTCAAGTAGCAGTAACATGTTAGCTATACATTATCAGACACTAGAAGAAAGGCTTTGAATAGTGATTTCAACTTCTCCCTAGTGATAAAAGTAATATATTATTCTCTTAACATTTTTCTTTATACCTTCTCAGACAATACTTACATGGATTTTATCTTCACTGTCAGAACTTCCTAAATAATTCATATAAAAATTTTGTTTCTGCTGAGATTACGTCAGCAACTGAAGAAAATTAAATTTTGATTTAAGATCTCTAAATTGATTACCTAGGTTGCTCTTTACTCTGTTCCAGCACAGACTCTGAGTATGGAAGCAGTGATTCAGTGATTGCAAGTCTAACGTAGTCCAACACATTCCCATGCATGAATCCCTCTACACCTCTCTTGACAAGTCTTTCCTCTATCTAAATATCACCAGCTACTTCCTGACATCCCTAAAAGAGAAATCTATTTTTAAATGGCTCTATTCATTAGGAAGCCTTCTGATATGGTAGTGTAATCATTTCAATTCTCTGTGGAAGACTTTCAATGTAAGGATAATTCTTTTTAGACATGACTACACTTCAAATATTTGAAGAAACCTATGTCTCCTATAAAATTTCTTTCTACTCTAGACATTTCCAGTTAAAACATCCTTCTCATTTCTATTTTCATTTCTTTGACCTTATTGATAATTCATTTTGGAACAGGTTTATATATACCTATATTCTGTACACATCTAGTACAGACTACAAAATTAAACTGAGTTTGGTCAGTGGTATATAGTTAGGAATTCTCATCAATTATAATTAAACTATTATACTAAGACTGGATTTTTCTAACCTCAAAATTTACTATGGGCCCTTCCTGAATAACAACAAACAACATGAACACAATAAAATTAGTTAAAATTAGCAGTAAAATCTTTTAAAAAGTTTTATATTAGTTCTCATTAAAAATCACTTTAACAGGTTCATTGTATTAGTCTAGCCTATTGAAAAAATTAGTGCATACCAATTCTGTACCCAGATTACACATCACTGCTTATCTGTGGATTTTATCTATCTTCCTTTCAAAAAAATATAAATTTTTAAAAGAATGAATTATAAATTTAGTGGACCACCACCAGACTTCTCCTTCTGGAGTGATGTATTTTCATTACTAAGATCTCATGTACAGATATTCAGTCTGTTATGCTTTAAATGTGTTCCTTGAAAGTTCCTTCATTGGAAACTTGGTCTCCAATGCAGCAGTGCTAAAGTTGGGGAGTGACTGAATTTTGAGGGCTCTGCCTTTTTGAAAATATTAATCCACTCATGGATTAATATAGTAATGGATTATCCAGGGATTGATTTCAGAACCATGAGCTAAATAAACTTTAATTCCTTATAAGTTATTCAATCTACAGTATTCAGTCATAGTATCAGAAAATAGACAGTCACTATTTATTAAATTAATAGGATTAATTTTTCATCTAGACATTATTTCTTTATATTAGTCAAAATTATATCAAAAGTCACTTTGTTGTAAAATGTGTTTGAACAAAGATATACCAAATATACTAATACTGTGAAAAAAATCTCAGCTTTTCTATTTAGAAATTATGACCTATACAATATAGGAAGAAATAAGATAAATACACATATAAGTAATAGTACTGGGCAAAGAATGACAAAACTTAACACAAAAATATGAAGAAATAGATGAAAATAGCAAGAAAAAATTGAGGTGATGTTCCATGATTTTTTAATATATATATGCTACTCCAGGTGATAATTTTTTAAGTAATATTAATCATTGAATGAATTAGTATAATAATTCTGAAATATGAGATAAATAGTACTTTGGGGCTGTACTTGTTTTCTTGAACACACATAAAAACTTTGATTCACCAATGGCTCAGTAATTCCTCTACAAATACTTGAGTAATGCAGAGATAATTAGCGCTTTTAGGTATTTCCTAACTTGCTAAATGTCTCAATTCTTATTCCTACCAGTAGTTTTTTCTGTTTTATTTTTGTTGTTGCTGTTGTTGTTTCCTATGGGTGAGAAAACAGAAAAAAAGTGTGGTGTTCTCTCCATTTCTATTTATTGCTGATTAAAGTTGCCAAGTGAGTGGGGGCTATTTTGTTACTGTGCCTTTATTGTTGTTATATGGACTGGAGATCAGGTACATAGTTTAGAAATTTTGATCTGTACTAAATAGGAAGAAATAAGATAAATACAAACATATAAGTTATAGTATTGGAAAATAAAAGGAGAATACTTGCTACAGGATTACAGGGAAACAATGAAGAGTCCTGCAGATGGAGACAGTTTTCTGTGAGGGAAGTTGTGTCAGCAAGGGCAACACACACTCTCACAAAAGAAAAGCTGCTGCCATGTCTACAAGGTGGCAGAGAAAAATTGAAATGTCCAGATAAGAGAGAATATAGAGTGTATTGAGTAACAGGGTAGATTCTAATGTGGAAAAGACTAAAGGCTAGAAAAATCTTTGCTGGAATGAGTTGGGTGGTATATGGTTACATAGTAAAACCTTTGGAATATCTATTTTAGAAATAAGAAGAACAAAAGAGTTCTGTTTGGTAATTATAAGCCCAGTGTTAACCCATGAAAGTGAATCAGATCTTCCAAAGAAAGTGGGATAAAAGTACAGAGGAGAGATGTCTGGGAAACCCAACATTTCTGGAGTGTGGGGACAATTAGACCTGGAGAGCTCTGCCCAGCAGAGCCCAAGGCATGGCTGCTTCTATTAGCTTTCAAAGGACAGGGCTACTTGCCACAGTTACAGATGTGTGACCACAGTCGGGGACAGCTTCAGGACCCAAAGAGATAGCCACTGCAGCAGCCTTCCTACTAAGATGTGTGGATGACATTGTCACTCCAGTGGGCCTGAGAGGCAGAGCATGGAATCAAGGAGGATTATTTCCAATCCCTGAACCTTAAGATCTGAGGTAGTCTGTCTTGTAGTTAGGACTTAGGGATCCTTTACTCCTTCTTTGGTATTTTGCCCCTTAGAAAAGAAGTCTTTATCTTATCCTGTCCCCAGTGACTGAATTTTGGAAGCACATGACTTTTTCATTTCACAGGTTTACAGGTGTAGAGTAATTCACCTTAGAATGAGTCATACTTTCCTTGCGTCTTATCTATATCTAACTTAGGTGATGTTCAGAAGAGATTTTGGATTTAGACATTAGAGTTGATTCTAGAAGCAGCTAAGACTTTCAAGGCTATTGGCATGTAATGAATGCATTTTGCACGCATGAAGGACATGAATGTGGGTGGGGGACTGACTACTCATGAAATGTGATAGCTTGATTGTTTGCATCTCATCAAAATTTATATGCTGAATTCCTATCAATTATGATAGTGTCAAAAGGTCCCAGATCTTTGGATATAATCCATGAGGGCAGAGCCTTCATGAATAGCATTAGTACCAATATAAAACAATCCCCAGAGAGCTCTACCAGCCTTTATACCATGTGAAAATATAGCAAGCAGATAGTAACTGGCCACTTGGAAGAGGGGCCTCACCAGAAACCCATGTGTAACTTCAGCCTCCAGAGATGTGAGAAATGAATTCTTATAAACCATCTTCAGTGGACCTTTGCTACAACTCCTCAATCTAAAGCAGAAACGCAGTTGCAAAAGACAGAAGAATGGAGTTTCTTTCTTTAATCTGCTGCTTGAAAATAAGACTAAGAAATCTTTGTGTTAATAATTTTACAAACCTTGACTATTTTGGCTTTTGGCCTTTTTCAATAAGCATAAGAGTTTTGTGAGATTTATCTTTATTGTTTAACTCGATGTTATTTTTAAAAATCTGAGATCCAAATAGTAGTGTCATTCCCTTTGTAATTGCTGCTGCCCCTTTTCTTCCTGGAATGAAGAACTAATATCTCTGAGGTGGTGTAAGGATAAATGGGAAGCCTTCCAATGAGTTCCCATGGTGATTATAAGGAAGTACAAACTCCTTACAGTAGTCAGTAAGTCTTACAGGAACTGTATCCTGCCCCTCTGACCTCCTCACATTTTACCTTCCATCCTATGTGCTTCTTTGTGATCCTGCTCTAGTATCATCCTGCCTTGGGGATTTTGCCCCTGTCACTTACTCTACCTAGAATGTGAGTGCTTTGTTCTGATAGTTTGGATCTTGAATCAATGTCATTTTCTTGGCACAGATTTCCCTATCTTGGTTATTGTAGCCTTCCTCATTAAGTACTCTATTCCATTACCCAGTCTAAACTTCTTTATGGCAGACACTGTTATCTAGTTTTCCTAATTTTAGTGCTGCTCTGGTATCCACCAATCCATCCACACATTAACTCAATGGAGGCAAGGACTCTGTTTCTTTCTTTCATGAACCTGCTGGTCTGGGAAGAGTGCCTGGCAGGAAGAAGGCCCTCAGTATATGAACCTCAGTAAAATGAATTAATGACTTAATGAAGACAAGTTATACTTTGGTCTAAAAGAAACCTTATTGTTGATGTAAAGTAAATTGAATTTTGAGAGACTGTGCCATGAAGTCAGCACGAAATATGTTTACAGGAAGAAATATGGTCATTTTATGATACCAAAGATATCTAGTTAAATAATCAGACATTTTAGAATTTTATGTGGAAATGGTTAACTCATAAGAGGATTTTATTTATTTATTTATTTACTTACTTATTTATTTTGTGGTGCTGGGGATTAAGCCCAGGGCCTTGTTGTACATGCAGAGCAAGCACTTTATCAACTGAGCTATATCCCCAGCCCTTTCTGTTGTTTTTTGGTAGTTCCAACTCCAGTAGCCCTAAATGTGACTTACATATTCCTGAGAATAAAAGTTGTTTTCATTAACTTTCTGTGTATTGCACAAATAGGAGAAGAAATGAAAATGAACATGTGCTATAGATTCATATTTTTTTTAATTTTTATTTTTTTAAATTTTGAGGCAGAGTCTTGCTAAATTGCTTAGGGCCTCACTAATTTGCTGAGGTTGCTCTCAAACTTGTGATCCGCCTGCCTCAGCCTCCTGAGCCCCTGGGATTACTACCCTGACAATAAACACATCATTAAACAAGAAATACCAATACAGTAATGAAGCATCCAGATCAGGAAGTCTGTCTTCATTATATTGAATGAGCAGGAAAAGCATGAAAAGAAATTTAAAAGACATGAAGACAAAGAATATAGCTGAACAACTTATAGCCATATGTGGTTGGGTCTACCCCAAAAAGAAAAAAAAAATTTTAAAGAAAAATACCTGCAGGGCCTACATACACTAATTTTTTTCTAGCCAGTTGAACACATAAACACAACAATTTATAATAAAACTATAGTTCAGTAAACTGAAATCTTGCTAAGAGTCCTAGAACTGGTATATGCTATTGCCTTGAAACAGTGAGAATTACTGGAAAATGCCCATTGTGTGCCATGAATTGACTTAAGATTGTATTTTCTTTGCATATTTGAAGGATCAAAAATATTAAAATAAAAATATTTTCTGCTTACATCTGATTTTGACCTCTGAAAATGCATAAAAATGTCAGATGAAAATACAATGGTGCTTTGGAAACTACTTGTTCTAGAGTTTTCTTTTGATTTTTCTAACACTAAAATTTTTGCTGTAAAGCAATTCACAGCACATAAACATTTAGTATGATCTCAATTCCTCTACAGCTCAAAATCACCCATAAAGTTTCAAAGACCCCAAAATTAGAGGAGCATAAAATCATAAATCAAATTCTCCATTGTACTTACTGAAATGGTATCAACCTTTCAAGTGCCAAAGATTTGAATGACTTATGAAGAGATGCCTTGTTCTATCGACATCATAAATCTATCATAGTCCATGCCAAGGTCCATACTTAACAGTACTTCAACTGTGAATGCTAATTTAAATCCACAGTTCAATGATTTTCTTAAGAGATGACAGCATAATGTTGAAATTATTGATGTCAGTCTCTTATAAAGCAGATTCCCTGGGGAGGTACTCAAAATCCCTGATTTCACTGTGAAGGTGGCAGCCATATATGAGTTGGATGAAAGAATGGAAAGAAATTAGGACCCATGCATCATACTCATTAAATGTGTTCTTTTCTAAATCTCAATCACAATTCAAAGCTGAAATTTGAAACTCTGCTATGTTTCCACACAATGCACATCCAAAATAGACCAAATAGATTGCAAGGAAAATCTTAATACTATATATTTCCAATGTTAGTTATCTTACAATTTGGTAAGATATCTTATAATTTGGTAAGATTTATCTTAATGTATATAGTTATTCCATGTTTATAATATATGCATTTCTTCTAAGCAAATCTACAATACTGGATGACTTACAGAAAACTTGAGAGATGAAAGAAAGCATTAGCTAACTGAAAATAAGAAATTAAACAAATTCTATGGTAGAAGTATTTGCTTAATTACCTCAAGTATTGAGAATTTTATATATGCCCAATACAGCGCTGGGCAAATATTGAATACATAGTATATTTAATACTTTGTGTTACAGCTCTTGTGTGGAAAAAAGAAGGAATCATTTAACCCTTTCCCTCTGTTATTTTTGGTGACCTTTTTCTACTAATTAGAGAAAGAGACTAATAACTTGAGATTCTAAGAAAAACTACATAAGCATTTTACCAGTAATAATAGAATGAACTGCAATGTAAAAATTTTCTAGCATGTAAATTCTGATACATATTGTCCTTAAGGCTAAGAACCATTCATAAATGACAGCTGCAGAATATCTGAAAAGTCAAGGAACAGAAAATACACTAAGCTAGTATTCTCTATCATACATCCTGAGTTAAAAATTCATTGACCTCTATTTCTTAATGTTGGAAAATTAATATTAAAGTTTCTTCAAATTAACACTCAATAAATCACTTCAAGTGAGCATTAATAAGTGCACCTTTCCCCTTTTCTAATTTACTCATATGCTGTGGGGATACACTGAGAAGAATGTGTAATACCTAAAATAGAGTAAATGCCCAATAATCATTGTGGATTTCTAGAAATAGTCTAGTAGGCTCAAACACTTACTAAAATGTAGTAACACTAGGGTTAAGAATTGTAACTCAGAAGTGGACAATAAAGCCACCAACAGCAGACGTAAGGAGTTAATTTCAGTTTTAATCTTAGCAAGGTGACTACCATACCATTGGCCCAGATTTTACTCATTTGGGTTTGGTTTTGAAAATGGTAGAGGCAATAATTCCTACAATTATCAACGGCAGGTTAAAAGAAAAGTCTGTTTGGTATATTTTTCTTCCTTTAAGCAGGGTGCATCATTGTTCGAAATCTCAAAGATGAAAAATGTGCCCAAGTTCTTGAGAAATATGATAACTTAAGCCACCCTCCATTCGTGAACTGCTGGTTGGATTCAGCAAGTGAAATTTAATCACAAAGTCTCTCCAGACTAAAACGATTCTGTCCTACTCCCGAGTTTCCCAGTATGGGAAAGGAGATTCTTTAAGTACCTCTAACACTAATTTTACAAATCAGAACACTGGAAAATCTTGAGATGTCTTCTCTAAGATCAGAAACCTAGTAATACTGGTATTGAGTCTAGAGCAGCACCTTGTAACTCAACCTGTATACTTCCATTATATCTTGTGGAACATTAAATCAGGCATGTATTAATTTATATATGACAAATTTTCCTATGTAGTTGACAAATCACATAGGAATAACAGCCTTAACCAAGGGGTCTTTCTCTTTGTCTTCTCATCTTCCCTCTCCACTGATTATCAAAAGATCACACATTGCTTTCTCTTACACAGCAGCCACCCATTAGCCCCCTTAGGAGGAGGTCACACCGCAATAATATTCTTTCTTCTTTCTCACTTCTCTTTTATTCCTGTGCCAGCAGAAAGCCAGAGGTCCTATTCCATCTCCCATGAGGTAAACCACTAGATAATATAAGCATGGTTATCTGTAAAATATAGATTAACTATATTTCATCTCTTCATATACCCCAATTTCTAACTTTATAATATGTTTGCATTTTCTTGCAAAGCTTACTGATTAAACAGAAGATCATTTGAAGAATAAGGAGTAGAAAAAGTGGCTCTGCCAGTCAGAGTAAAAAGGTAATCATGATGACCTTTTGCAAAAGTTTGTTTTAGGATTGTGAGTGGTTTATAGATTTTCACAGAAGAGTAAGGGAAGGGTTTGAATAAGGGGATAGCTAGTTGATTATACAGAGAGATGATAATTTAGGAATAAATATTAAGGATGCTGCCCCTGGCACCATTACAGTGATTTTCAGCAGTGCTGCTAGATTATTAATTTGGTTATCACTACTGTGAATAACCTGCAAACACTGCACACATCAACATGCAAAGCTCACGTCATATGGGCTTAGCCTGTATCACAGGTTGATGGTGCTGTGGTAAGAGAGCAGACTATGCTGCTTTTGTTTGCACAGAGGGATAAGTGGGGTGCTGCATTTTTGGAAAATGTGCCACCTCCTCAAACTGTATATAGAACAAATATTCAGTGGCTGGGTGCCAAATTCCAGCTAGTCTTTATGATAGGGACGGGATGGAAATCAACTATTCTTGGAGAGGGGTTAATTTCACATCTCAGTATATTTGCTCAGCAGTATAAAGAGATAAGCAAGCCATGGTAGGCAAGTTTGTAAATATGAATATTTAAGTACCACAATGCTTTTTAAAAGAAAAAAGGTCACCTAAGTTTAAAGGACAGTGTATGCAGTGAGTATGACACAATCAACACCTGCATGTTCATTTCAGGTTCTGAATCATCCAATTAATTTTGGAATCACTCACTAGCAGTTATATAGTTGAAGACTACCTGCCTTCCATTGTCAGGAACTTTACCAAAGAGAATGAGATTCTTCATTCCAAGAACCAATGGAAAATAACCATGTATCAATCATTCACCTAAATTTCAAAGGCTCAGTATAATTTCTTATACCCTGACTTCATTAATGAACAGTTTTCTGTTAAAGAGACTGGCTTACAGATGATGCTTATATTTCTGGTATGCCTGCATTTGCATACCAAAATCATCAGTCCTTCATGGCACCTATCCAGGATGATATCCTTCTTGTCTCTTGGACTTTAAAAAGGAAGAACATTAGCTCATTCAAAATTAAAAACACATCAATGATTATTTTCCAGAAGGAATGATGGAAAATCATCTTTTGCATATAGACATACAGCAGAAATTTGTTGGTTGCCTCCCACACATCTAATTTCTACTTCTGTCACCAACTTCACCTAGAATTTCCTCTGGTGAATCCCTTGACCTCATTCTCAGTCTTTTGACCTATAGATTCAGGAGGGCACATGCTTAACCCAGATAGTAAATGACATGCTCTTGAGTGCAAACTTCAGGGATGAGTGTACAGCCCAGATCAAGCCAATAAACCCAAAGGCAGTATTTTCTGGGGCTTCCAGAAGGGCATTGTCCCCCTCTTTTAAGGGGAGTACCAGAAGAAATTCTTTCTCTTTATCTGAAGACTGCCTGCCTTTCATTCTCAGGACTTTATGAGTCTTGATCTCTCTGTAACTTGTGGGACGCCAACCTGGAGGATATGCCTGAGAGGGTAGAACACTATTAGAGAACAGCAACAGCAGAGAATCCAAACCAAAGTCCAATGACCTTCAAACCTTTAGCTACAACATGGAAACCAGAGAGCACTGAAAACATTCAAACATGCACTAAATTTATATATGGAGTCAGAAAAACTCTTTGTAGATACATAAGTCAAATTATTATTTTTTGTATTTTTTAAGCCAAATTAGGTTTTATACCACATATAACTGAAAGATTCCTAATTCAGGAAGAAACCAGAAAAAGATTAAAAAATACATCCTTTTTCATAAAAACAAAAATGTGGATATTATTATTAACAAAAAAAAAAAACCCTAGTGAACAATCAGAAGAAACAGGAGGAATTAGATTGAAACACCATGTTTGTAATGTCAAATTATTTTCACAAATGACTATCCTTCTTTTAGACCAAAAATATCAATTTGATAAAAGCCATATCAATTAACTGTTTTCCACAGCTACATGGGGGAAAAAATCATGCCTGTAAAAAATGCTTGCAGAGGAACTCTGAAGAGAAATCAAGCTTAAAACATGACAGAGCTCCAAAGGGAAATCATGATGTCAAAATAGTTATGATACCAAAAGTTAATGAGAAGATGTTAGTGTGCCATTGTGTGCACACTTACCCAAGAGTACAAAGAGGAAGAAGAAAATGGGATATTTAGAGCAAAATATTTAGAAAAATTAACTTTCAAAAATATTATTTTAGCTCTTCATTTTTAAAATGCAACATGGAAACCAGAGAGCATTGAAAACATTCAAACATGCACTAAATTTATAGCAAAATGCAAAATGTATTTGATGACTCAGTATAAAATTAACTATAATTTAATTTAAAACTAATTAAATTAATATAATTATAAATAATTATAAATTAAATTATATTATTATTATGTAAAATCCAAACTCAAAATGGAGTCACTCTGGCTCAGGCCTGCATGTATCAGCTAACCTGCTCTTTGTGCTTCTGTGATTAATGCTTTGCTATGCTTGCTTCTCACGGATGGGGGTGCAAAACCACAAGCTGCCAGACCCCCTGGCCAGTTACCTAAAGTTCCAGGAACTGAAAGGGAACATAGGAGGCACTGTCATGGTTGCACTGTAAATAACTATAGGTTGAATATCTGCCAAATCATGTTTACCTGAGTCATGTAGCTAGCCCACCCTATAATAATCTCTGAAACCCTCACTTCGGGTTCACTCTCTGAAGGAAAGGAGAGCTGACCCCAATCGATTGGCCTGTGTGCCTATTTCCTCAATAAACTTTGCTGCTTCTGCAGAGTTGTCTGGGCTGCACTTCTTGGGGAGAGGTGTGGGTTGGATGCAACAATTAATTATTATAATTATTATTATATTATTAATATAATTTAATTTATAACTAATTAAGTATAAATTATTCCAAAAAGGCAGAAGCTATGAACTTGCTTTAGATTCTGCTTGGTAAACTTGAGTACTGTATTGACTCCTTCCTATTGTCAGTTACCCTGCACATTCGCGCACAAGGCTACTGTTTGAAATGGCTTCACCCAAGCATCATGAAGAATGACATGCTTGAATACGTGAAAATTACAAAAATGCCAATTAACCTACTTACATGAGTTCACTGGTCCTTATTAACTGAACAAATGTGAATTTAGCATATTGTACTTCTTCAATTTCCTTTTTTATTTTTAATCTTAGTATTGTGAAAAATTAAGGTATTGAGTGCCCCCAATGAGGACAATAAATTGTATGTAAGTATGTTTTTTGTTGTGGGGTAGTATTGGGCAGGGAGTTATATCATGGAAATCAGCATATGTTATTTTGTAGGTGGCTGACGCAGTAAAGTGTAAAGATGTGGTATCAGTGTGCCAAGTGTGCACACGCAGATATTTCTTCAAGTTGGGCAAATAAATAATTCTTCTCAACCAGCTGACCTATGGTATTCTAGAATTCTAGAAGCAGAATTCTAACCTCAGAAACATACTATATTTGTGGAGGCGGATGGGCAGATGATCATGAGATCAACAGACCAGAAATACTGAGGCAGAGGCAACTCGCTAAATTCTCTTTGAGAAAGAAACATCCATACAAACCTTTAACATCTCTATATACACATAATTAATTTCTTGAGAAAATTTATGCTAAAATCATATATATGTCTGTGACACTAAAGAGTTGTTTAGAACAAAACACTTAACATTTCCACAATTGATCTACACATCACATGCTCAAACAGATAGGAATGTGTACATAATTTGGAACACTGTGCTTGTCAAAAAATCATTTTTTATTTTATACCTGAATTTATGCTTTATATTTAATTTAATAATCTATAACAGATATCTTTATGGAGAAACATTTCTGAAAGAAAGTTGAAGAACTAATAAGCTAAATCCACTTAAAACAATTTGATAGTATAGATAGGTACTTAAGACCAATAAACCCTCAATAGCACCACTCTGCTTTTATATACAGTCTGGTGACAATTCAGGCTGTGAAGCACACAGAATCAGCTAGGTCCTACACCATCATCATTTCTACTATTTTTTTCTATTCTGAGAGCCCCATCTCCTTTGTTATTGAAAAACAAGCTGTTAAATCCATGTTTTATCATTGCAATTTTGCTTCAGATCTTAGCAAGTAGTGATGGACATATTTATGGAATATTCATTTTTATTTTATGTAGAATGTTTAAATTGTACAATAATTAATATAGAAATTTTTAAATCCCTACAAATTAAAAAATTTTATTTTTAGCTCTTAACCTAGTTTATATTTCATGAATGCCTATGTTCTAATTTATGGTCCTGATTTAGCTTTTTGCTTCATGTTTTCCCCAATTCCATGTGATGAAAGATTTACTTACCTTAGGCCATTTACGCTTGTCCCTTCTTCCACAATGTAACTCTTCTAAATTACTACCTTGTGTACAGTGTATGACTTCAAAACACTCCACATTTGGGCAATTCAATTACAGCTCTATATGGGAAATATTTGAATTTACCAGTCATGATTAATTGAAATAGTTTAGGGCTATCTATGGAAAATGAAGATTAAGTACAAGTATAAAAATGGCAAAGGTTAAATTCTCTCAAGTTTCCATTTGATTCTTTCATCAGAAGAGCAGTGAAAGAATTCCATCCTTCATGATTGTTCTGATCACTTCCTAGTTCCTTCTTCTCAGTCATCCCATCAGAAGGAAACAGGTGGCAAGTTTACATATATACCACAGGCATTGTCACCTCTGGCTGTACTTCCTGAGAATGATTTCTGACTCATGACGGATTACTTCTTTTCTCTTTTCTGATATAAGAGGAGAGAGAGTTCAAAGATCTTTTCCTCTGTAATATTTCATATAAATCAGCACACTGAGCTGGAAGGTCATCATGCTTCTGGATAATAAACCCTCTCTCTCCATGAAGCCAGGTACTAAATCAGCAGAGCTCGCTGCTTGAGAATGAGGAGAACTGTGTTGGAACTACTTCATACTCCTTAAAATTAAATTTCTGATTTGTTAGCAATAGCCATATCTATCTAACTAGCTTAGTAGGGAGATTCCAAATCTCTATCATGGGAAGCGCGAACCTCTGAGCCGTGTTCCAAACTAGGATGTACCACACCATCAAATCACTCACTTTTACTTATTCTCACAAGTAGTCAGTGAGTTCCCCAAGTATTTGAATTCATTCTGAACTATTCTCTCTTTAATGGTGTTCTCTGTTCCTTTTTTAAAGTCACCTTTTGCTTCTGAGAAGTGAGCATTTTCAGATACCAAACTAAACAATGCTCTCGAGATACCAACAGAAAAAAAGTATATGTTGTCTAAAATCCTAAAACATTGAAAATGATTGTCCAAAAGTATAGTTGCTATTATCACACTAGAAGCAATTTATGTGATTAATTTCCTAGAAGAGGCTGTTGTCAATGATAAGCAAAGCTGCATAACATGAACATGTGTGAACTTTCTAATGTAAAAATCTACAATATGGATATTAAAGCATTAGTAATTTGCAAAGCCTGAAGAATTATATTAGTCATTTTTTTCTATGACAGATTATAAGGGATATAGTCAGAAAACAAGCACAGAACACAGAACAGAAGAAAGTTGAGATTTTATTAACAATTCTGTTAATAAAATACCAAGATAATTGTTAATGAAGTACCAAATAATTGAGCTCACAGACAAGTCAAAATCAAGAATAAATAAATATTTTAAATTAAGCACCTGAGGTGTTAGAAATGAATATACATATCAGAACACCCAAGGAACTAAGTAGAGACCATTACCTGGAATATGATTCCAAACTATTCATTACACTGAAAAAACAACAAACAAACAAAAAAATCCCTCAAATTTTCCTTAAGGTAAAGACATGTTCAAATTAAAACTAATATTGACTCTCCTCTCAAATTATAGAAATGGTGCTGGGTTTGGTGGCTCATGCCTATAATCTCAGCTGCTCGGGATGCTAAGGCAGGAGGATTCCAAGTTCAAAGCAGCTTCGACAACTTAGCAAGGCTCTAAGCAACTTAGTGAGACCCTGTCTCAAAAATAAAAAAGGCAGGGGATATGGCTCAGTAGTTAAGCATACCTGGGTTCAATCAGTGTCAAAAAAAGAAATAAAAATTATATAAATGGTGTCATCCTGAATTAAGGAACAATAAAATAAAAAGAATAAAATAATGAAACAAAATAATATTACTAAAATGGATTTCAACTGACATGAGAATTTTATTTATTTTCTAATGCCTATAGAAAAGCACTGATATTTTATCATGGATTTAAATTCAAAGATAGCAAAACCTGTCAAGGATATAATTAGTAAAAACAACTTACTTGCTGGAATACCCCATACACAGAAACTAAATTGATTTCCCACCTCCTATGAATCAATCTCAATCATTTCATGGAAAGATAATCTTCCTCCTTCCAGAGGAAGTTGTAAACTGGTTTAATGACTGCATTCTTAATATTAAGTTATTAAATAAAAAAAAGCAGAATTTAGAGGATGATTTTTGGATGCTCTCACATGGCCTCCTTTTGGCCTCCCTCAGTGTACCTTGAAAAGTTTTACAGAAAAGAGACAAGGCAATCTGTGCCAACTACTCATCTGACAAAGAGTTAATATCCATAATGTATAAGGAACTCAAACTCAACAAAAGTAATCCAGTTTAAAACCAGGCAAATTACACAAATACACACTTTTCAAAAGAAATACAAATGTCCAACAAATACATGAATAAAATGTTCAATATCATTAGCCACCAGGAAAATCAAAATTGCAGTGACATACCATCTCATCCCTGTTAAAATAGTCATTATGGAAACAAAGAAGTAACATATGCTGGCAAAGATGTGGAGAAAACAAACTCTTGGCAGGCATGATGGCTCAAGCCTGTAATCCCAGCACTTAGGGAGGCTGAGACAGGAGAATCACGAGTTCAAAGCCAGCCTCAGCAATGGCGAGGTGCGAAGCAACTCATTGAGACCCTGTCTCTACATAAAACACAAAAAAAAATAGGGCTGGGGATGTGGTTCAGTGGTCGAGTACCCCTGAGTTCAATCTCCAGTACCCAAAACAAACAAACTCTTGTAGTACTATTGGTGGGAATGTACATTCATATTTCCATTACAAAGAATAATTAGGAGTTACTCAAAACAAAACTAAAAACTAAAAATAGAACCACTATATGAACCAGCAACTTCACTACTTGTTATATATCCAAGGGAAATAATATCAGCATACAAAAGAGATAACTGAATGCCTATGTTTTTAGCAGCACTATATACAATAGCTAAGATATGGAACCAGCCGAGATGCCTATCAACGGATGGATGGACAAAGACAATGTGCTATATATACACAATGGAGTATTATTCAACCATAAAAAGCATGAAATCCTGACATGTGAAGCAATATAGATGGAACTAGAGGATATTATGTTAAATGAAATAGGCCAGACACAGAGAGACAAATAGCTCATGTTTGCTCTCATAAGCGGAAGCTAAAAAACTGTCCCCCTGAATGTAAAACAGTGTTTAATAGAGATTGGTAAAGGTGTGTGTGAGAAGGGAAGGGGACAAAGGGAGGTTGATCAGGGCAAGCCATATGCATGTATCAAAATAACACACTGAGTCTCATTAATAGGTAAAATTAATACATGCTAATCAAATATAATTTTAAAAATTTTAACAAAACCATCTGCTAGGCACAGTTGTACAGTACTAAGTTCTTTCCTTGTATTTTATTAAACCCCAATCCCGCCATGATCCTCTTCCCAAAATGAACTATAGAGTAACAGTAATTAGTCTCATTTTATAGACGAGAAAAGTGAGGCTCTGAGAGTTTAAAGTTTGTCCAAAGCAACAAGATAGTAATGAGGGGAGCTCAAAATTGAAATGGGATGATATGAACTCCAAAATATTGTAACGACTCTTCAGGATATCTTTATGCTTTGAAAAATTGAGGCATAATCTCCATAGGCATATTTATACATTCTTTTTGTACCAAAACACTCTCTTTACACTGCTTAATATTCCAAGCCCCTGAATGACTCTTGTATGGGAACATACATTCCCTTTTGTATTTCTCTATTAATTTTAGTACTCCACAGAACTAAAATAAACACCAACTAATATAAAATAATGGTCAGAATTCTCTGCATTTCAGTTCCTTTATAAAAGCAAGTGAATGATTTTCTCACAATACAAATGTTTGCCCTTAATGTGTGAAATAGGTTAATAAAAACAGCACAATGTTTTCTTCTCATACTTCAATTTCCAGAATATATTTATATATCTACATATATATGTGTGTATATATACATATATATATGCAGAAATGCTGTATTTGGTTGGTTATATTCACTAAAGAAAATGTTTCCTTTCTGCTTAGTTTTGTACATACAGTGATGAGCAGTTTCATTGCCATTTGAACATAAAGAATCTTCAAAATTGTGAAGTTTGAACATTCCAGAAGTAAGTGAGATAAGTAATAATAAGTGAGATGGTCTACTTAAGTTTCAAATTCTACCAATAAGAAAAAACAGAATCTGCAATAATACCACAGGTAGTTTCTCTAAACAGAATGGAATCGACAGTAATTCTAGTGATAAATTAATTAATTTCCAAGTTACTATTATGTTCAGAAACTTGTTCCTACATTACAGTATTTCCCAAACATATTATTCTTGTATAGTACTTCTATAACTAGGTTGTATTAAGATGCCAGAACTTCAATTTCCCAAAGAGATTGACACTTTCAGGTAATCTCCACAATTTTAGAAGCAATTCAATCTATTTTGATTTAAAATTGATTAGCATCTTTGGAAATAATATGTAGTGAATTGCTGAGCTAATCAAGGTAAATGGAGCCATGCATTAAACATTCAAGAATGTTATTCAAATCACAAAATAACCCACATTTCCAAGCTCCAAATCAACAAATTAAAGCTGCCCTTTGCAAAGCTTAATTTCTCTGGCTCATCAGTATTGTTGTGTACATTTATATAGTTATCAAACACTAACAACATGCTCCTGAAATAGGAAACAGCTTGTCCTCCCTATCTGGGCACATCAATTAAGCAAAGGCCAAGGAGGACAAAAAATAATGAAAATATAATCACCAAGTACATTTATCCTGCATATTTGGTTTTCAAATGACAAAGTACTCTGCAAGTACACAAAACTTATATTAGTCAAAATCACCAAAATAGTTTTGGGCACAACAGGAGTTTTATCAAACAGTAGGTGTTGAATATAATTTAATTGATATTGATCTTAAGTTATTAATTTTAAATTCAAAATTGTAAAGCAATTTAGAGATCAGTATACTTTTAAGATAATCTGCTTAAAGTAGGAATTTGGAATGTATGCAGGTCACATCTGTTAACTCGTCCATAGACACTTCAGTTCCCTTGGATTTAAATCCATAAGAAACTCTGAGGAAAACAAGGGAGATAGGAAGGGTAAAGGTACTGTAATCATCAGGTAGGCTCAGTCTTAGGATGACTCCAGGTGATTCCAGACCTGCCTGCACAAGACTACGTATAGGTTCATTAAGCTTTCAGCACACGATCACAACTGAGACATCCATGTTTTTATTTTGCTATCCATCATATTAGAAGCTGCTTTTTTTTTTTTGCCTTAGTTTGTCAGAGAAACAAAATGTCCTTATTTCTTCCTTTAGCTGCTTACAACTTGAAAGGTATATCAAATAGGAACACCACATCACAGTTGAAATATTATTTTTCCCCCAAAACAATCTTCAGGCAGTGGAACTGACAATATATTTCAGTTAACACTTGAGGGCAAATCAAGGACAAATAAAAAGACCTGGGTTTTGAGGTTTTTCTTTTAAATGTAAAGCATCTTTTTTAAAGGATGAGTTTTTTTTTTTTTTAAATAGACTTTGGTGTGAAAAGGATGTTGTTGAAGGTATGCATCCTTATTATTTCAGACTATGTAAGCCAAGCCCTCAGCCTGAGTTATTAAAGTGATGGGATCAACATTTTTCAAACCTATTAGTGTTAGAAGGAGAAAATGTTTGGGGCAGGAAGTAAGTGCAGAGGATTTTAAATTAATGGTGCAGAAAATGCATTTAAAAATTACTATTACTACTGTTCTTCTGCCATTACATAAAGACTTATTTGATCAATTCAGGCCAGAAAAATTGTAATCATTATATTGACAAACAAAATGCAAACTAGGAATCTGAGAAGAAATGCAAATCATTTGAGTTAAGGACACTGATGTTCCAAGCATAGCTTCTAAAGCACTAAGCTATAGCAGGCTAAGATCATCCAGTGTCCTGGAAAGGGTTTTTATTTATGGCAGTTTTGTTCAATATATGACAAACAGCATGTAATCTCCTCTGTAAAAAGGAATAAAATACCCATTTAGTGAAGATGAATTATTCTTTTACACTATTGAGTTTCATTTTAATAATAAATGTCCTGTCTTTTCTTGTACTAAGTTATATCATAGTGACCTGAATAAGTTATAAACGCTCCGCAGTAGACTTTCTTATGCACACAATCAAGGTGATGCCAGTGACTGTGTCTTATGCCTCTTGGTAGCTTCAATGCTCATTATGGGGCCTTCTATGAAGCAAGTACTCAAAAATATTTGATGAGTTAATGATTAAATGAATGACTTAAATCAATTGCAGTCAGGAAAATACAACAATCAGTCACTGAAATGTACATTACATAATTATTCAACCTTGGAGTTATAAGAAGTCTTACAGGAGAGCTCATTAAACTCACATTCAATTTAAGAATATCTTCTACAACTGTGAAGTTTGGTCATCTAAATCCAAGTGTAAAAATTTTAGTGATTGGGAGTTCTCTGTTCCATTGTTATTCAGCTCCATTTGTTCGGCTTTCCTATGTTCAGTCACAAATTGCTTCCTTGCTTCTTGCATCCTAGTGCTATCCTCTGGATAGAAAATTGCCTTTCACCTTGATAACATTTCAGATTTTTTAAGATTACCATAATTGTCTCATTTATTCTTTTCTGCCCTAACATTCCCATTCCTCTCACCTTTTTATTATTTTCTGGTATCTGAGTCCCGTCTCCAGGCCTTTTATGATCTCTGGACACTTGCCACTACATGTGCTTTAGTAATACACCTTCTATACATGTAAAATTCAAGTAAGAAAATTAAAATGCAGTTTGGCTTCTTTTAACCATTTTTTCTTCCTCTCCAGTTTGTAGCAGTTGTAGGTAGCAGTTTTATTATGTTGAACTTTTGTTAGATAGTTTTCCATCACTGTGACCCAAATACCTGTCAAGAACAGCATAGAAGCCAGTGGTGCATGCCTGTAATCCCAGCACTTTGAGAGGCTGAGACAGGAGAATCGCGAGTTCAAAGCCAACCCCAGTAACAGTGAGGCACTAAGCAACTCAGTGAGACCCCAAACAAAACACAAAAATAGGGCTGGGGATGTGGCTCAGTGGGTGAGTGCCCCCAAGTTCAATCCTCGGTACCACCACCCCCTCCCTCCAAATAAAAAAGAACAGCATAGAAGAGGAAAAGTTTGAGATTCACAGTTTCAGAGGTTTAGTCCATGGTTAGCTGACTCCATTGCTCTTGGCCTGAGGTGAGACAGAATATCATGGTGGAAGAGTTTGGAGGAGGAAAGCAATTCACAGGAAGGGGAGGAGAGAGAAGAGAGACCATGGACAGATATAGTCCAGGCCATGGCCCTGGTGACCTACCACCTCTAGCCACTCCTTACCTGCCTACAGTTACCATCTAGTAGTCTATTCACATTATTAATCTATAAGTGGATTAATCCACTAACAAGGTTACAGCTCTCATAATCTAATCATTTCACCTCTAATTGTTCCTGCATTACCTAACACATAAGATTTTCAGGGGACATTAAGATCCAAAGCATAATAAATTTACTTGTGAGTTTTCATTGTATTTACTTTCCTGTGATCTGAAGATTTTTGCATGGCTTATCATCCATTTTTTAAGTTCCTCGTGATTCTGTCCTATCCTCTTGCTCCTAACTTTCTAGAACTCTAAATCATATAAAAGTTGGACACATATCATAGCTTTTAATACTCTTATCCAATTTCCAGCCTGTTTCCACTTTGGGCTTTAATTTGGATATTTCTAGCCACTCCAGTTCACTAACCTTCTCTTTTGACTTCCCAAATTTTTATTAATCTATTGAGTTTTTAATATTCAGTGTCTGCATTGTTCAGATTCCATTTTTCAGAGAAATTTCTCCATTCTTGAAAATACTAATTTTAATTATTTATGGGTTCCTAAAAACCCAATACTGAAATCAACTTTTAAACTTTTGGCCCTCACTTTTTTCCTTTTATTTTAATTGCTAATTATCTATTTATGCCAGGAAATTTTAAATGAATATTAGATGAGGTATATAAAATATTGCAAAAGCTGTGGTTGGTATTATTTCTCTATAAACAGAATTTTAGTTTATTCTGGAAAGCAGATAGAGTATTGACATCTTAATTTGCAGGTTTGGGTTTTGTGAGGTCTGATTTTTTTTTTATGTTTCATTTCAGTTTGCCCTTATTCCTAAGATCATAATGCTACTGGGATTGAAATTTCAAGCCTACAGAATGTACAGGTCCACTCAAGATTAATTGGCACTAAATTCTAAATTTTCTTTCCCCCAGGACCATCAAACTGTTGATACCTCTGCTCAGTTCTTTGGTCGTCTGGAAACAGGCTTCTACTTATTTCTAGGAGTTGCACCATGTACTTATGCAGCTTAAGAACTGGCAAATGCCTTCAGAGGAAACTGTATATCATTACTGGTTCAGTGTTCTGAGATTTCTTCCTCACCATCAAGTCCTGATCTGCTCTGCAGCCCTGAATGCTTAAGTCTTTCTTTCCAAACCAGCAAGTCTGTTGCAAGCCTCTGGCTGAAAGCTTCTACTTTTCTTATAGGAAATTCACATTCATTGTAAAAAAAAATCAGAAAATAAATAAAACTATTAAAAAAGAAACTAGAAACTACCTCTTGATTCTCACCAGGACATAGCTACTGTTTTATTGTTTATCCACCAAGAATTTTATGGATGGATGCATAGAAGGAACAAAAGAAAGAAGGATGGACTAAAGGGAAAAGGTGTTCCTGGGAAGTAAAAGAAAAAAGCAGACATTATCAGATACCTAGATTGTTAAAAATACTCACCATGGTAAGGACTATCTATGAAGTGTGTGTACAAGAAACCAGCAGTGGGTCTGATGGCAGAGCCCTGGGGAAACCAGTCTAAAGCAAGGAGTAGTGAAGTTGGAGTAGTTAGAAAAGAAGAAAATTGAAGTCTTACAAGCAAGATAATAGAATTTCAAGAGGAAAATATAAACAAAAGTTTCAAGTATAGTAAAAATTTCCTGCAAATATCCTCTGCATTGGAGCCCCATCATATCAGCATTAGTGGCTTAAATGGAACTACTTTGAGCAGAGGAGTGGTGGCAAAGTCGGACTTGCAGAGGGGTCGACAACAAAAGAAAGTAGAAACTGCAGATATCAACTATCAGTTACTTTCCTTAATAATTTGGAATGACAGAGAAGGAAAAGATGAAGCAGTGGTAAGATCCAAATAAATTCTATGGTTTTAACTTTTAAGAGGCTTGAGCATGTTTAGAAACTGAGGCAAGAAATAATCAGAAGGCTGATACTGAGAGAGCTGGCAATTCATAGGAGGAGATCTCTTGTCTGAAAGTTGTAGTGTGGAACATGATCATCTCTGACCTTTTTGCATGCATATTGCAGAGCAAGCACACATTACATTTAAGGTCGAATAAAGCCACCACATTTTTTTCACAAGCATTGCTGCTATGTCAGGCCTTTTCTACCCAATGCTTTGGGTGACTAGAAATCCCGTCAAATTATCATCATGTATTCTAGGGTCCAAATTATGGTTGTTTTTTGGCTAGTAGTCTTGGAAACTTGTGGCAACTTTGCATATTCCAATTAAAGATGTCCTGGTTCCCTCTTCCACTACATGAGGATAGGTTTCCAATCTATTTTCAGAAAATAAGACTAGAAAACAAGCATTCACTAAAATCATAGATACATTATAGCAGTAATATAACAGTAAAACAAGTATTTTTGAAATTACAATTAAACAGGGTCTTTAAAAATAATCTGTGTGCTTGAAATTATTAAGATTTATTTTCTTTCAGATCTATTATTTATAGATTGAATTGACCAGATCAAATAATGTTCTTTTAATTTTAGATAGCCTCAATAAATTCTCTTTTAGCATCTAATTGTGAAACTCAAATAAGATTATCAATGCATTTTATTCTGTAAAACAATCCATCTACCACTCAGAGACAAGAATTTAAACCTCCACTCTTGGGTATAAACTATATGTATTCCAAGAAAAAATTTCAGAAATTTTTCTAGGAAAGTATAGATATTCTTAACTCCTACAATACTTAGGAAGATTTTAAAGATTTTTTTTATAGACTACATCTAGAATATAGCTCACTACTTCATAGTCTTAGTAAATCCATTCTTGGATAAACATCCTGGCAAAACTTCTACAAATCAGACATGGACATTAATTAATTCCACTCTTTCTTAGAAAATTTAGGATGAGCATTTATTATTGGCACTTTTATAGAGATGTTTCCTTTTGCATTTATAAAGATGTATTTTTGTAAAGGTAAAATGGAAAAGGTTCTGTCTTTCCATATTTGTAGTGACCTTTAGGAGAGCTCTACCACAGCATTCTGAACTCCTTATCTGAATTGCTGAATACTTTTCTTTTGTAAAAATCTTGAGAGTGGTCAGCTAGAACTATATTAAGAGGTCTAATTTTTCTGGAAGATAAGGGGCAAGCCTACATGTTTGACTAAATGCCATTATTTGCGTCACAGCCGGAGACTTCTATTTTGGAAATCTTGTCATTTGAAGCAATTATAGTTGCACAGATGTTGTGACAGGTTATGTATGACTATGACGTTTATACAGTTCTAAGCATTTTCCACCATTCATCATTGTTCTGGTAGCCATAGTTATATGAATCATTTTCTTTAGTTTGAACATTTTGCTACTTAGAAATATGAGGGAGCAATAGTAAAAAAGCATAGTAAGATAAAACAAAGCATAATTTTCTTCTAGCGTTCCCCTTTTCTAAACTATAAATTAATTAGGCTCATATAATCTACATTCTTTTAAGTTTCCAGGTTAAATTCAACTCTCCAATGGAAGTGAAAAATGCCCAGGAAATTAAGATTACATTTCAGGCAGAAGATGCAATTCTTTGGATTTGGTACCTCTCTTTCATCAAGATTCTAAGCACAATCACTTTTGAAATGAGAATAGAAAATGTATGATCACAAAATGTGTATGTTGTTAAGTTGTCCTTCAAAAGTCAATACTAATGAAGACCAATATTAAAAGGAAGAGGGAAGTATTTGAACTATTTTAGGTAGTCATTGGATAAATACAATACTAGTAGGTATTTGACTTCTTCACCTATCTGAACCTCAGTTCTTCGCTTGTAACAGCACCACAACATAGAATTGTTATTGGATTAAATTAAATTCATAGGAAAGCCATTAAAACAGTGCTAGTATTATAACACATTCATTGCTATCATTCTAAAACAGTGTTACTTCATCATAGTTGGAATCATTCTTCTTTCGATTCAAGACATGTAAGGACTTGTCAAATGTGGACTGCAACACTGAATATATTTACCCTTTGAAATTAAGGAAATAATGGTTTCTTATTGAATATCTTTACCCTTTGAAATTGAAGAAATTATGGTTTCTTATTTGTAGCATTTATCCCTACCGAGGATAAAGTCATCTACATTTAGAATTAAAACATGCTAGGTGGTTCAAGGGACTATGCAAAATCAAGGGAAATGAATTCTGAAAAAAAAAATTAAATGAGAAAAAGACTAATAAATATATCACAGTGATTATAACAAATGTTATGGAAACTTGACCACCATAAGGATTATTCAAGATAAGCCACCATACCTAGGTCTCTAATATATCAGAGGGAGTTTCTCCTTACAAGGTGTTAAGCTTTTCACTTATTTTGAGGAATGGTGCATATAACTATATATCAACTGGCAGCCTTGGCCCTTTATTCTTCTAATTAAATAAAAGCAGATAAAAATTTCCAAAAAATTTTTATCCTACAAATTAACTCCTGTTATAATTGTTGTTATTAAAGAAGTACATTATATCAATGCATTTTATTGACATTATGAATATTCCTCCTTCCTTGGATTTTAAAATCTTGACAGTTTCTGAAATGGCCTCCTTCTCCTATTATCTTGATGATCTTTTCACCTTCCCATATTGCCTCAACAGTGGACTTTCTTCTCTATGTCCACTGAATTTTCCTGTGTTAATTTTTTTACATCATTTTTAATGAATTTAATTCTCATCCTAATAAATGTCCAAATATATTTATTAGTAGGCCTTCCCTCATCATTATACCAGTACTATATTTACAGGAGCCAATGAAGCAAATCCACTTTATTTCCATTACATAATAGTCATCTCTTTATACTACCCCATTAAAATTAATCCATCCTTACTACCGGTACTACTTCCTTCTATTTTCTCACTATTGCATTTTTTACCATTACGTCTGTGAATATTTTTTCTCTATATTAGTTTAAACTTATTGTTGCACATAAAACAGTGTGCAACCAATACAAATCCATTTTATTAAAGTAGCTCATATAAAATAAAATTAAGATCTAGTTTTCACTTGATTTTAGGTTTTGTCCATTTTAGGTTTTATTGATAATATTGAAAAGAAGAAATAAAAGTGGCCAACAAGTATATGTTCTTAGCAATCAGGGAAATGTAATCAAACATTGAGATTGCATCTTACTCCAGTTAGAATGAAAATAATCAAGAATACAAACAGTAAATGCTGGTAAAGGTTGTAGGGGAAAAGGTATACTCAAGTATTATTGGTAAGACTGCCAATTATTAAAACCACTTTGGAAAGCAGTATGGAGATTCCACAAAAGACTAGGAATGGAACTACCATATGACCCAGCTATCCTACTCCTTGGTATTTATCCAAAAGAACTAAAATCAGTATACCACAGTGATACACTCAGACCAATGTTTATAGAAGTACAATTCACAGCAGCCAAGTTATGGAACCAGCCTCTGTTCCCATCAACCAAAAAAAAAAAAAATGGATAAAGAAAGCGTGACATATACACAATGGAGTTTTACTCAACCATAAATAAGAATAAAATTATGTTATTCACTGGTAAATGAATGAAACTAGAGAACATCATATTTAAGTAAAATAAGCCAGACTCAAAGTCAAGAACCAAACATTTTCTCTCATATGTGGAAGCTAAAGAAATAAGAAACTTTAAAAAGGAGACTCTCATGAAAATAAAATATAATTTGAAACTAACATACACTATCATGCCTATGTTTTCATTTGAAACACTAAGAATTATGACATTTCATTGCCCATGTCTTGATCTCTCTTCCTACCATAGATATATATGTTCTTAAGAGAATGGACACTTATTTAGAAAAATAAGTCATTTTGTTATTGTTTTTATTTAATTAGAAAATATAAAAAGCAAGAACAAGTCAGCATCCCCTTAGTCACAATATATACAGCTGAATTGGTCAAATTTATCATCATGAAATCTTCTTTATAAGTAAAAGAAAGTTCTAGATTTAGCTGCCAACCTTTTTACTATAATGATCAATTAACTCTGGATATGCTTATGGAGACACAAGTAAATGAAAAAGCAACTGAAAAAAGCATCCTGTGTATAAGGTATGAAGCTTGAAGCCAGTGATCTGGTGTTGAAGAGGTTTGTGCTTTATCATAAGGAAAATTTCACTCTTTTTGATCTATAGTTCAGATCTATAGTTCTATTTGCCATCATTAGAATTACCAAGTGGTTATCACTGGTTCATTTTGCAGTGTTCTAATCCTTGTCTAGAAAATTTTGGAAAAGCAGTCATATAAATTCCATTTATATCACTTGTATAATTTCTTTCACTCAACCAGAAGCTCTAAACTGGATCTTCATATTCCTGAGGACTTTGCAAATAGAAATAAACCTGCTATGTCTAAAACTGACAGTTCCTTGCTTTTGATGGCACCAATAGTAGAAACAGGATATCCTTCCTAGGGTAGTTTCTTCTAGAAGAAATTATTTGTTCTTCTCTCATGGGGATTCAAATATGTCATGCGTTTAGTTTAAGGTAACTCCTTTCTTTGAAAAGAGAAGTAAAATGTAAAGTCAAAATGGAATGGAATTTATGTTATATCTTATATTAGTAATATGAAAAAGGGGTTGCTTTACTGAAAGGCTGTGATAGAATTGGTAGTCATTATAAGGAGTTGACAGTTTTCCCCAAGACTGTTAGAACAGGGCTTCTCAGAGCTGTGCTAGAAAGGAAGTTGAAGATGTGGCTCTGAGCAGGGGAGGAGTGGATTTCAGTAATATAGTGACAAGCTGAAGAACAGAGGCAGATGGTGGATCCTAGGGATGATGATGTCCCATATAAGTAACAAAGACAAAAAAGAGGACAAACCTAAACATGAAATAGGTGTAGAGTGCAATTTTTCATCTTCTTTAATTTCCAGAATAGTTTTAAACTTGATGTTTTTCATAATAGGAGCCACTATATCAGTCAAAATTTTAACTGCAAAATGATGCATGACCAACCACTCCTGCACTCAATGGTTTAAAACAGTCAATTTATGCTCACTCCTATCTCTTCAAGTTGGCTGGAAATTGGCTGATCTAGGCTGCTCTCAGCTAGTCTTCCAAGTTGGCTCCACATGTCTACGTTTTCTGGAATTTCAGGCTAATTAGGCTCTGGGCAATGGCAGAACACAAGAGGGCAGGCTGGCCACACAATGAAAGCCACTTCAAGTGTCCCCAGCTGTTGACATGCTGTTGATTCAAGTAAGTGATGTGGCTGAACCCCAATGAAGACAAATTCCCATCTCTTCTTAGATACATGACAAAGACAGGAGACAAAGGTGCAGATACAGGAAACTGTGAACTATTGAGGCTGATAATTTAATCCATGGAAATAATTTAATCAGTCAAGCAAATGAAAATTTCTGAATGCAATGTGTGAAAATGGCATTATCAAATACAAACTTAAATGTGTGTTCCTCCTCAGCTGGTGGTCCTCTATTTATGAAACTCTTCTGTAATCCTGGAAAATGTATGTACAAATGCGATGTAAACATTATCACAAAAAATTAAAAGATAATTGTCTTGCATTTTGTCTATTCTGATGCATGAGGTTCTTGTGACTCATACATTGTTATAGTCAGTGGGAGTTTCCTAAAGTTCTGCCATTCAAAGTGAGAATTCACAAGGATTGCGCATTAGTCAAAAAATTAGCCACTTGAAACTATGGAGGAGAATAAGTACCCGTATATATTCATACCATTGTGAGACATAATTGAGAGTATAAGAAAGTGAAAATTTGGGTTATACTTCAGTGCTAGAGTGCTTGCCTATCATGCACAAGTCGCTGGGTTCCATTCTCAACATCACTACCTATCAAAATAAAGTGAAGATTTTCCAGCAAAACATTGCAAAATTACTAATCAGTTCCTTGTAAGAAGCAAAGGCTTCGCTTTAAATCACCAACAATATTGACAGCTCAGCATGATTATTCCATATAGTCTTACCATCGAGGGATTTTATTGGCCTAATTTCCCAGAATGTATGATCTTAATCCAAAGGAAGTCACATAACAAAAGAAGTAGACACCTTCTGGCCATCTGTTCAAAAGTAAAATATGGCACCAACTCTAAGCATGTAATTAAAGCTTAAAGACCACTCGATGGAAGAATGACAGACTTAATTGGTTAATCCATGAAGAAAAAAGACTTTGAATAGAGGTCAAGTGACTGTGGAAGAATTTAAAAACTGTACGATCCAGAAATGGAAGTTCCTTGAAACGTGCAACCATTGCAAATTACACCAGCTGTTGACACAGAAGGGAGATGCTACTATACAATTCAAGAATTAATCTGAAGAGGAAACCTGGGGGCTGCTATTATCCACTGATACCTCCTCTCTGCAAGAAAAACTTAAAAATAAGCAAAAGCTTGTTACAGTAGTAAATGTGTCATATTACTGTTTAAATTCATCAGAGACAGATGGCTAATTTGACTAAACCAACCTTTGTTTACACTGGAACTGATCCATTAATCCTGTGCCAAAAAATTTTGGTTTAAACTTCCCTCTACTTTAGCTACCACATTAATTCCAGGGTTTGCTGAGTCTCAAAAGAACTGGATTAAGATTTCAACATATTCCTCATGGATTAAAACAACTGAATGAGTTCATACTAATAAATATTTAGGAATTAGACTTCCCAAGGACAACATTATGAATAACGATCATGTTCAGCACAGGTAGGCAGTTTTATATCCTAATGTATTATTTATATGATAAGGAAAAATACTGTTAAACAAAAAGTACTGTCACTAGCACTAATGTTTAAGACTATACAGATTCAGATAAATAGATTTTCTGTTTTTCTATTTGTAATTAAAAAATAACATGCTACAGTACTTTACTTCAAATTACTTTAAAAAGTCAGTAGTTAAAAAAAAGTATGCTATTTTGAATCTGTGTTAATGCATCTTCACCTCATGTAAATGTGTGCCCTGGATTTATGGTTTAATAATAAAACAAAAGGACTAAGAACTTTCTCTTCACCAATGTTTTATTACAGTTTGACTGATATGCTATTTCAACTTTGTGAATCTTTTTTTTTATAATTAGTAGAATCCGGTCAATAAATTATTCCATGAACAATATGTGTACTGACAGCATGACCTACCTATTACATTGTACCCTTGCTGTTTCCATCACGTGTCCTATCACATCATGATGTGACTGTATTTGTGTGTATGTGTGTGAGAGTTTCTCTCACACTTCCATTGAATTCTAAGTTATCTCTAAGGTAAAACTTCCCTGACTACTCTATATGATTAGAAAAGTAATTACCCAGAATTTATCTGGGTACCAGGACTGCACTACTGTATTAGTGATGAGTGTGTGTGTGTGCTCACTTGAATGTTGAGAGAAGATAACTGGTATGATCCTTCTCTGTCGTGTGTGTGTGTGTGTGTGTGTGTGTGTGTGTGTGTGTTTCAGGGCAAGTGTCAGTGTCATTTTGCATGTAAATTTTTTTCAACAAATGTGTGTGGCTCTCAGACCCTTTATTAAGTCCCCAATGCTTCCCTAGCCCAAAGTGCTTTCATTTCTATCAGCTGCCTTTCTTTCTTCACTATCATGCTAATCTCACTCTTGAGTTGCTGGCTGCTCCAACTCAATGCCTTGGCTGAATTTTCCAACTTGATACATTCTTGAGAACACTGAAAGATAGTCATATGACTAAGTTTCAGAATTAACTCTGTTGTTCTCACCACCTGTATCATTTACAGTCAAATCAGAAGTCAGAAATCATGTCGTGATCTGAATAGGCAAAGTTTAATACAAAGAATTATTAAATATGGCAAGGAATATATTGTTTATAATATGTATTTTATATATATATATATATATATATATAAAGGTATAATGAAAACTGTAAAGAAAACTCCAGGGCTGAGGGAGACTACCCAAAGGAAGAACACCTTGGATAGGTAAAGAGACTCTCCAATACTAAGATTCAGATTTCACTGGAGTTATGATTACAGCCTGATGGTTCATGAAGTAGTACCCAAAGTTGCCCAGACTAGAAGTGGTCCACAGTTTGTAGACAAGCAGAAAATATCCCGCAGGATGTAGACATGTTACAGCTGGTGGTGGGCATACAGATGTAGTCAGGCCACTAGAACCTGCTAAACCAGAAGAGCAGCAGCAGACCAGCTGTATATGGCATTGCACTGGGAGAACCATAGCAAAATGGTGTACCAGACAGCATGTTCTGGGTGAGTGCCATCAGATATCCACCCACAATATTCTTGCAATGGAAGCAAAAAAGAAAACTCAATCACACTAGAACTGGAAGTTTCCTCCTGCACTGTTGCTTTAGTGCCCTCTATTGACAAAGCTTACTTTCATGATCACTGGAAAGAAGAAATGCTTAAAGGCTCTAACTCCATTACAGCAAAGCAGATAATGAAGGGTGATTTTGGAGCTCAGAGGTAATTAATAACTAAAACGTCATTTGGCGATTGGAAAAGGAATTTATTCTCAACAAGGGCCTCATTTAGGACCTGATCATTCCTGTTTTCTCTTATTTTGGGTACTACTTGTACCGTTTCTTATAACCCATCCATTTCAATTAAGTATATAGGTGCTTTAAAGAATACAGGTTACTTACTTATATCTACGAGAACTGGAGGATATTTAGATAAACTGAATCATATCCAGTCTCATGGAATAGCTTAGAGCATTCTGACATATACTTACTTCCTCGGTGGCCTATTATTTATGGTTGTATAGATCCTACCCAGAATGAAAGCTGAGGTACTAACAATCAACTACAAAGCATTACAGATTCACACCCTTGTTATGCTGCCATGGGTTCACTCCATTTCTGCCACATTGGTTTCTGTAAAGATCTTAAAACACACTAGTGATTCCAGAAAGGCCTCTGCAGTTGATTTTTCTCTGTCCCTGACAATATCTTTCCTAGGAGACACAAGTACTATCCACTCATTTTCTTCAAATATCACCTTCTCAAATAGCAACCCAATGACACATTCTGTCCCCTTTCCTGGTTCATTTTTTTCCCTTCACATTCACCATCAACAAGCTATATGTTGGTATTTGATTATTTTGGTTACTGTCAGACATCCAAATAACAATCGCCATCAGTGATTTTTATTTTTTTCCCTTCTAGGTCTGAGACCAGTGCCTGACACATACTAGATGAACAATAAATATTTGTGGAATGATTCTTACCCTACAGTATAGGATCAGATTATTGTTTGCTCTTCACTTTGGATGTAAAATATCCAAATCTTTATGGATGCCAAGCAGTTAATACACATGACTGAAGCAGGCTGGGTTGAGTCCTGGATGAAGTGGAAAACTCAGGTCCTATCTGAAGAGAGTAGCTATTTAACATCTCTATTAAAAATTAGGATCACACAGGAATAAGAATCACATTTTGTCATTTTAAGACATTTCAAAAGAGGCAGAAAATAAAATCTTTGGATATATTCTCTTAGTTTGTATATGTAGGTACTGATTCATCTAAAAAACAAAGTATTCAAAAATTCAAAACACTTTGCAAGATCAATGTAACAGTTTGGAACTGACTGCAAACCCAGGTGTCAGGAGGCCTCTTGACTGGAATATTAGGAAATGCTCTGCTTGGTTTCTAAATCCACCCCTCCTGTACTGAAGCTCAAACTCTTAGTGCTGCAGTCCTCTCTTACCAAATAACCCTTGTCCCCATAAAGACATTATTGTCCCTTCCCACTGCCCTCTTTATATCCTTTATTCTTTCAGTCTTCTCTTCTAGTAGTCCACAGAAGGAGCATCTGGTTTGGAAACAGAGAAAAGGTGGGGGAAGGGGCTGGGTTACATTCTACCTCGCCTGCAGTGAGAACTTGGACACATTTCCACATCTTCCCCTTCTAGTGTTCTCACAGTGCTTGAGTTCCCCTGGCAACCGCTCCATTTGGTTCTCTTCCCAAGCTTTGCCATCACTTCCCCGGCATATCCTTGGGTTGTCCTCAAGGCCCCTGGCTGCTCTTCTCATCACTACTTAAAAGGGAGGATCACACAAGGCTCCTTTGTCTTCCTAAGACAGTAAAATACTGGTGCTAGAAACTTTCATGTAAACTCCCTTTAGCCAAGCACATGTTCTGGTTTATGAGCTGCTCCCTCAATTCAATATCACCCGCTTTCCTTATCTAACACAAAATACAGACAGTGGGTGTGGGGGAGTGGACACCAGGCAAAGAGACAGGAAGAGTTAGGAGGAGGAGGAATAAGAAACAATTATTTTGTTACACATTATCCCATGCTGCAGGTAAAAGAATGAATGGTCTAATCTTAAAACACAGCATGTGATCCATAGTTATTGGACTACATGGTCCTAATAATTAAGAGAGGAGAGAGTATTTTATTGTGAATCAAAATTTCCATATGCAAACGCAGTTACTTCTCTTAAAGGGACATTCTACTCACAATCTACTTTAAAGGTATAAAGGTATACCTTTAAAGGACATTGTAAAACTCTGAAAAGAATTGCAGTTAGTAAGCTGTTCATGGTGGTTGGATTAGATGATTTATGACTACAAGTTTTGTAAGTTTTGTAGAAACTCTCCTGGGAATTACTTTTAATTACATGCTACCATAAAATGGAAGTCAGGGGTTGATGATAACTACCCAGCTGATGTTTCAGTTTTGACTAACCTGGGTGATATTTCACATCTTTACTGATAAATTCAGTCAAAAATGTTAACATATCCTTTAGATTATACTCAAGTATAGTTTTAAAAGGGACAGCATTAAAAATCATTCCTACAAGATAAAAAATATCATTTTGATTTGGTTTAACAAAATAAATTTGTGCTGATTAAAAAAAGTTTAAGAAAAATTACTACCTATTCACAAGTTAATGGGGACAAAAATAAATGACATTAAAAAGAATTTTTGAGACAATTTCTAAAATGTTATATAATATTCATCTATTCTTTTACATTTTATATTATCAGCTGAATTCTGGATATTGACAACTAGTTAATGCAAAGATATGGTACATACTGTGTTGAATTAGAAAACACATCTATTCAAGTATTTTATCTTTCAGGTAGAAAAGAAAAATGCATGCATACTTTATAAAAGCATGGGAAGTAGAAAAACAAAGATGTAGAAAATAATAACTGCAATCATGAAAGCATAACAAACCACATTAGGCACAAAGCTCACTATTTCATAGGTGATTATAATTTACCTTCATGCACAATATGTGGAAGCAGAGTAAACACCCCCAAACAAGGCAATCATAGGTTATACTGTTATTATTTCAGATTAAGACAACTAATGACACAGGTATGATCCAAAGCACAGAATTTAATGTAACTTTTGAGCAGATAACAATATCAATTTCCCAGTTTTTCCCCATGGTTAATAAGTTAATGACCCTTGTTCTTGCCACTTTAAATGAATGTACTTGGATAATTCAAAAATATCTTGTGTTTGCTCATATACTCTACTAGTTATAATCATAAATCATCAAATCCAACTGCCAGATGCCACAAAAATCTATAAATCATCAAGGGGATGTGTTCGAAAGATGCTAAGAGATTAAACACTAAAATATCAGTCACCAAAGTGAATACTGTACAGTATTAATCCAGTGATATTTCTTAAAGAGAAAGGGGTATGCCAGCTTCTTAGCCCTCTCTGTGAGAGTCCAAAAGTAGATGAACATCTAAAGGTTGAAAAACCTGTGGTAAGCAAACATGATTAACTTCATTTAATCTAGCGTCTTCCCATTATATTTGTCAGGAAACATTCAGACAAACTTCTTTACTCCCAGGAATACCTTGAAGACATGAAACTGATTCCTATAAAGTTATAATACTAAATGTACTCAAAAGAGCTAAAGATAAAAATCCACATTTGAAACATAGAGACTGTAGAACACATGTTATAGGCTAAATGTTGAGGATTATATTACTAGCGAGAAAACAGCAGTTATCAAAAATCTAATTGCTTTCAGACCTAACCAGTTTTAAGAATACATGTTTAAGCTTCTTCTATTTTTGCAAAACCATTGGTAGATTAAAGTGTACTTCATTAATAAACACTGACTTTATATTTAATTCTGAATGAATGCATACACTTGGAGATGTCAAATGTCAGTTAGATGCCTACAAAGATTAATATCTTCCCCACACCAGGCCTACTAAGATGCTTCCTTATACAAAAGCCCTATGCTATGTATTCTTTGTGTCTGCTTTGGTCTTAGTTGCTTTCTTTGTTATACAGAGGGGTGGTTGCTTTTTGGTTCAGAGGTGTGCAATGAACTTCAAGTTAATGGGCTAATGACCTATGAAGTACAGTGCTATGAGAGCTGTCTTCTCACCAAAGGTAATACTAATTAGCAAAGATAATCACACCAGTTCCCCCACCAGATCTGCAATGCATGACACAGAGAAGACTGTTTAATGGGATAGAAACTTGAGAGAGAAATAAATATACCATGACAGTGATGTCACAGGGCTAGTATGGAAAACCTGAACCTCAAAACTACTTTAGGTCATCAGAGATGTTACAGGTTAGGACTGGGTTTATTCTTTAAAGTAAACCATGCTTTTCTATTTTAATGTAGCTTGCCAACACAATGATATGAAGAGAGGTGAATATAAGATAATTGCCTATATTATGTGACAACTGAAATTGATTTTTCAGTTATTAGAAGAATTACTTTCATTATTCAATTGTGCAACATAAATTTCAATATTAAAAAGAAACACCATGGCCTTGTATTAATACTATGAAAATTAGTCAAATTCTGTAACAAATGAGTTTTGTATGTATGAATTAATTGTAAGTCACCATCAGCTGTGTTTAATAATAGTTATGTAAATAAAAGAACAAAATAGGCCAATGCATCTAAAAGCTGATGGCTAAGCTCTAAATATATTAAAGTGTCCATATTTAATGGCTGAGAAGCAGTTTAACCTGCACACCATAAAATCCATCAACACACACTTTTATTTAAAGAGGGAATCTCCAATTTGTGGTCAAATAGACTCAATATTTGGTTTAAAACATCTCATGTTTTTATAGATTAGAATAGATTAGAGAGAGGGGCAGGGATCATGTGAAAGGTACAGGATACACTTCAAAAAGGAATTTGTTCACGATTTGGTATACATTGTAAACAAGAATGAAAGCCATAGATTAAAGATCTGTGTAAACCAAAAGCAAATGAAAACTGTGCAGGATGCTGCTTATAATGTATTATTAACAGGAGTGACTTTCTGCCAACAAAGATTTCTTATCTAACATACGTTTCAACTCTGTGGTGTCAATCAATGACATTTAAGAACTCTGTCATGGTCAAAGGAAAAAAGAACTGCTGTTATGATGACATTGAGTATTTAATAATGATAATAATAATAATAAACCAGCAGTAGTCTCAGATATAGCAGTGTGCTGAAAACAAACATAAAAAAGGAGATAGTGTACGTGAACTTGAAAGCAATGTCCATCAAGTACACTGTGAACAACTTTAAAATAATGTGAGTTTATTGAGATTGTCATCTGAGATTTTGATAGCCCCATTCATGGATAAGCTGTGTTTCAAGTGTTCCTCTAAGTATATGATACTGTGGTAGAAATTTTGAGAAAATATATGGATGTTTACCACATAATTCTTGCCCTTAAATTGACTGGCATGATGGTGGAGTGGAGAAGAACATAATATATTAAATGAAAAAAACTGTTAACTCCAAATGGTATATTGACATGTTGAAATAAATACCAATTGAATTTTTTTTTATACTAGGGATTGAATTCAGGGGCACTCAACCACTGAGCCACATCCTCAGCTCGTTTTTGTATTTTATTTAGAGACAGGGAGCATCTCACTGAATTGTTTAGCGCCTCACCATTGCTAAGGCTGGTTTTGAACTCGCGATCCTCTTGCCTCAGTCTCCCTAGCTGCTGGGATTACAGGTGTGCACCACGAAGCCTGGCTATACCAATTGAATTTTATCATTATCCAGAACAAAAGCAATTATAGACAGAAGTGAAAACTATTGTATATATTACTTTTAATACAAAGCTGGAAAGCATGGTTTATGCATAGCAATAAAGCTTAACAGGAAGGAACATTGAGCAAGGAAAAAAAAAAAAAACAAGACAATCTGAATGTAGCATGTAAGGAGGTATGCAGGGAAGAGAGGAGTCCTTCCAGATAATGCTAAAGGGTGTTATGTAATCACAATGGGGAAGGCCTGTATCAATGCAGGATGATTCAGGTATGAATGTATGTGTATAGAGGATTATTGATATATGTATATATGTACATATATACACACACTTTGAAATTTTGTATGTATATTTGGAAACAAACCTTTACTTATAGAATTTAACTGTCATAATATTATTGAAGTAGGCTGTAATGTTCACTGAATATTGAATGTCAAGAGAACCATCATATTTTATGGGGAAACAAATTTAAAACCATTATTTGGACCATCAGAAACTTACTCCATACAAAGTTAGCATTTTTTCTTTGATTCAACTCTACCTGAAAGAGATTAAAAATGGAAATTCTCCAAAGTGACATAAGAAACCCCTTTGGTTTTTACAAAAGATATGGCCATCAAGGAAGGGTGGAGAAAAGAAAGCTCCCAGGACAGGGGCTAAGTGTCTGCAGTTTCATATAACTTTCAAACCTTAAGGTGTCTTCTCAGCCCCTCTAGTTCCTACGCTATCCTTTTCCATTTCCTTAGTGAACCTCCAGGAAGTTGAGTCCTGTTTACTTTAGAGCATAGTGCTTAAAACAAGTATCTGATTGATTTTAGGTGCATAATAAGTCAAATGAATTCATGTTAAATTTTCATCTTAACCATTATTTATTCTCTGTAATCACAAAGGATTTAAGTAGATGTTTTCACAAATACTACTCAACGTATATTTTCTAGAGGCATGTACTTAGCACTTCAGGTTTTTAATGAGGGTATCTCACACACAAATTATTAAAAGAAAATATAAAATAAATTACTCCACTTTAATCCTAGTGTATTTTTTTCAATCTCAGTAAGATAGTGAAAGCACAATAAAATAAAAATTTTAAATATAAGAGAATGAATTAAGATCCAACTATACATTAGGGATAGGCTGTGGTCAGTATGATCTGGACATCTCATGACAGAAGAGGAACAGGGTTTGAGTAAAATGCAGCAGGTAGCAGGCAGAACTGCAGTCATCAATTGTTGCATGCATTAACTGCATATTGTAAAATCTTTGGAGGCTGGTCCTGAGTATTTTATTTGTACCTCTACCGATATGCCATTCTGTTAGAGCTCAACAGAATCCACGATTGAATGAGAAGACTAGGAATTTACTCTCTTCAACTTCCTCATCTTCTTCTTTTTCTTTTCTAGGGGCCCTTATGTTTCCTTCTAGGATAGGACCTCAATAAAGTACATAGTGAGACTAGGAGTTGGGAGTCAGTGATGCCAAGCGAGGGTGACAGTCACAGACAAGCTGCTGTAGCTGACTGCAGCATAAATGGAAATTCATATCTGACAATGAAAGCTGAACCTTATATATTATAATGTCATGTATTACAGACTCAATAAAACATGTATATATTCACTAAAAATGATGAGGAGAAAACTGTTTTAAAAAGGTATATGGACCATTGATATCTTTTTCTAATTGTTACAAACAACATCCTTAGTTCCAAGTTCAGACTTCCATTTGTCATAGAGCAAGTGTGAACAAGGCAAATGAACCAGATTTAAAAGCAAGCAAAACAAAGACCCTAATTCATAAATCACTCTATGAAGTTGTATGGGTAGATGACCTTCATAGCTCTAAGAGTTTAAAAGAATGGTTGGCCTTTTAGAAAATTATCTTCAATTTCCATTCTGAATGTATAGAATAAAAACTCTTCATAGTGGTACAGATACTCATACTCAAAAATCTATATTATACATTCATAATCTTAGGAATAATATAAGAATTTACATATTATTAATCTTAATCTTTAACTGCCAAATAAATTAAATTTTATTCTCTCTCAATAGCCTTTAAAATGGGATAATAATATACTATCAACAATATACCCTCATTGCCTTGAATAACAATGTCTTCTATTTCAAAGGAGTGAGGTAAATTTTAAGCAAGTTTTGAACAATATTATTTTATATTTTAAAATATCAAATGTAATTCTTAATGGAAGCTAACAATAAAAATATAGCTATAACCCATAGTGCCATTTAAAATCAACTATTGCTCCAACTATGCTAACAATGAGTTTGACTTTCATATGCAAAAAGAGAAAGTCTTGTTACTTTTGAGTTCTATTTTCATGTATTTCTAAAAAAAATGGATGAACTTACTTATATCTGAGTAATCTAAACACTAAATGCATATCTACTAAACAGGAAAAATGGATTCATGTGAATAACTCTCAACTTCTACAGAATAAAATCTAGATATACTATATTCTTCCCAAAATAAGAAGAATATACAACCACATTTGTAACCTGCTTTTAATGCATTTACTTTGGGTATGTATGTAAAGGTGAAAGGAAACAGCACTGAGAAATATGTTGTGTGTTAAAGAAAAGAAAAAAATGTAGTGTACCATAGTAATGATGAATAAAGTTGCTGCACTGGTTTCCCGGATTCAATCTCAGCATGGTCAGGTACTGGCTGTATGCCTTCGCAAGCTCTTTACCCCCCTGGTCTTTTTTGTCTGATCTGATTACAGGGCATTTGGAATGATTTTCTGAATTAACAAGAGGGTGGGCATTGCAGTATCTGAAGTCATTCAATTACAACTTCTGTATCAGTTTTTTAATGAAAAGATTTTCTTAATTTTTATACCAACTTATTTAAGTCTATAATATATAACCTCATAATTTTGTTTAGTATATAGGGACAGGGTATCAGGGCTTCTATTCTACAAAATACATTTCTACTTTGTTGTATATGTTTTCAGTTCAAATGAATGATTTGATGCCTCAGATATCCTCTGTAGCCTTATCATGGGATAATGTAGGTTTCTATTAGTCTTTTTCATATATTGAATATCTTGTTAGAAACCTTTCAATAATATTTTCTTGGACTTCAAGGAGTTCATGGTTTCTAGATACCAATGAAGACAATATTGTAAAAGTAAAATTCACTAACAAGAAAATGCATATTTAGTACATCTTTTGCCTAGCATTGATCATCATATAACAACTTTGAGATGTGAATTTGAGAACCAATCTCAAGATATTGAAGCAGGTGTTTTAAACGCATATATTTCATATATTTTCAACATTTTAACAACTGTTAACTTCTCAGTAAAGGTTGAAGTATTAGTATGGGCACACAAATGAGAAAATATGAGGATACTGGCTCATAATTTGGCATAGTTACCTTTCATGAGTGAAAGGGTCAAAATAGAAAATTTCAGTTCTGATATTTTCTAGTGACAATATCAGCACAAACCTAACAGAGCTGGCTCAGGTTAGAATGTCATGAAAATTTTGGAGTTGGAAAAGCAAGGATGTATATAAATTGGATTAGATAGTTTTAATTTGATAATATCAGTAATGAATCATGATTAGAAGCAAATGAGTCTACCTTAAAAGAAAGTTGACATTTTTTCACATGAAATAAAATTATCAAATTATGCTATCTCAGTTATATTTTCTATATCACTATCTTCATTTTGTTTTATTGTATCTTCCAAGATTTTAGTTCTCACAGGATTTATCAGTGATCCCTTTCCTCTCTTCCTTAAATTTTATAGTTCTCTCTCCTTTACAGAAAAAGTTGTTCTAAAAAGAAAACTATATTTATCTGGGATCAATTTTAACTTCCTTATAATTTTGTTCTACCAGATCTAATTTACATACAATAAAATTCATGCTTTAGTATGGGACAATTGCTAGTAAAATTAGAATATCTAACACCATTAAAATCTAATTTCAAAATATTTTCATCACTCTCAAAACAAACCTCATGTGCATTCTTATCAGTCACTCCCAATTCTTCTTTCCCTCTGTCCTAAAATCACTAATATAAATTGTTTCTACAGAATTGCATATTCTAGTATTCTGAATAATTTTACAAATGGCATCAGAAAATATATGGACTAATGTGATTAGCTCCTTAGTATATTTGCAAAATTCATTCATGTTATGGCACATATCAGTATTTCAATGTTTTTTTTTCCCAAATATCATTACTTTGCACATGTTCTTTACCAATTCGTTACTTAATAGACAGTTGTTTCCAATTTTGGCCTGTTAGGAATAATGTTGCTATGAACATTTGTGTACAAGTTTTTATGTGGTAAAAGTTTTTAATTTCCCTGGGGTATATTTCCAGGAGTACACCTGCTGGGCTGTGTGGTAAATATATAATTAATATCTTGAGCAACTACCAAAATATTTTGCATAGTGGCTGCAACATTTTATATTCCCACCATAGTTTTTGAGGGATGAAATTTTTGCACATCCTCAACCACAAGTTATTCTCATATTTTGTTTTTTTATCCCAATAGTTTTGAAGTAGTGTCATATTGCAGATTTGATTTGAATTTTCGTAGTGAATAATTATGTTCAGCATCATTCCATATATTATTGATTATATATCTTTCTTAGAGAAATATCTCTTCAAAATTTTTACCCATTTTAAGTTGGATTATTTCTCTTTTTTTGGTGAATATATAGTCCTCTATTTTATTATAGTATATAATAGAATATAGAAATGTTTATAATATAAACAATGGAATATATAATAGGGATAAGGCATGAAAAACTGATAAGTGCCACAACATAAATGAATTTCTCAAACATACAAATTAAAGTCACATAAGATGGCATATTTTGTGATATCATTTACATGTCCAGGATATGCAAATTAATAGAAACAGAATTATATTCTATTATAGATTCTATAGCTACCATGAAATGTACATATATTTAATATACAAACCCCTTACATAAATATAATAGGGTATGTAATATAATAGAATATGTTATATAGCCACTATGCAATGCATACATATTCTGTACACAAATCCTTTGTTATATAAATTTCAAATATTTTCTCATTTTCTGTATGCTGTTTGTTCATTTATTAATTCTTCTTATAGCACAACACTTTAAATTCAGTTACATGAAATATATTTAATTCTTCATCATTTGTGCTCTTTGGTGTCACATACTATAAACTACCGCCTAATATAAGTTGAGGAAGTTTTACTTCTTTGAAGAATTTTATAGTATTTTCTCTTAAATTTAAGTCTATGACCCATTTTGCCATAAATTTTGTACGCGTTATCAATAATCAATTTTTTGAACATGAATAACCATATGGTCCAGCAAAATTTTTTGAAAAGTCTGTTTTTTGCCCCTTTGAACTGTCTTGGCGTCTGTGCTGAAAAATCAGTGAGCGTTAAAGTTAAATTTCTGAAATCTCAGTACTGTTTCATGGATCTACTGCACTCTAGTGCACAGATGCTCATTATCAGGTGGGAGAAGTTCACTTTATTTATAGATAGTTGAAAGTTTAAGACTGTTAAGTGCTTTCATGTGCCTACTGAAAGGACCATATAATTTTGGCATTTATTCTATTAATGTTGATTGAATTTTGGATAGTAAATCAATCTTTAACTGATAGATTCCATGGTCATGCTGTATAATCTTTTATGTATGGTGCTGGATTTGGTCTGCTAGCATTTTGTTGATATGCTTAATCTACATTCATAAAGGTATTGATCTTTAGTTTACTTGATAAAACCTTGATATAATGGTAAGAGTGACTTTAAAGAATACATTTAAAAGTAACCCTTAATCTTTTTTCTTTAAATTTTTTTGAATAATTTGTTATGGGATATTATTAATTCTTATTTAAAAGTTTGGTGGAATTCATCAGTGAAGTCATATATACCTGAGTTTTTATTTGAGCAAAGTTTTAAAAATCTCCTTCCCTACCACAAATTAAAAAATAAATATATTTCTTTAACTTATAATACACATACTCAGATTTTGTGTTTCCTCTTGAGTCAGTTTCAGCAGTCTGTGTCTTTCTAAGAATTTTTCTATTTAATTTTGGCTATCGAATTTGTTGGCATAAGTTATTCATAGTTTTTGGTAGGGAGAATAATGATCCTCTAAAGATATTCATATCTCAATTTATATGACTTTCATACCTTGCTTGGCAATGGGAAATCAAGGTATCAGGTGGAATTAAGATAACTACACAGCTGACCTCACAATATGGACAATAGACTAGGTTTTAAAGGTGGACCCAACCTAATCCCCACAATCATAAAACATAGAAGGCAGAAGAGGACAGAGTGATATGAGGACTTTAAGACAGGCTGAATAACATGTCACTGAAAACCTGGCTTTCATACTGATGTTTTTCATTTTTTATTAGAGCATACTAATTAAATATAATGGTGGATTTCTTTATAGCATAATCATACATAAATAAAAACATAATTTGATGTATTTCATTCCCCAATATGTCCCAAAAAAGAAAGTAAAAATTTTTTTCAAAATATAAAAGGCTTATAAAATAAAAAATAATTTCTACGCAATGTACAATGTATTTGTGTTTTAAGCTAATCCCCATCTCTAACTCCCTCACCCTGATCTCCTTCCTCTATCCTAATGACCTCCCTTCTACATTCATGGTGTCCCCTATTTCTTTGCTTTTCCCTCTAGCTTCAACAAATGAAAGACAAGGAAACTCTTTTCTGAGTAACATTTCGCCCAGAATTATGGCATCTAATTCTATCCATTTTCCTAAAAATGACATCATTTCATTATGACTAATACTCCATTGTGTGTGTGATATATAATATATATATATATATTATATATCACACACACACATATACATGCATACTACATTTTCTTTATATATATAATATATCACACACACACACACACACATATACATGCATGCTACATTTTCTTTATTCACCTGTGGGTGGACACCTAGACCAATTGTATAACTTGGCTACTATGAATTGTGCTTCAGTAAACATAAGTATGCACATATCTCTGAAGTATATTGTCTTTAATTCTTTTTGTTTTTACTCACTTGGGAGATTGAGAGTGTTCTGGATTATCTAAATGGGCCCAATACAATGAGAATGCTTTTTAAGTGAGGAAGAAGCAGGCAGAAAAAGAGGTCAGTGAGAACTTCACCAACTGTTGGTGGCTTTGCAGATGGGGGAAGAGGATCACAAGCAAAGGAATATGAGCAGAATTTGAAAATGCAAGGAAAGTGGCAGCCATCAGCTTCCTGAAGAGGAATCCAGCATAGATGATTCCCTGCTTATAACCTAATGAGACTCACATGAGACTTCTGGACAAAAGAAATGTAAGGTCATAAATTTGTGTTGTTTTCAGCCGCTAAATTTGTAGTAATTTGTTACAGCACTCAAGCACTGTAGTATATATCTATGATAATATTGCCTTATAATACTTCTAATTTCTGTACAATACCGATGCTCTTTTTTCCTTCCTTGTTCTACAAATTCAGGTTTTCCACCCCTCTTAATCTAGCTAAAAGTTTTTAAATTTTGTTGATATTTTCAAAGAACCAACTTTTTCTATGTTTTTACACTCTATTTATTTCTATTCTAGTCTTCATTTTTTCCCTTTGTCTTTGCTATGGGCTTCTTCTGGTTTTTCCATTCAGTTTTTTAAGATAAAATGTTAGATTATTTATTTATTTGGTACTCCTAAGATTGAACTCAGGAGTACTCAACCACTGAGCCACATCCCCAGCTCTTTTTTGTATTTTATTTAGAGACAAGGTCTTACTGAGTTGCTTGGTGCCTCACCATTGAGGCTGGCTTTGAACTTGTTATCCTCCTACCTCAGCCTCCCAAGCCACTGGGATTAAAGGTGTGTGCTACCATGCCTGGAAAAATGTTAGATTATTGATTTAAGAATATTTTCTTTTATACTGGATACTTGCAGCTGTAAGTTTTCCTATAAGTACTACACTAGCAGCATCATTCTGGTATGTTATATACGTATTTCACTCATCTCATAGCAATTTCTAACTTTCTGTGTACATTTTTTTCTTAGTTTTACTTGGAATCTCCAATTTCCATTTAATATAATCACTGACAAGGACTTTCTTCTATTTGTCTTTATAAGTTCTGCCTTTTTCATCTATTTCTCAATTCCTGCCTTCTTTTGTGTTAAAGTTACCTATCTAGTATAATATTTTAATTCTCCTGATGTTTTAACTACATTTTAAAAATAATTTCTTTAGTGGTTGCTTAGGGTATGTACTTAACATCTTAAAACCATCTAGACAGGATTAATACTAAGTGAATCTCCTAATATATAAAATCTATGCTCCAAGATAGCTGTTTACCCTTCCCCTGCCTTGTGCTATCATTGCCATGCAAATTACCCCTTTGTATATTACAAATCCGTCAACTATGCAGTTCTCTTTAAAATTCAGATAAAAGAGGAACAAAAATACTTTTTACACACATGAGTATTTGTTTTATTTCTTCATGTGGACTTGTGTCACCATCCAATATTCTTTCATCTCTAAAGAGTCCTACAGGACTCTCTTTTAGGCATACCTGCTATTGACAATTTCTAGCAATTTGTTTATCTGGGAATCTCTTAATTTCTCTTATTTTTTAAAAGGGTAGTTTGTCTAGATATATATTTCTTGGTTGACAATCTTTTTCTTTTAGCACTTTGAAAGACACCACTCTGTTCTCCATGATTTTGATTCAGTCAATTGTTAATCTTACTAAAACTCTCTGGCACATGGTAAGGTACTTTATATTACCATGTTTTAGGTTTTCTCATTGTCTTTTGACAATTTAAGTATGTTGTTTTCAGGCATAGATATGAGTTTATCCTTCGTGGAGGTGGAGGTCTTTGTTTTTCTTGGATTATACAGATTAAGGATTTTCACCAAATTTGGGGAATTTGGGGCTATCATTTCTTCAGATAATCTTTCTGCCACTTTGTCTTTCTCTTATGCTTATAAGACTTCTATTATGTGTATCTTGGAAAACATGATGATATCTGATCTCATAGGTCTCAGTCTGTTCATTTTATTTTATTCCTTAGACTTAATCTCAGTTCGCTAGTATTTAAATTTGTACTTATTTCTTCTGCCACTTCAATCTGTTGTCAATGTCCCTACTGAATGTTTCATATTAGTTATTACACTATCAATGTCATAATTTCAATATTTCAAAAGGTTTTAATTTTTATTGACATTCCCCACTTTGGTGATATTGCCCCATATATCCCTTTGTTTTGTTAGATATTATATTTTCTACTTTGGTGGACATATTCATAATAGCTGATACAAAGTCTTTCTCTAGTGAGCCCATTATCTAAGCAATCTTAGGGAAAACATGACTAACTTATGCATGAGCCATAGTCTACCAATCCTTTGTGTTTCCTCAGTTGTTGTTTAAAACTGGACCATTTAAGAAATGAGATCTCCCATACCCATGATTTGTTTATTTGCTTAATGATTTTCCTGGACTGCTTTTAGAAATCTGAACTCTATCATGTACAGCCACTGAAGTCTCTTTTAGTTACCATAATATCAAGTAACTGGAAAGAAATTTCCTGTAATGCTTTGAACCAATATATTTCTAAGCCTTTGAAGAGGAACTATTTGCATGTGTTGAACGCATGCTCTCAAAACTCCAGTATTTTAAAATTCTTTCTTAGACTTCTCTTGTTTGTGCAAACCCTCAAGATCAGCCAGACGTGAGAAATTATGGCCTTTTGAATTTCTTTCTGAGCATGCTCACAATCCTCTATAGTTCCTCTATAGGAAAATGACAGAGATCTTCTTATGTCCTATGGACTTCCTGTTCCTCAAATTTTCTATTTTAAGTTTTTGGCCAGCCTGTCTAGTATCATTTTTATCACCACTTCAAAGAGTTCCGTGTTAAGAACTACAGCTAAGTTTTTGTTTTGTTTTTTAATTCAACAAATTGCTTGGTGATAGGGCTTTCTTCACTGAGTGAGTGCTGAGTCAGGTCAAATAAAAATAGGCCCTATGAATGGGGCTTTTCTAGGGATCTGCCATATAGGTCAAATCCTGACAGTTTTGTGGGGATGAAGGTTTCTAAGGGGTTCCACACATTTTCCCTCAATAGTGGCTGATAAGATGTTGGTTTTAACAACTATGGCATTCAGGAAGCTGATGGCTTTCATAACTACATTGGAGCTAGGGAGAGGAGGATGAATACAGAAAGGGTTAGAAATGTCACAAAGTTCTCTGTTCTTATTGAAATTCAAGTATTTTCTTATATAAATACTCTGGAGATTATTACAACTCTTTGATTTCCAGAATTCTAAAAAAGTTCATTTTAGTGGGGTTTTTTTGTTTTTTGTTTTGTTTTGTTTTTGCCAGTATTATCTTTTTTTTAAAATTTTTTTTAGTTATAGATGGACACAATGTCTTTATTTTATTGCTTTGTATGTGGTGCCGAGGATTGAACCCAGGGCCTCACACATGCGAGGCAAGCGCTCTACCACTGAGCTACAATCCCAGCCCCCAGTATTATCTTTTTAAATGGAAGTGTAGATATTTTTGTAGGCCCTTATTTTACCATTCCAGAAGTTTTTTTCTCATGATGATACTTTAATATTTCAGTCAATGGTTTTCTTTACTCATCATTCTTGATTGTAAAACTTTTCCTTTCAGTCTTGTTTAATTATACTTAAAGCATTAGTTATTCTACCTATTTCTTGGCTTTGGCTACTATTATGGACAGGAAAAAAGCAGCAGCAGCCACCAATCATGATGAAATTTGACCAAAATAATGTCATACCTTCACCAAATTCATGTATTTAGTCCCAATGTAAATAAATACAGATATAGAGCCCTTAAGGAGGTAATTTAGGTTAAATGAGGTCATAAGGATGAAGTTACAATCTGATAGAATATTTTGTATAAACAGTAATAAAGTATTCATGTTATTCCTCTCTCTTTCCCCTTCTATCTCACTACCACCACCACTACCACATATATGCAGCAAGGCTCAGTGAGCATGTTCAAACTAGAACTCAGAACTAAATCTGCTACTCTTCCTGATTTTCCAATTTAACTAATGATCACTGTCCCACACACCCAAGCTCATACCCTACTAAAGCTGATTTTATAAAATGTCTTTCAAGAGCCAGGCACAATGATGGACACCTGTAATCCCAGCAGTTTGGGAGACTGAGGCAGGAGGATCAGAAGTTCAAAGCTAGCCTCAGCAACTTGGCATTCTTCTGAGCAACTCAGTGAGACTCTGTCTCAAAATAAAAATATAAAAAAGGGCCGAGGATGTGGCTTAGGGGCTAAGTGACCCTGGGTTCAATTTCTGGTACCAAATAAACACAAACGAAAGGAAAAAAAAACACTATCTTTCAAAGTCATTTAGTGAACATCTATAAAAAAAAAGTATTAAAGGGTAAATGCTATTTTCTGTACTAGTGAATTCTTTTTGAATCAAATGATTATGCTCCCTGCATGTTGATGATCATGGATATTAGATTATAGTAGAGTGTTTTTGTCAGGCTACCCCATATGTTAATATTCCTCTACTTTCTACAGAATCAATATCACATATATAAAATCTATTCTCTATAAATAGAAAACCATTAATACAGCCACTAATATTGGAAGGAAAGTGCACATGACATTAACTCTGTATCTACTGCACCTCTAAACAACCTAGGAGTAGAACAATTGGGTGGAGAAGAAAACAAAACCACAGCAATTCTTAGATGTTTGTTCATAAGTCAATATAAAATTAATTTACCAATTTTTTTTCACTTCTTAATTCACCATTCTGAAATGAACAAAATTTCTGTCTCACCACATTTTTCATGAGACTGTCTTTGTAAGTAGACACTATCCTTGCATTAGGAAATAAATCAGAATCTCTAGAATTACATGAACACCGCCAAAAAGGACAACAGTTTTGCCTCTGTTAGAAACTCTCTCCAATTCTGTCTGAGGTAATGTCATCCTTGATAGCCAGATAAAATGTCAAGAAAACTCTCTCTCATTGAATTTAAAATCTCAGAGACTGACCCAAGATGGACTCTGAGAGTAGCAGAATCTCTCTCAGAATCTTTATAACACCCCAGACAAGTTATGGCCACCAAGCTGAAGTAGTCCCTATGGAACATCAAGGAGGTAAGCCAACTTTGGGAAGCACAGATGGAGTCTCATTCATTTATGGTTTTGAAGGTTTTAACAAAGGTGAAAGTAATTTCTAAAATGAGAAAACATGTCTAATACTAACTGATTAAAATATACTAACAAAATGTTAAGATACATCAATGGAGCATCTAAAGAAATTAGGTACAATAGAACGTCTTCCAAACTAACCTACAACCATAGCTAAAAATGGTCTAGTATAATTCAGAAGATAACATTTCCTTTTGACTCAACAAATACATTAAAACTTACATAGCTCTAAAGTCTGCCTCCAGACCGCTTAGATAGGTGGTTTTCCTTTTGGTTTTTATCACAGTCCAGCCTGTAATGTATTAGAGTGATTTCTGATTACCAGCTCAGAAAGCACTGAGCCTGCTCTTTGCCTGGGGATAAACAGTTTTGCTTGCTCTGCTTTTCTGATCTATCAGAATGTCTCCATTGTATGCAAGCTGCACTTCAGGCTAAATGTCGTGATGTTCACACTTCCTTTTTCCACACCTGTATATGTACATATTGCTCCTCCAAGTTGCCACAAAACACCCTGATGGCATTTTAGTGTAATAAAGGGTGTCTCTAGCATCCTACTTCAATTAATTAACCCTTCTTCCAATCTGATCTCTTTTTGTTCTCTAATGAAGAGGTCTCTGCATTACCAGACATTTAGCTTATTTTATAACCTACCAACATCCTAAGAATCAAGACACAAAATATAAACTAATAGTTGGCTGGTTGGAATAGCCAAATCTCCTAAGGCCTTGCCATTGTTCACATCTATTCCTTAACATATTGGAAAACAAAAAAACATAAGCTCAAAAGAATTTGTACGCCTATTTCTAAAAACTTCAACTGTTTCATGGAACTCTTATGAAGTCCAAATCAACTCCCATTTGTCCTTTCCCAATATGTCCTAGGTTTATTATTTGCACAGCAGTAAGAGAAAATTATGTATGTGACAGAGGAAAGCAAGAAACAGTAGAAATAACATCCACAGTGGTAATATTTACAAAAGGAACCAAGTTATTTGGTTCTGTTTTTCAATAAGAAAGTGTACATCATTTTGGAAAGATCTACAGTCATTTTGGGTTTATTTTCCAATTAGACTAAAAATAATATTTCAAGACATTCATATTCCTAGTTTTCTTCTTTCTTCCTTTGCCATTCCATGTTAGTGTCCTTTGCTTTTGTCTCAATTCAGTGACCCTGTATTAGGCAGTCCTTCCAGGGACATCCCTTGACTTTCCTTTTTACTACATAAGCACTTGCTCTTCCAGAGATTCTAGCATGGTCCTTAGCTTTAAATACCATCTCTGACTGAATACTCCTAAATGTCTCTCCAGGCTCAGCCTCTCATGAATTCCAGGCTTGACTAGTCAAATATCTATTCAATGTCTCTACCTGGATATTAAATGGGCATTTCTAAATCAGATGGTCTAAAAGTAGATTCACATAACAAAAAAACAAAAACAAAACAGAAAGCCCTACCACAGTCTAAACTTCCATCAAATACAACTATATCCTTTGTATTTCTCAGGTAAAATACACTGAGGTAATTCCTGGTTCCTGTCTTTCTCATAAAACATCATCTAATCCTTTAGCAAATTGTATTTATCATAATGTCAAAATATATTCAGATTCATCTCATACTTTCCATCCCTCCTCATCAGTCCAAACCATCCTTATCTTTCACCCTCGACTTTCATGTTCAAATAGTCTTCTAACTGGTCTTCATCCTTTTTTTGAAAAAGAAAAGGCAGATAGTGTCACTCTTTTGGTCAAAACCTGCCGCAGCTGCTGCTGCCGCCTTTGGTTGTTATTGTTGGTACTAAAATTTAACAAATTTTTCACAGTGCCTTACAGAGCACTATAATCTCTTGCCTGTCTACATTTGGTTCTCTTGTACACTAAAACACACTAGACAGTTCTGACCTCAGAATTCTTGCACTTCTTTACCTCTTGGATTGCCCTTCTCAGACAGCAGTAGGCTGGCTGCCTCCTTGACTTCACTCTGATCATCCTTGAGACACTACTTACCCTCTCAGAAAAGTTGTCCCTTAACACCCTTTAAAATGTAGCCCTGACCTCTTCCCTGGCATGCTCCATGCCATGCTATCAGCTTATTTTATCTACACATTTGTCATCATCTGATGAACTACATGTACATGTTATTAGGTGGTTTGTATTATTACCTAACTCTCCCTACTGGAATAGGAACAGAATGATGCCCCCCCCCAAAAAAAAATCATTATGTTTATTCTTATTGCTCTTAGCAACAACAACAAAAAGGGTTTGGCACAGAGTATGCATAATAAACATAATTTAATTATGGTGATGAGGCTTGGAGACATCTGGAAGCCAACATGTATATCGCGGTTGGCCCCTAGGAACCTGCTAGGGATTCACTAGTGTCTATCATTAGTTGAAAGAAATGATTAACTCATTAAGTAATATCTAAATGTATAATGCCTTATTTTTGTAAATTTTAAAACAGCACCTTTTCAAATATTTGGTGTGGTCATTTTAAAGTTCATGGAAGATATTAAAGGTGAAAAGGATGTTAACCTCTCTATGTTACTGGTATTTTGAAATATGTATTCCTGCTACTTTCCTATGCATACATGTATACATTTGTATTTTATAAGGTCATCAAGTGTCTGTGAAAAATAATAGTAGTGTCATTATAGTCCACTGCATGCACATAAATTTAGTAAATCTGATGTAACTGGAATTTAAGTTAGCTGCAGTTGCAGTTCAAGTCCGTTATCTTTTACATAATTGTGCTAACTATTCTACTCTACATTAAACTATCACCCACACTCAGAATGATTCAAAGACTTCTCAGAATTGAAATTTACCTGGATGTGGCATGAGGATACATGTTGTCTTGTACATTATTGTGTCTCTAGAACCTGCTGGTGTTTTCTGCACATTATGTGTTCATTAAACATGTATTCATAATGAAGATAAGATATAATCTCTACTTTCCTAACAGCAAAGGGATAGATGATATGAAGACAAGTATTCTGTTTATTTTTCAGGTGGAAAAATGGCAGTTCTGTAGGCTTTAAGTCTTGTTGTTTTAACCCTTTCTTCTATTTTTATTTTTCTGTTACCATTTAAGAAATCCATTCGCTTTCAGCATGTGTTCAGTTGCTGAAATCACTCTCCATTATGGAAGAGCATTTGAGTCTCTGGATGCCTATGTGCTGACTCTTGGCGTGGGAGTTCCATTACAGGTGTTATTGATTTGAGCTGTGTTCCTTTCTGTGAGCTGCAGTCTACATCTGCCATCTGACTGTCTGATGATGAGTATATGGCACACCTAGTAATTTGTATTTTATTTTGCAGAGAAATATGTGGATGAAAATTTTGCTCCTAGAAAAAATCTTATTTTTTGAAATGTATGTTTTTGACTATGTTTGTGTGGAAGCACAGAAACATATACTCTAATAGAAAAACCTTCAACAATCTCATCTTCATAGACCACTGTAGCAAAATTAACTAAACTATCCTACATGGATGAAGATGTATATATACAGGTAGACTTGACAGCTAAGAAGCTAATGATTCTTTGGGAAGGTTTCTAAGGAGCAGGCTAATTCTACTACAAGTAATTTTAAATAAATATTTGTTTTCCTAACTGTATAATAAAGATATTTTAATGTGTTTTAATAATAAGCTCATCCAATCTAATAAATAAAGTAATTCATTTTCTATTTCACATTGGAATAGTTGGGACTGAACACTGTATTTGAATAAACAAGGTACTGAGTGAAGACAGTTTTAGAAGTTCACATTTCAAGTGGACTTAGCAACCACTTTCTTTACTGCTTTTTTTAATCTATGTGCAAAATGAGGCCAAACTTTATTTGTGACAAGCTGTTATGGCAATAATTTACCTTTCTTTTCTTCATTTCCATGTTTTTCTTTTCTAATTTCCCCCACGGAGTTACAGAGGAAGCCTGAACTTACACAAGTAAGTTAGTTCAATTTAGTCTAACA
>CM053401.1:47418330-47438789 GCA_028644305.1 Xerus rutilus | reverse complement strand
AGCTCCAACATACAGCCTGTTCCACAGAATTTCGCTTTCCTTCTTTTTTTCACTAGTCAGTGCTACTGGGGCCCTAATAGTATGGATTATGTTCCAGCCTGCCTGAGTTATGACACAAGCAAGGTTATTAAAGTTAAAAGTTTTAAAATCACATGTGGATTTTATGGACCTCATGCTGTCTATATAGTCGAAAGTCATCAACCAACTGCTGTTAACAGGGGATTTTACTCCAGTACCACAAGAAAGAGTGTTAAGGCTATTTGGCTTCCCTTATTCCTGACAAAGCATTCACCCGGAGTCTATCTTTTTTTAATTTTAAAATAAAACATTAAACAAAATTAATCATTCTAATTTAACTAAGTGCAATTATTCTGGAATTTGTTTTTGTGACAACTACATCTAAATACTGATTGTGACAGTGTGGGATATGGATTAATAAGCAATTTTAGCAAAAATATGTCTCAAGAAAAAGAGAACATTCCCTTCATGGTACAGAAAAACTATAAATATGTCTTTGGAGATGGCAGTATGGATGACTTAGATCCTAAAAGTTTATTTAATTGGTCATTTACTCAAACACTATAAACTTAACATTCTGGAGAAACTAAAGATGAAGAAGTATTAGAAAACTGCTGTTAAAATTCTTTATAGACAGATAAAAATTTCTACCAATGGGTAAAGATTATATTTAACATGTTTGACATGTTTGAAATTATTGATGGATTCAAAATAAGATTTTTAAAATGCACAGTTTTCATGTGATAAATTTTAGATAGCATTCACTTTCCCAGTTATAAAATATATGCTTTCAATTCTTTTAAACCAGCACTGATGTTTGTGGACTAATCCTCCACTGGAGATTTTTTTGTTTTTGTTGTCGTTACTTCCTTTTGTAGTTAAGTGTCTTCCCTTACATTTAACTGAAATATAAAACTACTATGACCTTCTGACATACAACGGGCTGATTATTGAAATAATATATCTAGCCTTGTGTTCCTTTTGTTTCTACTGGCATTATTTGATTTGCAAAATGTCTCTGATAATTGAAAGATCTTATACAAAAACAAGGATTGAATTTGTAGGGGCACTCTCCATACCTTCCACCCCCTCCCTTCCATCCTTCTCCATTCTAATAGACTGTGCTCTTGCCAAAGAGCACCCCTTTGTTTGTGACCTTTGGATCTGATTGGTCCAAAAGTGCATTTAAGCTTCTGTAGTTTCTGGACTAAATGGTGTTTTCTGCATCTCGCTCTGGTGTTTCTATGGTCTTCCTCCCTGAAGACCCCTCCCTCGTCTTTTCTGGACCCCAACTCGTGGAGCAGGACCCATGTGGCACCCCCTCCAACCCCTCCTCTTAGCGATAGAATTGAGAATGGTATTGATACTAGATTATGGAATAATTCATATAGGTAGTATTTCAAGGAAAAATCTAATAATCACTCTCTTTGGAAGCCAAAATTTGTTCATGCATCTTTCCCATCATTGCCTCCATGGGGTGGATCTTGAGTACTCTGGGCTAATCAGCATATGACAAGAACATGGTAATGTTATTTATCTGGCCTAGTCTTTTAAAGAGAGAACTGACATTTCCTGGTAGAGAATAGTTTGTCCTTCATCAAATATGAACCCAACCCCACACAGACATGATCTCAACCATCTTGAAACCACAAAAGATACCAGCCAAAGAGAAAACTATCCACCAAAGACAGCAGAGCAGTGGGGAAGAGAGGTTCTGATGGCCTGGCTCTGTCAACAATCAATCAGTTCCTGAGATATGAAATCCCCTTATTGCTTAGGCCAGTTTGCTCAGAATTTCCATAATTTACATCTTCATAGCATCATAACTGATTCATATACTAAAAGAATAAATCAGTTGAGAATTCAAACAAGTATATTTCAGATACTGATCTCTCTTTTGTAGTCTAGTATTCCACTGAAGTACAAATAATAACTTCTAAGGTCTTAGAATCAATAAGGTCAGTTTTAAGAAAAGATTTATCATAACCATGATAAATAAACTATAGAAGGTATTCCTGAAGATACATGGTTATAGGCATAAAGCAAAAACTTCAATGGAAGCATTGACAAAAACATGTGGGGGAAAAAAATCTCATTATTAATGAATATAGAAAAATGTTTAAAAATGGAATTACATGTAACTCCATGCACTGATAAAATCTGATGAATAAAGAAATGTTATTTTAATTCACATATATCATTTCACTATGTCCCTTTAAGGTATTGTACAAATTAACATTAGATGCTGTCTTCCTTCTCAAATGTGTCACAGAATGCAGAAATCAAACAGAAGAATATTTTGCCACATAAGGAAACAAAAAACTTAAGCACTGAGCTTCCTAAATCTGTCCTCTCCAAATGTAAACTTCAAAACTAACCTGTTAATTTAATAGTCAAGCAAATACAGATTTTAGAGTAAAAGATATGTATTCTACTTAGGCAAGTTCCTTAACCTAAATCTGCATACTCATGTGCAAAATGAGGATAATAATATCACTTTTATGGAGTTGTCAGAAGATTAAGTGGCATATAACATTCTATGTGACAAAATATTTTCTTTCCTTTCATTTCAAATTTTCAAAGTCATGTTTTCTTTTAAAAAGATACAGCATACATCAACACACACACACCCTACCTGCATAGCACAATCTTATGCATACACGTGCATACTTTTCTCAAATATTAAAGAAAAGTAAATGGAGCAAGAATATAAGATCTGGTTTTTGGCCTCTACCACTTGTTACTTCTGAACAGCATATCTTTCATTTCTGTACTATTTTACAGAGTTCCAAAGAGAGCCATAGGCTAACCAAACTCATTCCTTAATCTTCCAAATTCTTATACTGCTAGTCATTTATTATTTCTAATTTTCTTCTCTATAAAACAAAAAATGTCTATGCAGTAACCATGGACAATAATCTGACTTATATGTGCTATTATTATTACTTTATAAAAATCACTAATATATTTCTTTCATTTTTTGGGAGGGGGTACTGGGGACTGAACTCAGGGACACTCAACCACTGAGCCACATCTCCAACCCTGTTAGTATTTTATTTAGAGAGAGGTCTGAGTTGCTAAGTACCTTGCTGTTGCTAAGACTGGCTTTGAACTTGTGATCCTCCTGACTTAGCCTCCCTAGCTGCTGGGATTGTAAGCATGTGCCACTGCACCCAGCAATTTCTAATATTCCTTTATAAACTTTATATAAATAATGGATTATACTTCATGTATGAGAATACTTATATTTCCTAATCACACATCCTGTTTGAATTAGAAATATTTTGAATTTTTTATTTATTATACTTACTTGAATATGATTATGATTATTAAAGTTTTGTTCAATAAATTTTTAACTTATGACCTGGATCCAAACCAACCATTAAAGGTGTTCATATAATCAACTGGTAGTATTCCATTATGGTTTAGATCTGGAATGTCCTCCAAAGGCTCATATGTGGAAGGCTTTGTCCACAATGCAACAGTGTTCAGAGGTGGACCTCTGGGAAAGTGATTGAATCATGAGGGCTCCAACCTCATCAATAGATTAATCCACTGGGAGTTCATGACTGAATGGATTATTGGACAATGGTACAAACTGTAGGGGATGGAACCCTGTTGCAGGAAGTAGGTCTTTGGGGACTATATCTTTCCTCATCCCCTTTTTCTCTGCTTCCTAGTACCATGAAATAAGCAGCTCTGTTCCACCATACCCTTTGTGCCATGATGCTCTTACCACAGGATCAGAATTAATGGATTCAGGAGACTATGGATTGAACACCCGAAACTGAGAGCCAAGTCTTTCCTCTTCTGATTTTCTCAGGTGTTTTGTTACAGTGACAAAAAGCTGACTAACATATATCCCCCAGTCAATACTCAGATTTTGCAGAACTGATTAACAAAAAATCTTTCAGGCAGAAATTCTACCAAACCTACAGCAGGTAACATATGTTGGCCTTAAATCTCCTGGTAGGATGATCACACCACATCCATTGGTACTACTCAAAATAGGCAGCTCAATTCCAGAGAAGGCAGTTGGAGCTAGTAATACAATCTACAGAAGTTAAAAGAAAAAAAATTCTCATTATAAAAATCATTGGCCTAGGGGCTGGAGTTGTGGTAGCGTGCTCACCTAGCATGCGTGAGGCACTGGGTTCGATCCTCAGCACCACATAAAATAAAATAAAGATATTCTGTCTGCCTACAACTAAAAATCATTGGCCTATATATAAATGAAACCAGAAATTCTTGCCTGGCAGCACCATCCAATAGTGAAAACCAACCAGACCACAAACTTAAACTTCATATAAGAAACAAATTTACCCAAACGAATTTGCATGTTTTACAAATATTCTTTATCTTCTAATTATTTTTATATTTTATCTACAGTATAGTGAAAACAATAATTATAGGGGGAAATTATACTAAGATTCAATTTAATTCATTTACCATGATCTTGTGGAGTTCTATTTGTTTTGAACATGAAATGATATCAATGACCAACCTCTCTTGAAACTAATTATTCTACAGTCTTAACACATAATTATGTAACCAAATTAAGGAATTTGCTTCTCTGCCTTATTTTATATCTCTGGCAACATTAACAGACATCAATTACATCATATTATCTATGAAAATATGAAATACTATGAGACTTGATTAAGATAACAACAGTAAGGAAATTAACAGCATTCTTTTAGGGAGTGTTTTCCAAGAAGTTAAGCATAGGTTGTTGGTTAGAGAATCCAGCATAATATATATAGACTATTTCTAGCCCAGAGAAAGTAGCTTGTTATAAGCCACCTTATAACCCTTTGCGTAATATGAGATGATATATTACACTTCTCATTGCCACAGTCCTGAGGATAGCACTTTTCACAAACATAGTGTTCAGCTTACATGTGTCTTCATTTAACCTTTAGAAGCTAGTGGAAAACAAATCATTCTTATGCTCAGTTTCCTTATCTGTGAAATGGGGGGAAAGTAATAATTACCTAATGTGCTCGGGTTTTCTGTGGTTTAACTAATTAGAGGTTATAAAGCCTGATAAAGCACCAAGTGGTATTAAATATCTATGCAGCCTGCATTTACTGGCCAACTTGTGCTCCAGCTGCTTAAACACAGCTGCTCTTAATAAGCAGGAAAAAAATCAGCTAAAAGCATGTCAAGAGCTGATTGGAGGAAATGACATGGAAGGAGTGTTTTACAACTCATGAATTTGTTAACCTTGTTCTAAAAATTAAGATGTGAGGGCTGGGGGATATGGCTTAGTGATAATGCACGTGTCTAGCATGTGTGAGGCACTGGGTTTAATCCCTGTCAAAATACTAATAATAATATCAAAATTAAAATTTAAGAATGGATTTCATTGTGGAATGTTGCTGTCTTTATTTTAGAAAGGGAAAACTGTACAGAGTAAAAGCTTTGAAACTGATAAGAAAATAAACTCCATGGATTGCACTCAAGTGCTTTTGAACCCAAATTGACTTTCTTTCCCCCACTATTCTTTTGTTGTTGTTGTTCTCTTAATAAAACTCAGATGATATGTACAAGGAAGAGCAGAGACACTAGCTTATCAGTGGCAAGTTCTCATGGAGAGGAAAGGGGTTCTGCCAACTGTGGGCTGGTTTTTGAAGCTAAAATAAGACTAAGGAAAAGAGCAGATTAAACACACAAAGATAACAGGGAATTCAAGGACTGATGTCCCTCCTGGAGACTGCCATCTCTGACCCCTCTTGTACCATGAGCCTAAGTTAGGATACTGTACCACTTGTTTATATTCTTTCTTCCTGGGTTTCTTGCTAAGGTCCTCATGCTTGAATCTTCATTATAAACCAATTTTGAAATGCCTCTCTCCTCTCCTGGGTTTCTGGCCTTGGTTCAGAAACAAAGCTTTCATCTGCTTTGTGACTGGCCTCTCAGCCTAATCCATATACCTTTAGATCTGTTTTTTGTTGTTTTTTTTTCCCTCTGTACTGGGGAGTGAATCCAGGGGCACTTAACCACCGAGCCACATTCCTAGACCCTTTTTTTGTATTTTATTTAGAGACAGGGTCTAACTGAATTACTTAGGTCTTGCTAAATTGCTGAGGCTGGCTTTTAACTCGCAATCCTCCTGCCTCGGCCTCTGAAGTTGCTGGGATTACAGGAGTGTGCCACCACACCCAGCTCTATATCTCAAATCTGTATTTCCTACTACAGTTGGATGGCATGAATAATACTTCATAATTCCTTTCATTCAACAATTTGAATTTTTGTTTGTTTGTTTGTGTGGTACTGGGGACTGAACTCGGGCATTCAACCACTGAACCACATCCCTAGCCCTATTTTTGTGATTTGTTTTAGAGAGTCTCACTGAGTTGCTTAGTGCCTCGCCATTGCTTAGGCTAGCTTTGAACTTCTGATTCTCCTGTCTCAGCCTCCCAAAGTGCTGGGATTATAGGCATGTGCCACTGTGCCCGGCTTTTGATTTGGTTTTCTTATATATGAATGTACACCAATTTTAGTTAACTAGATCATGACTGGTCAACTCCAATATCTGATTTCTTTCTTTAAAATAAAGAAAGTTCCTTGTCTTAATTTTTTTTTTTTTTTTTTTGGTACTGGAGATTTAACTCAGGGGCACTCGACCATTGAGCCACATCCCCAGCCCTATTGTGTGTTTTATGTAGAGACAGGGTCTCACTGAGTTGCTTAGCACCTCACTGCTGCTAAGGCTGACTTTGAACTAGCAATTCTCCTGTCTCAGCCTCCCTAAGTGCTGGGATTACAGTCTTGCACCATCGTGCCCAGCTTGTCTTAATTTCTAATACTATTATTAATACCCAAAATTAATGATAGCTAAAATGTATTCATTACTTTCTATGAATAAGAACCTTCTCAACTGTTTACATGTGCTAGTTATTTAATCTGGATACTAATTCTCTTGGTATCACCTTTTATAGATGAGGAAACTGAGGAGCTGAAGTGTAAAAAACCTCCCCAAAATTTTACAGCCAGGAAGTAAAGTTAGACTTGAACTCAGCAAGTCTAGCGCCAGAGTCTATGCCCTTTACCACCCCATTCCAAGCTACCATGTGCACTAGGCTTCCTACAGCCTCACTCCTAGTGCTTACTGCTGATGGGGTAATACCAGGGGTTTGCCACATCACTGTGAGATACAAGTGCAGAAAGATATGTCAGGCTGTGCACAAAGCTTAAAGTTCTCTCTTATGAGAACACCTATGGCCCGTGGCCATGACATTAGTGCAAGCAAACAGCTTCTTAATTTGCCCAAGCTACTTTTCCAAGTAAACAGATTAAGATATTTCTAATTGACATGTCCACCACCATAGTTTATGAAAGGATAGAGAGAAGGTTTTATAGATAACTAAGAAAAATAGGTTTTATTAGATAACTAAGAAAAATAGTAAAAAGCAAACCTCAGCACCACTGTGAGAAGCAACTCACTTTAAAATACTGATATGATTTTTAATCACCCTAATGTAATACATTCATAGAAAAAACAAAACAAATAGATATGCCCCTATTATTTAAATATTCCCAGAAATAAGAGTTACATTTTAATTCTACCAAAAGTAAAACCATTATTTTTGGCAATGACCAAAATCCTCTGGTTGACATTAAATATTATGTAGATTCAGAAATCCCACTGATCACTGGCTGAAATATGGTGACTTTTGATCTGGGTTTTAAAATGTTTTCAGTAATTTTAAAATTACTGTCATACCAACCTCCTACGTTATCATCAGAAAATAATGCCTTGCATGTTCTGCTGTTAATTGTCCATCAAGGAAAAGAAGTGATGTTTAGAGAAACTATCACGTGACAGTACTTTAAATTTTTATTAGGGATAAACATAAGCTACTATAAAGACATGAATTTGAATTCCATTCTTTCTGTTCACAACAGAAACAAATTTACTAAAAGACATTTTAATACTATGTTCTTAATTATGGATATCATATAAAATACATAGAAAATTTAAGTGATATGTAAAAATATAATTTAGGACATTTAATATCATAACAATTTATCTCTAGCACATAAACACCTACATGATGCTTTTTCGAATTCAGAGCAAAAGAAATGTAGGTTTCCTCTGAAGAACGTACGTGTGTTTGTGTGTGTGTGTGTGTGTGTGTGTGTGTGTGTTGTGTGTATGTGTATTCCTTTTAAGCTTCATAAAATAAATAATTATAGTATGTTTCCTTTTCCCTGACTCCAACTCCAGCTTTTTGGAAGCTGGGAGCTAAATTCCAGCATCAATTACAGGAACTGTTTATCTATATGCTTACCATTTGGCATCTTTATATTCAGAACAGATTCTCTAATTCAATTTTTCTTTTACTATTTCACTACAGATTACTATTTTTAACCATTATCCAAGTTCTTATGAAACAGATATATTATAAATATAAATGTTATAAATGAATAAGTCAGCTTAGCATAAAATAATTTAATACATCTCTGAAGAATAAAGATCAACACTTTAAAACTGCTGCTATAATGTACATTTAATGCAGATATTAATATAAAGAAAAATTAAGATTAGAGGAATATATTCTTTATGAATTTGGCTTTTCATTCCCCTGTTTTGATCTTATTGTAAAATCTAGTATGCTTACTGGTGCAAATATCAAATCAATCACTATAAAAGCAAAAATAAAAACATTTCGGGGCTGGGATTATGGCGCAGTGGTAGCGTGCTCGCCTAGCACGCATAAGGCACTGGGTTCGATCCTCAGCACCACATAAAAATAAAATAAAGATATTCTGTCATCTACAACTAAAAAATAAACATTTAAAAAAAAAACATTTCACCAATGTGTCAAGCCCCAAAGTAAATATGCCAATATTAAAAATAAAAACCAAATGAACTAGTGGGGATCAAATGTGAGAAGAGTTGCAGAAATACACTGATTATTATAGGGTGGGGAGGAAAATATTTTATGATAATAAAGTACTAATAGCTTACTATGGGCCAATATTCATTTAACTAATAATCCCTTAGACCCTACCTCAAAAAATGTAAGATACATTCACTAGTTCTAGTGTTCCATGAATATGCTCTCTTTAGTCCTTTCAACTTTGTAGTTTTAAAAAGAGTATTCATGTCACAGATTCTATACCCCATAAGCTCCATCTTTTGCAAATCAAAGTTGGGAAGTATTATTAAGTTCTAAGGGAAAAAGGAAATAGGTTTTTATAAGATCAAGTAAAAAAAAAAAATCCCAGCACACTAACTTGAGCATATTTTCCAGTCTTCACTTGGTTCCATTGACATCTGTAGTTTTTCTCTTCCTTACAAAGGAAGTTCCACTAACACATTCCCCAATCCCTACTATAAAGTCAATGTCTTTGTAAACTTGTGCTGGATTTATATGGAGAGCAGATCATAAACATGCTAACACAAACTCATGACCTGCTATACCTTTTTCTAATAAAAACAGAAGCAAAAAATATGCCTGGGAACATTTTTATAGTAACCTAGTTATAGCTCTATTATAATTCTCACTTACGTGAACTTTATCACAGAATGACATATGCCAATATAGCTGCACTATCTAGCCCAACAGCTTGAAGTGATAACAAGGAAATTCATTATACAAGCATCATACTGGTGTATGTATGTGTGTGAGAGACAGAGAGAGAGAGAGAGAGAGAGAGAGAGAGAGAGAGAGAGAGGCCAACACATGATTTTATGGGACACAAATTGGGGAATGAAAGGCTTAGAAAGGCTAATTTTTATTCTTTACCTTTGGCCTGTTGCAAATTGTTGGATTACACAAATAATTAATTACATATTCTCTAGGTTTTATCATTAGTACAGGATAGCAGCCAAATTTATATAAAACTGTGTAAGTGTTCTCAAGCATAGGAAACAGCTTATGCAGTAGGCAATAGTATTCTGTCTCCCTACTTTTCCACAATATGGATTAGTGTATAGAACACCCATTGGGTAACATATAGACCGTGTTGGAATTCTGGCTCAGAGAATTGCAAGCCCTGTGACCTTCAACATATAATATTTTCTAGCCTAAATTTTATAATATCTTAAAAATATGGATAATATGTAGTTTACAGATTTCAGTGAAGCTATTATCAGAATAGAGGTAGAAATTTATCTCTATGCATAGCATATTTCTGGTACTCAAGAAATCTGTTTTCTTTAATCCTTTTCCCTTCTCTCAAAATGTATTCTTATTGCCCTAGGTTCATTTTCAAAGAAGCACTTAAATTCATTCAATCTAGGAAATACTTTTATGGTTTTATCATAGGATAGAGATGAACTTGGAAAGTCTCTCTGCCTTCAGGAAGCTTTCAACCCAATTAGGAGGGAGAAAACAGGTCAAAATATATATAATTTGACCACCAAATGGAGTTTTTTTCCCAAATTTGGAAAAAACTTTCTTGGCCTTCTTTGAAAAATCTACTTTCCTGTTTAGCCAGAGTATTTTTGAAGAAATATGGTAATGTTAATCATGCTACTCTGCATATTTCTCGGAAGGAGGAAATTGAATGAGACAGAACAAGGAAGTGGATATAGCAATAACCTGCTTAAGCAAAATAATTTCACAATGTCCCAAAAGCATGCTTCATATCCAACTTATTCTGTAAAACTTATCAAAATCTGAGTTGATCTCCTCAACCAAGCAATCATGATAAAAGACATGACCAATGCAGGGCAGACTTAAGCTTAGCTAATTTTGATTATTTGTTTCCTTTTTATTTGAAAACAGTATGGCTAGTCTTTTTCTTTTTAAATTGTCCAATATCATGATAAAAAAACTTACTTTTCAATGTAATTTAAAATATTCTATTGTTTTCCATAAATATTGTAAATATTTTTCTAAATCCCCATGTTCTTCATAATTGTCACTGTTAGAGGCTACATAATATGCCATCCTATCGATAGGTCATAATTTATTAAAGCTTTCTGTAAGCTATGCATTTTTCAGTTTTATGCTACAATGAATTTTTTCCAGCTTAGATTAAAACATCTTCTGAGGACAAATTTCTGGGAGTACATTAACTAAAAGAACATGAATATTTTACCCTCAGCATACCAAGAAAAATAATCATCAATGTTTATCATCTAAATCCTCTTTTTTAATATTTTCATATATATTTTAAAGTTCACGAATAATTTACAGAAGAGAAAAGATAGACTGACATAATTTGTAATAAGAATTTAAACATCTAAAACAACCTATCTTAAGTGAATATTGGTATACAAATGTTACAATGATAATCTATTATCCAAATAAGATAGATCAAGTTTTTGTAGTAACATATGCCATAATGAAGCCCTTGCAGTTTAATGACCAAAGGTGTTAGAATGACATGTTTATTTTTGTCCTTTAAGTATATTATTCATCTACTTCTTGATTTTGTGAAACTACAAGGACACAGAGCCATGGTCTGAGATTTCACTTATGCCATAAATGTCAGTAACATCTTCAAAGTCTAGAGTGTTCCTCTTTTTTTCATTCAACTTCTGATTCAGTTAATTTTGAAATACTTTCATTTATTTCTTTGTATTTTTGTAATAATTGTCAATGAATGATGAAGTAAGAAACAATCCCTAGATATTATGAAATGGTAAAGTGTTTCAAGATACAGAAAAAACAATATCATTTAAAACCCCTAACATATCTTAGATTTATACAAGTGTCCATTGGCCCATGTGATAATTAAAAGTTAGAGTGAATTTCATTCTGATTTTTAAGAAGTAGTAAATGTTCTGTTTGTCCTTGGGAAGGCCTCAAAGAAATAATAAAATTCATGATATATCAGTCCTTACAGAGAGCTAGAATTGTTCTCAAAAGACACGAAAATCTAAAATTGGATCCAACAGGCCTAGATGGTATACAGAGGGCAGACTGTTCCTGGCACATATCCATGTTTCAGTTAAAAATTTCAAAGAGACAGAAATCACTAAAAACTACTGAGTACCTATAACCTGACAGAAGTTATTAGGTATATATATACATGTATTAAGAAATTTATAATTATATTTAATTTACATGGTAGCTCCAGAGAGGAAAGAATTATTCCCATATTACAGGTGAGGAAGCAGATGTAAAGAAATTGCTTTCCTCTATCAAACTTACATCAGAATTAAATGGCAGAGCAAGAATTTGAACCTAACTCTATTTTATGTTCTCTAAAGTTCAAGTTGTCACCTGTGAGTTAACGTGTTAATTTAGTTCATTTAGGCTAGTATAAAAAATCACCTTAGACTGAGAGATTTATTAAGAACATAAATTTATTACTCACATCTGGAGGCTGGAATTAGCTGATTCTGCTTGTGATGAGGGTCCACCCCTCATAGAGGGTGTTTCATATGGATCATTATATGGTGGAGGGAGTAAACAAGCTGTCTCAAGGCCTAATCAGCTCCTAAAGGCAACAACTATTACTATTATTACATTGAGGACTAGATTTCAACATATGTTTTCTGGGAGGGATAAAAATATTCACACCATAGCAATTAGTATGTATATAATGCAATCATATAAATAAGACTCTATTCGAACCACTAGTATAAAGAAATATCAACAGAAGATCTAAGATTTTGGAAACAGGAATGTAGAGAGGAAATATTCCACCTACCCATAATCTCTGAAAAGACAAGAATATATAAGGTCTCTATATTTGGAAGCACAAGAAAAAAAATTGTCAGCATGTCTTTTGGAAGTCATTTCTTTTTTAAACAATATGTATTTGCATTTTCCTGACGCTTTAATAAGGAACAAGGCACTGGTGTTCTTGGCACATGGTTTGCAATTATGGGAAATAATGTTCCTGCTGCATAACATGCTGCCTGATGTCTCTCAGCCAACCTGGTGACAACAGCCCTCTCCACATGCCACACATCAAAGGGTGCACATCAACCATGGTTGCCTGGCTTAGCGACTTCTCTAACTTATGTTGTTTTAGAAAAGAAAAATGGTTTCTAATAAGTTTAAAGCTGTGATAGCTCAATCACTCAGTAGAGCAAAATTTTAATCATGTGAAATCAGGAAGCACTTACAAGTTATCACAATGCCTTGCATTACTTCAGCAATTTACTATGAAAGCTTTTATCCCTTTATTCAGCTTTTAAGGGCATGGAAGTCATAAACATGTATTTTCATGGTCCTATAGGAAAGAAAATTCTCTATCTAACCTCTTCCATATTTTTTTTTTTCATTTGGGCCCACTTCCTGCATAGAAGAAAGCACCATTTTGAAGTAAGTAGTTTTCAACAGGATTGGGGAATAGGAGTAAGATGCAAAAGCATCATTTTCACACTTCCTCTGCCAGCTAACTTGTCTCAGTCCTCAAGTTTCCAATAATTCAAGAACTGGTTGAAGATGGCTATTTTTGTTAACTGAGTTTATGAGAATAGAGAATTGTGAACAACCAAGTACTTATGGTAATATGTTCATATAGAGGCTTTGAAAAGAATCAGCAGATCAATGTGATACACCTCAAAATAAGCTTAGCTAAGTAGCTGAGTAATATGGGAAGAACAGAGAAGCTTTCACCATTCAAATACATACACACACATACACGAATTTATATTTAGAAATCTATTTTTGATGACTGTGTCATAGTTTATTTAGTAATTATAATATTTTAGATTTTAAATATAAATTAGAAGCATCAGTAATGATTCTGGTACGAAACCTACAACTTGTATTCCTAGGTATAATCACATAATACATTTCACCTTTTGGAGCTTAACTAGCAGTAGAGTGCCACATCTACAGTTGCTAGGCTTCTGTGACATGACCATTGTTTTACCCAAAATAATTGTAAAAAACAATTAAAAGTATGCAACAGATTCTTCTAAAGTTTTCATATTTTTAATAAAATCATACTTCATCAGTAACCTTTGTTATTATAGCAATATTCAAAGTATCTTCTCTTAATTAAAAAATCACTCATCACTATTTGTCAGTTTCAACTCTGACTCACTTGCATAAATTTCTAAGCACAGCAAAATCTGTACCTAAGCTTGCCACAGCATTTTCTGTGATGGGTACTAGCATTATCTTGTGAAAATGTAAGATATTTATTTTAAAGATGATAAATCCAATCTGTGATTTTTTACCCATAACTCAGAAATTCAATAAGCCTTTGCTCTTAACCTACCATGCATTGGTTCTGGCACTGGAAAAGAGATGTGAGTGAAACAGACAAGGTCTCCAATCTCACCAGGCTTGGGGGGAAACAGATAATGTGAAAGTAAATAAATGAATACGGGTAGCATGATACAGAGACTTAAGACAGAATGATGGGAGAGGGAACAGCTATATTAGATCGTGTGGCCAGGGAGAACATCTCTCTCAGGAGATGAGATTCAAGCTGAGCTCTGAATGACAAGCAGCAGTGCTTAGCCAGTGGAACTGAGAGCTTTACAGCTCCTGGCTTAAATGGGAATTTGAGCTTTGATTCATCCTGACAATTCTCCTTAAAGCTATTTAATTGATTTCTAATTTGTTTTCAGAGACTTTAGTGTACCATATTTTGGGGTGTAGAATAATCATGACTTCATTGAAATGTATGTATACTTCAATACATGTATTGACTCCGCTCTGTCTCAGAAAGTTAATGACTATTTTAGGTCCCATCAACAAAATCATCTGCCTCTCATGTCCAGGAGTGTGGAGAAAGTGGTAGATATATATCTGTTTATTAAAAACCATCTGGTTTTTTACTTCTATCCTGGTATTCGGATCTTGGATTAAAATAATCTAAAGCTGATTTTGTCTTCAAGTCAAAATATGAACCCTAGATAATATGTGATTACTTTATAAGACAGATTCATTATAAGCTGTCTTTAGAAATTGAGATGATCACCTTGAGTGTAAATTGCATATTCTCTGAAGGGCTCAATCATCCCTTTAGACTTCTATTTTTAATTAGTTCAAACTCACATAATCCTCAATACATCTCAGTGATGAAAAGGGAAGACAACTTTATCCCTTCTGTGCTAATCAGTAAACTGAGATACTGGGCAATTAGTTAATTATTCTTGATTACTTTCTAGCCTAAATTTTTAATGGCCTCAAAAATATGAATAAAATGTGACCACCTTATCTAGTTATTTCCCCAAGGCCAAGAAATTGGATATTTGAGAAACAGACATTTAAATAATAAAGTCATCTGCATTTTATAAAATCTCTCATGATCTTAATCCAGTGATTCAAAGAAATGTGATAACCTCTCATTTATTGAACAAGTATTTGTTTGAGCCTTCTATTTTCAGAGACTGTGCGAGGCACCAAAGATACAAATGCCAATCAAATAAAGTCTCTTCTGACAAGTCACTGATTTTTTTTTAATGGAATATGTCACACAATACAAAACATGATCACACCTGTGAATAATCATATTGTTATAAATCAACCTTTATTCTGGACATATTGTTCTATCACCATCTGTTGATTTTATCTACATAGAAAAATATTATTAATCTAAGGATCAGAACCATAAATACGACAGAGCTTTGCTTACATGTGTCATATAGAGGAAAGCGTTGTTCCATTGTTGGATGCAATTAAATTCCTTAACATTCATAGTAATGCCCTCACTATTCCCTATTCCTTCTGCTATGTATGGCCTTGGTTTAGAAATTTTAGGGCCTCCTTCCTGGATTAACAGAAAATCTAAATCTCCCCTCTTGCACAAGTCAAAATCACCTTCCACTTGCATTAGACTATTATCTTGTTTCATTTTTGTGACTAATTTTAATGGTTCCTTCTTTCCTACTGATAAAGTTAGAACTCTTTAGCATCTCACAGAAGTTCTTGACCTACATCTCATCAATACCACACACCGAGTTAGGCAGAACTCCTCACAGTTCCACAACCCACACTGTGTTTTATGGCTTCACGCCTTCCTTATTTGCTCCTTCTTGGAATGCCTACCTCTTCACACTCAGTGACACACATTTATTCATATCAAGACTCCACTCAGTGAAGCTTTTTCAAATCCCACTTCCCCATTTAGTTAAAAAAAAATGTATCTCCTCCTCATTGTCCCTTATAACAGTTAATATATGTTTAAATTCCCAGACTCTAACAAACTTTCAGAAATATGTATGTATACAAGGGTTTCTATTCTTGGTTGAATATAATCTGTTGAGGTTTAGAATCTTTATATTTGATCTTAAATGGGTAATTTTGTACTCAGTGAAAATAATGCTGAATATTTGTAAGACACACACATGTCTTGTAGGAAACAAAATTATGCATAGCATGTGATGGCTATCCCTTCTCCAGAGCTCCAGATGCAGGCTGCCAACATCCTCTGCAGCACAGAGCACTCAGCTCCCTGAACAATGCTAGATTATCATAGAAGGTGCATCCCATATTTAAGATTCTTTTTCCCACAAAAAAACAACTATCTGACTTGAGCAAATTCCTCATCTCCAAACATTATTTTTCCTACCTATAAAATCGAGATAACAATATCCATCTCACAAAACTGCTGTAAGGATGAAATGAGAATACAAACACAATGTTTAAGAAAAAGCCCAACACACAGAAAGTGCTCAGTAAAGGCAGCTGGTTAATAGTTAAGACTCTCAAGTGTAGGTGTAGACCTGCTGGAAGTGAACTGAAGCCAAAAATAAAGTTTTACTTGCTGCCATAAATAGGTCACCATAATTCATTAATTCTCTTTCACTTTCAGACTCAGTCTTTTTCTTTCTTCAGTATCCCTATGAACATTTCCATTTTTAAAAAATTTAACTGACACATAAAAGTTTTATGCATTTATTAACATGCTCTTTCCATCCGTGTATACACTGGTAATGTTCAAATCAAGGTAAGAATATCTGTCTCTTCAAATGATTGATTGAAATATGTGATTGAAACATTCAGTATCCTTTCCCCTAGATTATAGAAAAATACTGTACATTATCATTATCTATAGTTACCCTAGTATGCAATAGGATATTCAACTGTATATGGCCTTCCTCTGTCCACTAGCTCCAAGTTGTATCATTTGATCTTACCAAACCACCCAATAAAAGAACAAACAGGAAACACAACCTTTGTAAGCCCCAATATGCACAATCTCTTGGAAGCCTTCTGAAGTGTCAGCTTGGGACCAATCACTAGCTGGAAGAGGGCACTACTACAACATATACAACCGAGGCCAAATCTTTAGTTTCTGACTTGGGAAGGTGAAGTCTATTACCAAGCAGGAGAGAAGGTAGATTGGACAGATGGAAACCATAGTTTTATAACATTATCCTTCTTAATAATATTTGTTCTTAGCTAAATTAAACTTTGTTTTGATTTTTCCTTTTAATTGATTATTCCCTAAAAAGTAGAGTCTAACATTAAGTACAGGCATCAGACTGTACTTAGTACTTCATCTGCCACCATTCCAGCCAATGGCACGATATCTCATGCTCTACTCTGGCCACTTTTGTCAGGAGACCAGATTTAGTTTATCATACACACTATTGCCTAAGGTCATAGCTCAGTTCCTCTTTCAGTGATGTCTAAAACTTGTCTTATCAGATGTAGACACAGGGATTGGACTACAACAGGAGTTTTTGTAAGATGATCATAGGAAGCATCAGCATGGAACAGGAAAGTAAACTAAAGTAAGGAATAGAGATAATCCAGCATGGTATGATTAAAGTACAGGTTTTTTCTGTTTGCATCAGGCACATGAATCTAGTAGACACCCCTGTGAGACGGTCTGGGATAACTCTCACAATTGTCTTTATCAAAGACTGAAACAAACAGGAATATTTATACTCTAACATCCAACATCCATTTGTCACTGGCTGAGACAGCTTTGGGACATGTCCATCCTCATGCATTTCTTTACATCCTCCCTTAAGAAAACTGTCTGAGCCAAAAGTCACAGAAACTTATAGAAAGACATCAATAGAAGACAGTGATGATCAAGAGGATAGGGACTGGACCACACACCATTTTCTGATGTCCATTTTGGAAATAACAGGTCCTTTGCTCTATCCAGTAACCCTTTCTTGATCATCCTATCCCTGAACCCAGTCCTGTTCAAACTTCCTTGGCAGCCACAGTCCACAATACATTGTCCTTCTTTGAAAGCCTAGTACCCTACTCCTGACCATAGGTAACGTAAGTCTTAGATTCCTTACATTTAGCCATGTGAATCTAGACCATATGCTTCCATAACAGCAGTGGCACTGAGCTCTTCCTGCTGATTCACTATGTCATTCCTATGCTTTTCAACTGTTCCCCTTCTCAATACTGTGTCTCACGAAATTACAGTCCTTATCAGGAAAGTCACTAGCTCCAGGAGAACATGAGAGGAGTAAACAAATCATGTTCTGATAGTTCTTGTGATGAAGCTTTCCCTTCACACCAGAATCTTCGGGTGACACTCCTAGGTTATAGCAGCATTTTCTCTTCTTCTCCATACTTATTACTCTTCCTAATTTTATCTTCATATTTTATTAACAGCTTGGTTGAGAAATATAATCCATACAATGCAAATCTCTGTTTTCCTTATAATTCAATCATTTTCAGTATAATGTGTTCACCAAATTCTACTGCCATTATCACAATCTAATTCTAGAACATTTTTTATCATCCTCAAAGAAACCAGAGAGAACACAGAAAACTGTGTAGTAACAATCACTCTGCATTTTGCCCACCCACACTCCAGGTACCCAATATACATTTTCTATGAATCTGCCTGTTCAAGACATTTTTGATGAATGGAATCACACAAGATGTGGCCTGTCTTTGGCTTTACTGACTTAACATGTTTGCAAGTTTCATCATTTTGTGACATGTATTCTGAAGTTTCTCCTACTATGAACTAAAACTCTAATGTATGAGTATACCATGTTTTATTTATCCATTCATAAGTTGATGGACTTTCAGGTTGTTTCACACTTGGTCTATTATAAATAATGCTACTATAAACATTCATGTGCAAGTGTTTGTGTAAAATCACTTTCAATTCTCTCGAGTATATACCAAACATAGAATAGTGGATCTTAGGGTAATTCTGTGTTTAACACTCTCAGAAAACACTAATGTTTCCCAGAATGGCTGAACTGTGTTATATTTACAGCATCAACACATGAAAGTTCCAAATTCCTACATCCTCACCAACACTTGCTACTTTCCATCTTTTTTATTATATCCATCCTTGTGGATGTGAAGTGCTTTCTCATTGTGGTTTTTCTTTGCCTTTCCTTAATGACATGATGTTGGAAATCTTTTCATATGCTTATTGACAAGTGGTCTATCTTCCTTGGAGAAATGTCTACTCAAATACTTTTTTCAGACCTGGGGATGTAGCTGGGTGGTAAAGTGCTTATCTAGAATGCATGAAACCCTGGGTTCAATCCTCACAATTCCCAGTACTACAAGAGCAATACTACAACAACAACAAAAACAGTGGTGTATTTGTAGAGTTTTTTTCACCAATTGATCCACCTGGAATGATAATACATGCTTGCTCTGTCTCATTATTCTTCTAAAACAGATTCTTTGTAGCAGTCCAAAAGTCATCTCCTGATATATCTTATTTCCAGACAGATGCTTTTTCATTGAAACTGAAATTGCCTTTGTAATTTTGTTCTATCTATAAATTTTATTATTGAACTGTTATTCTTAAACCATTCTTAAAAGCTTTCCCATTTTTAATTGGATAATTTTCTCTTTAAGTTTCACAATTCTTCATATTGTTTAGATACATATTCCTCATCAGATACATGATTTTTAAATTCTTCCCATTTTTGTGGTTGTCCTTTCACTACTTGATGTTGCCTTTTGAAGTGCAAAACATTAAATTTTTATGAAGGTCAATTTATCTATACATTAGGTTTTTGTTGTTGCTATAAAAATGACTATAAATTCACTGGCTTCTATTAACACAAACATATACATCACAATTTGAGACATCAAACACTGAAGATGGGTTTCACTGTGTTTTGGCAGGAGAAAGTCCCCTCTGGAGGCTCTAGGGAGGACATTTCCTTGCCTGTTCAGTTTCCAGAAGCTGCACACATTACTGGCTTGTGGTCTCACATCCTTCTGCCCTCCGGCTCTTGCTTCACATTTCCCTCTCTGATTCTGACTCTCCTGCCTCCTCTTTGGCTCTCATAAGGACCTTTTAAAATATACTGGGCCCAAATAGATAACCTAGGGTAATCTCTTCATGTTGAGATCCTTAATTTTATCGCATCTGCAAAGTCCCTTTTACCACAAAAGGTAACTACAGGCTTTGGAGATTCAAGTATGAACATCTTTGTAGGGCAATTATTCTGCCTGTCACAAACTATGCTTTTACCCATCACTTGTGTTTTTGGTATCATTTCTAAGAAATCATTGCCTAGTTCAGGATAATGAAAATTCAGACCTATCTTTTCTATTTCTAGGGGATTATAGTTTGGGCTCTTACATTAACACTGATAGTTCATTTGA
>CM053401.1:47387249-47417830 GCA_028644305.1 Xerus rutilus | reverse complement strand
TCACTTTCCTTAAGAGCAAAAGATTCTTTGTTTCACTAAAAGATTTATAATACATTTTATTTAATCTTCTATTAAAACTTTTCTTGGATGGTTCCTCCTAATTATATACCACTGCTAATGTTCATAACATCCTGTAAGAACAATGTTATACAAAATTTATACTGTTTTCAGTTCTTAAATACAGTAACTATGGTTCTGGTTACCAAAATTGCTCATTGACTTTTTTTTTTTTTTTTTTTTTTTGGTACTGGGGATTGAACTCAGGGGCACTCGACCACTGAGCCACATCCCCAGCCCTATTTTGTGTTTTATGTAGAGACAGGGTCTCACTGAGTTGCTTAGTGCCTCGCCACTGCTGAGGCTGGCTTTGAACTCGCGATTCTCCTGTCTCAGCCTCCCTAAGTGCTGGGATTACAAGCGTGAGCCACCGCGCCTGGCTGACTTTTGATTATTAAATAAAATTGGTAAATGAAAACAGATATAGATTCATACTTAATATTTCTAGATTCTGTTCCTTCGTTCCTTTAAAAACGGCCTTCTTCATTTATTATTCAGATTATAGAAACGTCTCTCTAAACACTTCCCTAGCTCTACTCCTTTCACTCTCCAATCTTTACTCCATATGACTAAGCTTTCTAATATCTTCACTAGACTGTCATTTTTCTTCTTCCTACACTTCACAGAGCTTCAGAGTTTTAAGGAAAAGTCGCTTACTTCAACCTCAGGAGCCCTGAGACTCAGGTCTCTCCTCAGCTCCAGGCTTCTCCACTGTCCTTATGAAGATAATTATGACAAAGCAGAACCCAGGGCAGGAAACAGACCTTCCAGTCTCTGTAACTCCAACACTCTGTTTCCTCACCCTTGGAGCCTTTCCCTCCCTCCCTTGGTATAGCTAAGCTCACTCAGGAAAGTCTATGCTCAGGTGTTACTTTACCCCTGATTAGATGCTCTCCTAGGTAGTCTCACAACATCCTTTGAATATTCATCTTATCAGTCAGTAATATATGCTAAAATCCATTTTCTACCCGGCAGATATAATGTTGAGTTAAAAACGAATGTAAACTTAATAATATCATTAACAACAATCAAGACATGTCTTGAATTCTGAGCAACCTCTGTAGGCCCTCCTTAAACTGTCCAGCCCATGTCTCATCTCCTGCCTTATCAGCCTGGCATTTTCTTCTTTCAAACACCATGCTACCTAATATAGTACTTTATTATTATGGGGAAAAAGCAAACTTGAACTCTTTCCAAGATTTAGCATTTTCTCTTCCTTCTGTCTCAGGTTCCCTTCTTCCCAGTCTTGCCCTGGCTTTTCCCCAGGGCTCATGTGATACTTCCTCACAGAGTCAATACCCTCAATCATTTTTAAGTCAAGTTTCCCTCTCATGATTTACTATGCTTTTCTTTCATGGCACTTACCAAAATTCATAATCTCATAATTATTCACATGACTGTTTGATGTCTGTCTCTGCATCCTCCATAAGCTACCTGAGGTCCAGGACCACATTGTTCTTGCTTACCAGTATAGACTTGTGCCTGGCACAGTGACTAGTACAGTGTTATGCTCAGGAATATTTGTTAAATGATAAAGTCTCTTTCACTAAGCTATATTATTTTAGGAGAATCATAATTTTTATATGACATTCTACCACCAAAGAATTGTGCAAAATGAATTCCTCATAGAGGGTTTTCACTGAATAGATCAACAAATGGGCAATGTTCAAACACAAACCAAAATTACTAAGATTAAAATTATGCTGGACAGTATTAGCCTTTCTTTGCTTATCTGGACATGCTGAAGGACCATGTGTTACTTCAGACTACTGACACTGTAACAGGAAATATGAAGAAGGTTGTGATGTACCAATGCAATTCCCCTTCAGGAATCACTCCAGTGAGAATGTTACAGAAAAGGATCCTCCCCTATGAACTCACTTTGTAGATTACCTTAGCTGAATAAGATCACTGCATCTGAAATCTTGCTTCATCCAGGAGCATCCATCCTTAGGAAACAAAGATCCAGTCACCCTCACTCCAACTTGGGACAAGTTGTTAAAGGGCCATCCTACCTCCATAGGTCTCCATTGGTTTCAGAGAGCTGTATTGTCAGTCAAATTCTCCCTCCACCCACTCCTGCTTTCATGCCCTTCACTTCTACATGCATTTGTTGATGCCAAACACCATCCTTAACTGTCCTACATATTAAAATCCGTCTCAAAGTATGCCTCATGGCAAACCTATCCATGATAAGAAAAGTAGTTGAGAAGTCTAAGTGGATAAAAATGACAGATAAAGGACCTGTGGTAGATCAGTACTGTAGATATATATTCTTTCAACAGAATTATGTAAATAGCAATTCTGGCAAATGCACATTTATAGATAATATTGGTCTATCTTGGGTTTTTAAAAATATTAAGCATTATGGTCTGTTATTTACCTGAAGAGAACACATGTGTTTTAGTTTTTTGGTGACTAGAAGGCCCAACAAGAAAAATTAGAGAAGGAAAAGTTTATTTGGCTCACAGTTCAGAGATTTCAATCCATAGATGGGCGACTCCACAGCTCAGGGCCCAAGCTGAGACAGAACATCACGGAGGAAGAGGACAGAGGAGGGAAGCATTCAGGACACGGTAATCAGGAAGCAGAGAGAGCACATTCTTTCACCAGAGACAAAACAAAAACCCCAAAGTTAGGACCCCAGTGATGTACTTCTTCCGGCCACACTCTATTCTGCCTAGTTACCACCCAGTAATCAATATCAGGGGATTAATGTACTGAGAAGGTTAAGACTCTAACAACCCGCTCAACTCACCTCTGAACGTCCTTGTATTGCCTCATACATGAGTTTTTGTGGACCACCTAATATCTAAACCATAACAATATGCATTGTTGAGAAGGTTTTGAAGGAAATGATGGAGGGCAGGTACACCATGCTTGTGCCACACCATGGTGGGTAGTTTCTGTGTAACAGAAGAAGGAAGTGAATCCTTGTAAGTGCACTGATTGAGCCACCAAGTGTTACAGGATAAAGATGTAACTAGTTCAGGTTGAGAAGGGATGTCCTACACAGAAGGAAGACATGGATGTTTGCTACTAGAATAAAGGAATTATTTAGCTGACTGGCAGTTTTCGGCAAGCTAGCTAAAACTTAACCCTTATTAGTTCATTCCTTGTACCTTAATTATTCATATTTCAAAGTTAAGCAATTAAAATTAGGCACATACCTTTCTCTAAAGGAACAAACACGCTCCTTCCTCCGCAGCTCATTAGAAAATGTCTACCAGGGAAGAACGGGTTTCCCTTGAGGCCCTTGGGCTTCTCAAACTTAACTGTGAACACAAATCACCCAAAGGATCTCATTAAAATGCAGATTCTAATTCAAGGGTTCTGTGCAGAGACTAGAGAGTCTGCATTTCTAACAAGCACCAGGTGATTCTGATGCTGCTGGTCTGTGGGCCACACTGAACAGCAATTTATAAAAAAAATTACAGAAACACCCGTGAGTATGGCTCACAGAAAATGATTTAGATATAAGGCAGCATTTTTGACATACTATTCAGTGGAGAGAAAAAGATATATAGCATTTCTGTAGAGGATAAAATCAAACACATGAGTACAAATTTTTAAAAAGTCACTTACCTCTTAATTGTTCTTAATTGTTGTACTTATAAAATGAACACACCAACGAAAGCCTGCCAGCCTTAACAAGTGTTATTATGGTTTGGATGTGAGGTGTGCCCCAAAAGCTCACATGTGAGACAATGCAAGAAGGTTCAGAAAAGTGACTGGGCTATGAGAGTCTTAACCCAATCAGTGAATTAATCCCCTTATGGGATTAACTGGTAACTGAAGGCAGGTGGGGTGTGGCAGGAAGTGGGGCATTGGGGGCAAGGCTTTGGGGTATATATTTGTATTTGGTAAGTGGAATCTCTCTGCCTGCTTCTTGATAATCATGTGAGCTACTTCCCTCTGCCATGATGTTTAGCTTCACCTGGAGCCCCTGGGGACTGGAACTGGCTGTATATGGACAGAGACTTCTGAAACCATGAACCCTTAAATAAACGTTTCCTTCTCTACAGTTGTTTTGGTCAGGTCTTTAAATCACAGCAGCAGAAAAGCTGACTAAACAACGAGTACTTGTGGGAAGCTAATGAGAACCACTTTTGCAATACATGCCACAAAATGGTTTGCATTTTTTTAAGTATGGACTTCATAGGGCACTAAAAGTTTAATTTGGTTACTTTTTTACTGCAGGAACAAAATTTTCAGATTGTAATTTGGGTACGATATGTTAAGTATAGGTGTGTGTGACCCTGTATTAAAGATGATATGCAGACAAATATTAATAGGTGAGGGAATTGAAAATAATGTAGTCTGAGGAAAAGGAAAAATAGTCATGCATTGACAGCTTTCACCTCCCCTAACAAATGTCTTCCTGGTGCTAATAATTACAGACAAGAAGGAATGTCTTGCCATATTGGAGACATTAACTTGCAGGGCACAAGACCCCTGGGATTAAATTCCTGAGCACTAAAACTAACTGTTGCATTGATTGATGGAACAAACCCCAAATTCCTAAGTATCCAGGAAAATTCATATGCTCACCAGACCACCTCCCGGGATAGCCTATATAAACACAGTCCCTTTCTTTGTTCAGTGGCTCATTTTCCACCAAGAAAGTGGGTCCATCCCCATAGATGTAGCCCTGTTCCTGAATAAAGCCTGAAATGATTTGTGAAGTTTGCTTCCTTCCCAGTCTTTTTGTGCTAGCAAATATGTCTATAATTTTTCTTGGGGAAAAAATCCAAACATGAAAACAAGTCATATACACACATGCACTATATAAGTCTGAAAGTGAGTTATGATGATAGTGGGAAAGGAAAGGAGGATGACCGGCACATCTGTTCTCTTCAAGCCAACACTGCTGTCCCACTGTCCAGGGTACATGGAACCAGCAGATTTTAGAAATGGCACATTTCTGAGAGCTTTTTTATATCTGAAAATGAACAATGGAATCAATGTTTATTAGGAAATTGTTCTATATGTCTTTGTTGGGTTATTCTTCACAGCAATCTTGGGAGGTAGATCCTGCTATCCTTGTTTTAAAAATGAAACAGGAGTGTTTATTAACCTGTCCTTGGTCCTAGAGCAAGACAATTCCTATTTTCCTTTGAAAAGACAGGAACAACCTTGCCAATGGCTCCTAACCAGGGATACTCAATGGAATTACCTGGAGAGTTTTTAAAAGTGCTAATTCCTGGACTCTAGCTCTTTTAGAGCTTCTGACTTAAGTAGTCTTGTGTTTGATTTTTATACTGAGAATAAGTCCCTCTGGTGATCCTTCTGTCTCAGAGCTAAGAACCAGATTCTGGGACACTGAATCCCTTCATTCTCCTCCACTCCCTTCAGGGTTAAGCAGATGACCTCATCTTTTATTTCACAGAACAGCAGAAGCATCAAGTTGGGATTCCCAGTTGTCACTATCAGGCCTAAATACTAACCCGTCCTTGTGCTTTCCACTGTTTATACGTCAGAGATGCAAACTGTCACATTCTGTCTCCTCCCTTCTACTCTCCCTCTCCTGCACCCCACCTAATACTTATTCTTTCAACCTGAATTCTGGATGCAATCTCCCTCCCTGTTTTAGTCAGCTTTATTGTTGCTGCAACTAAAAGATCTTACTAGAAAAATTGTAGAAGAGGAAAGGTTCATTTGGGGGCTCATCATTTCAGAACTCTCAGTCCATGGACAGCAGGCTCCATCCCTTGGGGCAGAAGAGTGTAGTGGAGGAAGGAGGCTCAAATCATGATCAGCCAGCAGAGAGATCTCCACTTGCCAGATACAAATATATTCCCCAATGTCCCACTTCCTCCAGCCACACCCTACTTGCCTTCAATCACCACTCAATTAATCCCATCAGGCGATTAATGCACTGAGTTAAGACTCTCAGAACCCAATCATTTCTCCTCTGAACCATTTTGCATTGTCTTGCACGTGAACTTATGAGGGACACCTCGCATCCAAACCATAGCACCCCCAACTCATTCCTCTACTAAATTCCCCTAAACACACGGTCATCTCTTTACATCCTATTTGCAACCTCTTTCTACCTGTCGACTCATTAGTATTTTAAAACGCCTTCTTTCTCCTATTGTTAAAACAAAAGCCCCCAATTGGCTACCACATTTACCTTCAGCCTATTCTATGCCCATCACAGTCAAATTTCTTCCCTAAGTTATCTATAATGGATGGTGACATTTCCTGCCATTCATGAGTCAGCCTGATTTCTACCCCAACACAAGAGAATCTACTCTCACCAAAATCACAAATGTCACATTCTATCTCATACCTCAGCATTAGACTCTTATCCTTTGACCTTTAACCTTTTCCTTTTATTCCATCTCTGCAGCATTGCATTTTTCTGGATTGTCGTGATTCAGAATGTTCTTCTAGCCATGATGCAGGTTCCTTGTTTCTTACATATGGATGTTCCTCAGCTTCTTTTCAGGGCCTTGCACTTTTTTAAAACTACGAAATGTGTGAACATGAAACCCATATGAACACCATTATGGCATATACATCACAAATCTTGATGTCTTCTTTGATCTCTCGAACTCTAGAGTCACACAGCCTATCATAAATGAGCTATCTCCACAGCCACCCAAACTTAGTATGTCCAAAATTCTTCCCCATAGAACTTTATCATCTATTGTTCCCAGTAGCAAGGGTGCCATGATTCTATTCTGCAACAGAAATAAAAATACATTCCTGAAGCCCCTCTCCTGCTATAAAAAAGAAAAAAAAAATCCAACCATTGAATCCAAATAATCAAGTCTTCTTCATTCTCAAATAGTCTTCTTGACATTAACCTCACTCCCCTAGTTTGGCTGCTACTGTCTGGTATCTGGATTACTATTATTAACTGTTCCCTCTGTCTCCAGTTTTGTTTCCTCTACTCCAGTCTACACATTGCAGTCATGGAGATTCCTACAAGAGGTGAATCATAAAAGGTTACTTTCCTTAATAAAAACCTTTCAATGGCCCCACATTTCCCCTGGAATAAAGTTCAAACTTATTTATTTTAAAAGACTTTTAAGGACTGATCACTACTTTACTTTCTAGCTTCTTCTCACATGATTTCCTCCTTCTTTTTCAAAGAAACATCATAATAAAGTTCTTAAATTTCCTTGAATTTATCATGCTCATTCAGTCTTCCAGAACCTTTTGGGCACAGGTTATTTTCTCTTTTCTTCCTTCCCCAATCTCTCTCCTTTCTGGATAAATGCTTTGCTCATTTTTCAGGTGTTTGTTGAAAAGACGCTCAGATTTTGAACTCACCCTATGTCTGCATAAAGACTCTGTCATTTCAGTATGAATTTAAGACAGTTGTTTAAGCTAATTTGCAGTCACTTCCTGTTTAAAATGAGTATAATAGAAATGTGCATCTCATAGAATTCTGTGAACATTAAATGAACTAATATTATAAAGTAGTTGGCACATTGCCTTCTACATAGTGTCAACAAATGGTATTGTTCATATGCTTCTGGGAGGCTTATCTGTCTCTACAAATATTTTTGATCAGAACCCTAACTGCTCTCACCTGCCCTCTACTGCTCTTGTCATTGTCCCCATTACATAGAACGACTCTATCTTTTTTTCGTATTGTTCTGTATCTTCCACTATACTGAAGCTCCTTGGGGTCAAGACTATATCCGTTTTATTTACTACTGAATTCCTGACATCTGGCACAGGGATGAGTCTTTAATAGCACCAGTTAAACATTAGTGTAATAAAAGAGCAGGGCTGCAGCATTCAAAGAACCCTTTCCAACTACACAGGCCATACATTTTTCAAAGTAGCACATTGCTTCTGGAAGGTGTGAGCATCCCAAAGTGTATGCATGTGTAACTGTATGAAAGTTAAATCATTTAGGAATAATCTTTAAGTGTAAATTAGTTAAATTTGAAATGAGTCTTAAATTTGAGATGATAATTTATGTTGTAAACATTTTATTAAATGTAAAGTATAAATTCTTAGATAAATATGATTAAACACTAAATTAAGCATATAAAAAAATACCAAATTTTAGTGTAGGGAAGAGAATTTCAACATTTGGAAATACTGGTGTCCTTTCAATCATTTCCACAGTGAACTACACTGCATACTTTCCTTATTTGACAAGTGCCTTGTGAAAGCTGTAGAACTCTACTATTGCTACTGTTAAAATGATATTAATATCAGTTTGCAATCCTTCTAAACAACAGGTAGATCGTTCCCCTGGATCTCTCACTCAAATCATCTCCCCAAGTCCACTCTCGTGGTTGGCTAGAAGGCACTGAGCTCTTGCATCCTGAAGATTGTAACTGTAAACTGTATGAACAGGGCAATAAGTTATTTAGAGGAGAAATTCTCTGTGCTGAAATACTATGAATGCTAAAGGTTTTAAAAGCAGACTGTCCTTTTATAAGAAGAAGAATAGAGCAATATGTACCTAACCAGTAAATGGATCCTTTTAGAAAAAAATAAGATATATGTCTCGCAGAAGGTAATTTAGAAAAATGTTTGTACAGTTTGACCCAGTAACCCCTCCTCTAGAAACATCTTAAGAAATATTTTGAAAGAATAAAAAAGCTGATTGCATGAAGATGTTTATTGTATTACCTTGCAAAATATAGGGAAAAAGCTAAAAGCTACCCAGATTCAATATAAGGAGTTAGTAGTGTCTTATGACAGATCATGTGCAACCATTAAAAATACAATTATAACTACTACAGAGACATTTTTTATGTTGCTATATAATATCAAATAAAAGCACATTTTTACATGCTTATTTCTATTTTGTAGAAATTGTATGTGTCAATAAGAAATAGATAAGAACATGATTAACTAGTAAATAACTGACTAATTAATAACTGATAATTTAGTAGTGTGAATGCTTACTTTTTAATAAATTCTATAAACTATACATATTTGTTATAGTATCTCTCCACTGATAAAAATCCCCAAATGTTTAAAAAAAAGATTATAAATCTGGACTTTAGTGAACAATTTTTTTTTTTTTTAGTTTTTATAAACTGTATTTTGGACTACATCTTGGTCAAAATGGGAACCTCTACATCTCATCAGTTGAAACCATAAACTTTAGCTAGAAAGACTGACTAATTTCAATCCAGTTAACTTTAGTTCTGTTATTGAAGTCTTATCTCAAATGAAAATATTTTTCTTATTTTGTGACAAATGAAGAATATATAGGATGATAAGGAAAAAGTATGCTATTCTTAGATTCTTTCATCTAATCAATGTTATGTACAGGTTAACTGATCACTTTCAAAAGAGGCCATTCCTGTGAAAGAAAACTGAATTCAGGACAGATTCTGAAACTATATCCCAGTTCCCCACCTACTAAATTATGTGACCTCAGGCAATTTACTTCACATCTCTGTGCTTCAAATTGCTCATGTGGATTTTTATCATACATAATAACAATAGCTACACAATAGAATGGTTGTACTAAATATGCTTACAGATAGAAAGCATTCAGAATGATACTTGGCAGGCAATACCATGTAAATGTGTATTATTTATATAATCATCACTCAACTTTAATGAGAGCTAAGATTTATACATACTTTTCTTATATAATGTACTCTCCAAAGCAGGGCAACAAATAAGTGTTAAATTGCTTTCCTAAGAGAAAATCGTAGAATTCTAAATTTAGAAATTTTAACCTTAGGCGGGTCATTTATTTCTCTCAGTATTTGGATCTTCGTGAATAAAATGGGATAAATACCTACATTATAAGTTTGAGATAGAATTGAATGAGACGTAAAATAGAATTCAAGGCAATATAATCAATTTAGTCTCTCCTAAATTTTATATGGCCTGGTGTAGTATCTAATACACTGATAGCTTACAAGAATTGTAAAAAGTGGGTGTAATTGTGCAAAAGTGTTTCTCCAAGGAATATGAATTTAATTTATAAAAAATAACTTCAACAGGCCAAATGTCTTGAGTTATCATTATCCCTTATATATTAAATGCAGTTTGATGCCAGAGTGCAAATACCTTTCTACAAGACTATGAAAAATATCAGTGTGTAGGGAGTAAGAAGTACAGTCATGATTTGATTTAAATCTATCTTCACAGAAAACAATTAACCCTCAACATTTATTTTTTCTGAGGGTGGCGTTACTGGTGATTGAACTCAGGGGCACTCGATCACTGAGCAACATCCTCAGCCCTATTTTGTATTTTATTTAGGTCTCACTGAGCTGCTTAGTACCTCACTTTTGCTGAGGCTGGCTTTGAATTCAAGATCTTAGTGCCTCAGCCTCCTGAGCCACTAGGATTACAGGTGTGCGCCACTGTGCCCAGCAACCCTCAAAATGTAATGATCCTTGCAGTTAGAAGCAACTCAAGCTCTCAGAAATGATGACACCTATGCCCTTAAGTGATGATTTTCTATCAAGAAAAATATGCCCATTGTTATCTTCCAATGAATGGAGGTTTTTCCCAAAGCCATGTGTGAAATATCCAAGAATACTGTGGAAAAATATTAAAGTTTTAAAAGATAAAAGTAGACACACCTCATGCAAGACATAATCCAAGAGAATAAGGGCCAGACACTAAATTTACTGACAAAAATGAGGCACCTGCAAATATTCACTCTAAACTTGCCCACTTTAAAATTCTCAGTGAGCCACTAAAAGGAAGCAGGATAAATTGAAACATTTTTTAAAATATTCTTAGGGAATAAGGCTTGATATATAAAGACAATAATTTCTTAAAACCTGGATATCTTATCACTGCATCTTATCTTTTCAAACACTTTTATCCCCTGACTCAAAAACTCCTAAAACAAACCTACAGGCATAACTTGAATTTCAGCGAAAAGATAACATAGAATATTACTGTAAAACACAACAATGTAACTGGAAAGAAAATATAGAAAACCACAATGCAGTATAATTATGGTCTTCACCAAATGCAAATGAAGGAGATAGCTTTGTTGGTTTTTAGGTTTGAATTAATCATCAGAGCAAAATCCACTAAAGTTGTTATAAGGTTAGAAACAGGTACAGCAATTGAAGACAGTGTCCAGAAGCCAGAAGGAATAAATGAATTTATATGTGTGTAAATCCAACAACTTTAAGCAATTTAAAAATTAACAAGTACTCATAATGGGCTAGGCATCATAAGTGTGGTATGTATCTTTTGTCATTTCAATCTCTAAAACAACTCTGTAAGACCTGGTATTCCATTCACATGTTACAAATAAAGGAAAAGGGTCTCATAAAATATACTTATACTTTGGATGTGTATTCAGTGTTGAATGTTTTGCCAAGTATCATCCAGCTGGCTAGAGGTACAAACAAGATTCAAGTCAAACAGAGTAAGTCTAAGAATTCAAAGTTTAACCACTATGAGATGTTGGTTTGCCACTGGTTAATATGCCCACAGTTTAAAATCTAGTATAACAGATTTTAAATGCATGGATAAACTATTCAATTTTAGCAGTAAATAATTTGCAATAACCAACTTTGGCATAAATATCAATAAAAGAAAATGAATTTGAGAGAAACATCATTCTCTATTATGGTTTGAGTTCCCTCTAAGACAACATAGCCAAATGGTCACTGAAAAGAACTAGTATGGAATATAATTTTAAACAACCAAGAACGATATTCTTGTGAAGACTTTAAGGAATAATTTTTGAGGATTAAAACTTTCAAAGATAGCTTACTACTCCTCTAAATTCCATATATATTTTAAATATGTGTGGTTCTGCATAGAAACAACCTTAAATAGTATATTACATGAAATATAAACCAGTGTGAAGTCGGCATAGAAAATGTCATCCAAATTTTAACTACAAGATAGTTTTAGACACAGCCAAGTGTCAGATTTCAGATGTGATATGTATAATCCTAAATGTTAGCTGACCTCATTTCATTGTTCTTCCTCAATGAACTATCAGCTAATTGCATGGCTCCCTTCCCGTACTGGCTTTGGACAGGCAAACATCAACACGCGGTTACACAAGGAGAGGAGAGGACACAACTCTGAACCATGGGTTTACTCTCTCCTTTATCATCACCATTTTTAGTCAAATCCTGCCAGGCTTTGAACATGTGATTATGGTCATCAAAGCTACAACAGTCAATGAATTTAGATGAAGCCTCTGCATCCAGAGTCAGAAGTATTCTGTAGTGAAGGGTCATTGCAGATGAATCTGGGCCTGTCTCCAGAGTAGGCCGGTGCACAAGGATGCATGAGCACATCATTCTACATAAAAACATAAAAGCCACTTTGAAACTGAAGTCACTCGAAATTAATTTATGCAGTAGTAGTGAGGGGCATAGAAAATTTGTAGCAAGATGACAAATTAGAAATCTAGTTTTGGTGTGAGATAATGCAGTAGCTCTCTTAGAGTGATTCTTAGCACCTCAGACCTCTCAAAACTTACTCTCCATGCATTCTGAAGATGGAACTGAGTCTAAGGTCAATATTTATAAAATGCCTACGATGTATGAGGCTTTTCAGTGCCTGTGATCCCCAATGCTAGTTAAAGAGCAGGATTCACAGATCTCCCAAACTATTTATTGCACTCCCAGATTTATTCAGCTTAATTCTGCACAACTCCTCCAGCGGAGATTTCCAGAGCAGTTCTGGTCTCCTCTCTCACACCCCTCCCATAGTCCAATATGTAATTCGGCTGGCCTCTTCTCTGGAAATACATTGTGAATCTTTGCACCATTTCCCACCTTAGCCCAAGGTGAAATTGGTGAAAACAAAAAGGTGAAGCCATTACAAATGCCTTCTAACCAGCCTCTGCAGCCCAACATCAATCCTTTGCTGCCTACTGTTCACCTGCACTCAGAGTGATCCTTACAATGAGAGAGGATCTCACATCTCTGCTCAGGCCCTGTGGTTTTCACTGAATCTAGTCAGAATACATGCAAATATATTTTCTATGATCATCAAGGTTTACATGTGGGCTCCTGGTTACCTTCCTACTCTTACCTTCTATTATAGTAGTATCTCTATTTCTGTGGAGGTTCTCAGTATTCCTTAAACATACCAGTCATACTTCTACATCAAGGTCTTAACAATCAGAATTCCTTCAGTCTGGAGTTGTCTATTCTAGCTTCTTCATATAATTTAGGTCATTGTTGAATTGTTACCACAGGAAGACCCAGTTATTTTAATAGGAACCACCTGCCAATATTGTCTTTCCATCTTTTGTTCTTTTTTAATTTCATTTATTTTGTTGTTATTTTCTTTTTTCCACATTTTTTTTGGTACCAGGGACTGAACTCAGGGGTACTCGACCACTGAGCCACATTCCCAGCCCTGTTTTGTGTTTTATTTAGAGACAGGATCTCACTGAGTTGCTTAGCTCCTCGCCATTGCTGAGGCTGGCTTTGAACTCGTGATTCTCCTGTCTCAGCTTCCCAAAGTGCTGGGATTATAGGCGTTCGCCACCACGCCTGCTCCACATTTTTATTGGGGCATTATAGTTGTACATAGTGATGAGATTTGTTGTCACATATTTATACATGCACACAATATAAACAGTGTAATTTAAGCAATATCACTTCCCAGGATAATTTATATTCTCCATGATACTTTAACCACCTGAATGTGTATGTATAGATACATGTAAATTTGTTGTCTCTTCATCTCCTAGAATATAATATTTATTAGAACAGTTATTGGTGTCTTTTGAGAGCAGCACTTAAAATTTTGATGAATGAACATATTCTTTAGGTGCTACGTCTCTTATTACATCGTTCCTCAACATACTTCAGTTTCTGATAGCTCTGTTCCAGACAGAAATAAACCCATTCTCATTACTCCTCATCCTTCCACATTGAATACAACTGAGACAGTATATTATTTTGGTTTTGTCTAACAAATTATCGCTCCTTCTTTATACAATTACTCATGATCTCCAGTCTACCTCACATTTCACCAATCACAACCAGCTGAATTCTACTAACAATTACACTGTGATTCTTTTAAAAAGGATGACCTCTTAGATTTTGAGTGAAAATGCTATTTTTGTTAGCTTTCTACTTAAGACACATTTGGCATTTCATATTATATATTTTTCTCTGCTTCTATACCTTTTCCATTGGTCACCTACCACTCACACTGCCCCTTCTCAGTTTGATTCAAAGATTTCTCCTTCAATGCCAATCCATCAAAATGTTGATGCTCCTAAGACTCAAACTATGACTCTGCAGTACAGGAACTCTCTGGATAATCTATGATATCTACCCAGGCTGGACTCCCAAATATCCATTATTGACTCTCCCATTTTTAGCTCCTTGAGAAAAGGGCCATTATCTACTCATTATTGAATCACTAGCTTTAAAGACAGTACTTGTCATAGAACGGAAGGTAGGTGAATATCTGATGAATAAATGATTACTTGCAAGTCAATCTGTCACTCTAAATAATCTCCCTCCCTAGTCTACAAAACTACATCTCAACCTAACTTGGAGCCATGCTGAAGTGACTTGAAGTGTCTTTGAGCATTTAGGGTAAGTTATGCTCAAAATACCAGTTATATATTTACCCATCACTCCTTCTTTAACCCTCACGTTTAAATGCCAAATAATTGCCTTGTTCTATATTCCATAGATTGATAAATGAAATCCACACAAGCCAAGCATTTAAGAATCACCCTTCTTCTCCATGCATGCATATGAAATCTTCAAATTCTGTAATTCTTTCTCTAATTGTCTCCTCAGTGACTCCTCCCTCATTTAACACTGACACAATTATGCCAATCCATGTCCTTATTTATTTTGGGCTTTACTTCAGTGACTTTATATCAGTGTTCTCCTTGCCTCCAGTTTTACCCTATTAATTTTCCCTATGGCTGCCCTATTGTGGTTGTTTTTGAAGATAAAATTAACCATATCATTATTAGTTTGTAAAAATCTTTGGAGGCCTTCCTAGATTTTTCCAGAATGCTTACAAATAAAGTTTATAGCATATCACATAATATCCCACATGATAAGGGCACTTTCTCTTCTTTAAATATCTTCTGCACTTCCTGACTGCAGTAGTTTTCCTACTTCAACTTCTCTAAGAATCAGAAACCCTGACTTCAGCACACACATGTCCCTCTGCTTGAAATACTTCTGGTGCTTCTATGAATACTCACTCAACACCATGCCTCCTATGCATTTCTCCCCTTGCACAATTCATATAAGATCACAGCATGAGCCTGACATGCAGGAGCACTATCTCTTGGAACTACAATCATATATTGAGAGCGCAGTATGACATATCTAAAAAGTACATTTCAAATATATTTTGAATAAACAACTTTGCAATTATTTCCTTATTTTTTGTTTTCCATACTCAAATAGTTTCTCAACTGAAAGAAGGAATATTCATCTCATTCCCAGTGAATGAATCATAGAAAGCATTCAATTTTTTTTTTTTGCTCTATCCTTACGAAAATACAAAAAAAGTACTTATGCACCTACACATATGTAAATAACACACACAATGTTAATTAGTACATCTAAACTTGATATACTTGCAAGTAAGCCAAGAAGGGCATGGTCTAACCAGGGATACCTTCATTCTTAAATTACATCTTTTCTAAAAGATGACCAAGCATATTCAAGTTGGATTCCAAAGCATGATTATTTCCTCACTTATATATCAATTCTCCCACTCTGAGGAGTTGTAACCTCTGACTTCATGAATACCTCTGGAGACACCTCACCTGCTTACTTGATTCTAAGTACAAATATAACAATAAAAAGTGGAATAACAAAAATATATGAAAGGCTAAGTATTATAAAAAAGGGAAGGGAGAAAGAAAATCCAGTGGAGAAAATGATATGAGTAAGAGCTAGTATACAAATAAGGGGCAGGATGATGTTTGAGAGTTCAAAAGTCCAGACCAGAGTCAATGAGAGATCAATAGAAAGAGTGATAAACAGTGGCTACTTTCTAATGAATTGTTATTTGTTACCAGAAGGATATAACTTTGTTGGAATACACTTTAGGTTAAACATTTGTGATAACATTACATTTGATATGAAATAATTAAAAGGTTTTCTGTAGTATTTCATTTCCATGTTGTCTGGCACTCTGCACTAGAAGCCAATTTAGACGTATGTAAATTCATTTGCCACACCACTAGTCTATTGAACTTATTTGAAAGAGAGAAGGGAAGAGAAGAAGAGGGACAGACAAAAACTCAGTACAATTTTATGAGAATGAGCTAGAAACTCTGCAGTAAAGATTTGAGGTGGGTTGGCCCAGTATTTAATTACTTCATTTCAATGATGGCAGAAATATAGAAAACATTGTGCACAGGGCTAAAGTCAGAGGGAACAGGCTTCTTTCCCAAAGGGAACTTTTTCTCACAGATTTGAGTTATTTTATGAAGAGAGAATGGACTCTGGGGACAAGTTTCATGGATTTAAATCCTAGGTTGGTCCCATATTACCTCAGCAGCCTAGGCTTATTTCTCATTACTCAGCTCCCTCACCAGTAAAATAAGGATTACGTTACTACTTATCTCATGGCACTGTTAGAATTAAATGAATCAATATTTGCAAGACACTTTGAACGAGGCTGATGCATAATACGCACTATATAACAATGTGTTAAATAAACATGTATGCATTTTAAGATCACAAATAAGTTCAAAATGTGACTTTCCAATAGATGAAAAATGGATAAAAAAACTATATCCCATGGCCATTCCAAAGGATGGTTTGGAGAGTGCTTTAGCCCCAATACATTATTCATCAGATACATGTGGATCAAAAAATTTACGTTTTCTCAGCCTCACACATATTGCAAGGCAATCACTGCTTCATATCCTTTCAAACACACCACGTTCCTAAACCACCCACAGATATGTCTTAGAATTTCTGATGCTGCAACCCCTAAATATCTACCTAATGTCATAAACATTGTAAATTTCATACCTCAACCTCTATTAACTACAATAGATCTACTTTGCTACTGTACCTTCAGTTGATTTTTAAGTGCAGTGAGTTATTTGTATAATTATCAGGAATACATTTTAATAATATTTTAAATAATCCAATGATTTATTTTGTTAAGAGCTCAGATCTGGAGAGACTGAGTTCAAACCCTACTTGTTATTTACTAGTGATGAGACTTGGACTCAATCTATCTTTGCCTCATTCTCCTCTATGTCAAGTAAAGATAACAACAGTGCACGCATGCATACATGTGTGTAAACCACTTAGAATACTATGCAACAAATAGCATGCACGGTGTGAGCATTGTTGTTATTGCTCAAAAATTCTATTTCTTCCTTATGCTGATGAGAATCTATTTTTTAATTTATTTAAGTACTGGAGATTGAATCCAGGGGTCTTAACACCCCCAGCCTTTTTTATTTTTTATTTTGAGACAGAATCTCACTAAGTTGCTGAGGCTGGCCTCAAACTTGTGATCCTCCTGCTTTGGACTCCCAAGTCATGTACTACTCTTAAGATACTCAAATATATAATGGATGCTGTATATTTATCTTAAATTCTGCCCATAAAATTTTTAAAAAAGGAAAACATTTTAAAGTACTACATTATGCCATTTAAATAATATGTCTATCAAAAGTTGAAATGATATTTAATGAGTAGACTGTTTTAGCATTTAAGGTGCTTCCTGTCAATCATTGATAAAATGATGCTGAAATCACTAACATTCATCATTTTTGGACATGAATATGCAAATCACTGATTTTTCCAAGCCCATTAAGTTTGGGTTCCTGAAGTAAACAGGATATTATAATGGTTATTGCTTGCCAATAGTTCCTCAATACCCATATCTTAGAAGTCGTTTAATTTGCAAGACAATAACATCTTAGTTACTGACAGGAAATCTTGCATCTTTTTATCACCAGCAGTTCAAATGTAACTGTTACCCAACCTGATGAAAGCTCTTAATCTCTCCTTAAAAGTTCTTTTGTGTGCATAAAATAGGGAGAAGTTATAATTTGATTGGCATTTTCTTTATGCAATAATAGTCTTTTGATTGTATAACCAAAATGTTTTTAGGTTTTCATTTTACTCACAAACTTAGGAACAATCTGTGCTAAAATAAAAATGTAATAGTTTAGATTCTGTTTTTTTTTTCTTTAATTTAAATGGAAAAATATTGTGAGGGTAACTGGTTAAATGAGTTTTTTTTTTAATGCAATAATCTCTAAAGTCTCATTACTAAGTGCTCTCCTTGTTAGGTATAATTTACATAATGAAAAAGAGGAAATGAACCTTTAAAAGGGCATTCAGTGGATCAGAGTGGGGAACAGGTGAGTTTTCTCACAGCTAATTTTCAATTACTTTAATAGAGCATCTATATATGTGCAGTAAGCATCTATATATGTGCACTATATATGTGCAGTAAGAATCTATATACGTGCACCATCTATATATGTGCACAAATAAAGATATGTTTTTATAGGAAAAGAGTCATTTTAAATACTAAAATCTGGCTTTCACTGGCAGAGTAACGGCTCCTCAAAGATTTTCCACATCCTAATCCCTGAAAGCTATGAATGCATACTGCAAAGAAATTTGTTTTTAAGTGGAAGATTTGGATGTGACAATTACTCTGGATTATTTAGGTTGGTTCAACAGAATCACGGACTTCTTATTAGAATGAGGGAGGAGCTTTAGAATAGGAGAAAGACTTGAAAATGCTACTATGCTGGTTTTGAACAACAGGGAAGGGGCTAGGAGCCAAAGAATGCAGGTGATTTCCAAAAACTGGAAAGAGCCTTTCCCAGAGCCTCTAAAGAACACAGCCCTATGAATTGGTGGAATCTACCCCTGAGAGGCCCATTCCAGATTTCAGACCCCCAGAACAGTAAGCTAACATAGTTAAGTTGCCTTAGATGACATCATTTATGAAAATGTTAAAACAGCAATAAGAAACAAAAATACCATTTTTACAAAAATAATATAACTACCATCTTCACACACAATTCTCCCAATTCAAGGTAGACACATGTTTTATTATTATATAAACATTTTCACTTTCATAAATCCACTACCATCACTAACAAAAATGTTTGTAACTAAAACAAACTCCAACAAACAATATATAACTATGTAGCTATCAAGTATGTCAGAACATGTTAATAACACCCAACATAAATGATGAAGATAATTTTTTCTGTTTTATCACCTACCCACTGAAACATTCATTAGTGAAATTTGCTCCATGTTAAACATAAAGCTCAAAACATATACAATATATTGATAATTTATTTTCATTTGCTAAAGAAAACCAAAGTAGTTTTCTTAAAATATACTTACACAAAATTTTTGCTCTGATAGTTAATAGATGCTTCAAAGTCAATTCTATTTGGTCTGGGTCCTTGGTCTGCCCCTACTAGCTGGGTGAATTTGGACACATTATATATCCTCCTTAAGCCTGATGCCATATTTATTAAAATGAGGATAACCACAGCATACAAATGATAATGTATATATTAATGATAATGTATATATTATTACCTGCCCAACCATGAATGCAATTTATATTATTAAAAGTCTTTATTACACTCTGGTTTATGCTTTACAACTTTTAGCACAAGGTCTGGTACTCAACACAAATAAGGTGAAATTTTGATTTAGGGATGAATTTGAATCAGAGAGATGTGATGTCAAATGAATTTATTTGTGAATCTGAAATCTGAATTTGATGTTTACCAACCCTCTGCAAGGCCACATTCTTCAATGTGTGTTAGTAGAGCTATGTATAGTGTTTAAATTTTCTGTATCTGTCAGATCAAGTTCAACACAACTCTTTAGAGGCATTCTACTAAACTGTGATGTACATGAATATCCAAGAGCTGGGTTACTAATGAAACATATCACCCTCTCCTAGGAATTGGCTGTCTATAACAAATATTGTTTAAAACTAATCTCTAGCTCTAGTATTACATATGGTGTCCTAATAGCTCAAGTGAACGTGTAAACATTTTATCCATTGCCAAAACACATACCACTCATACACTCAAAAGTCAGATTTTTTTTTTTTTTTTGGTGCTGGTGGGGATTGAACCCAAGGTCTTACATTGCAAAAAATAACTTTGACTCTAAAATTCAATTTTTTAAGGGCACTTTGAAGACTGACCTTATGAAATTTCTTTCAAAGGTTTACTATTAACTACAATGTATTATGTTACATCATCATCATTAATATATATGGCCTATTTCAAATGAATTACTCATTATATAGGATGCATCATTGTAATGCCATTTTTGTGATGACTTTATAATAGTATGTATTTACATTATTTATATACAAGGTAATAAGGTAAACAAATGTCTAATTTAAAATATAATTCCACTTCACCAATTGGCTCAGGGACTGAGTGTCATAGATTTCTCAACTTAGACGATTAAAGTCTAAATAGAGAAGCAAACTTCTTCAACCTATCATAAAACTGCAGACAGTGCTGATTATCTTTTGTGGCTAATGCTGTCACATTACCCATGTTGGTACCTAATATATCCATTCTATAGAGTAGAGTAATATTGGAGTGGTATGATGACTTGTCTCTTTCTTCTAGAACAAAATAACAGAAATTCAATACCTTATATCCCAAAAGTGTGTGTTTTATAGTTGTTGCAATAATTTTAGAACGTTAAGCATGAAATACTATGTGATACAGAATCAGTTATAAACACTGTATCTCTGTCATCATTTCATTTCCTCTTCAATTCTAAAAATTAATTATTATGATTAACATAGACACATTCTTACAGCCCACAATACAATCACGGCAATAAACTCAGTCTAACAACTTCAAACTGTGTCTTCAAATACCCACTAACACACAACTTGAAACTATATTCACATGAATTATTGGATCGTCTATGTCTATATGATGTTGAAACATGAATATAGATTTGAAGTTAGACATTTCTGGTTTCTAATCTGGGCTTCCACACTTATTAGCTACAACCTGTCTGAGACTCAGCTTCTTCCTCAGAATTCTAGGATACTATTAAGGGAATATTTTCAGAATTTATAAAATAAAGTGCCTGCTACAAGGCACATTCTAAATGGTATTTATGGGCATGATTATGAATTTCCTGATTCTTCAATGACAGTATATATTTTCTTAAGACAAAGGCCATTCTTCTAATTCATTAAATGTTTCCTAAGTATCTAGAAAGTACCATACTAGGTACATACTAGGTACTGTCTAATAATAATTTGCTCATTTGTAACCAAAAATAGAGTATAATTAAGCATGAAACCATCAGGTACAAGTGCAAGAAAATTTAACTACAAGAAAAAGTGCAGCTTCAAAGAAGGGGATCTCACATAGCTGGTGCAGTTAGAGAAAGATCAATGACATACAAGGCACCAGAACTGGAAAGAAAAAGAAGGAACAAGACTGGATAAATAAAACCATGTGACAGTCTCAACAGAATACATCTCAGAAATATATTTTGACCTAACTGAAGTGGTCATAGATTTAGTAAAATCACTTAATTTTGTGATTTCTTCATGTGTGTTCAATACATGTGATTTCTTCATGTGTGTTCAATGTATTAAATCATACTGTTTAAGTTAGCTTTTCATCATGGTAACCAAGAAAACTAACAAGAACAACTTAAAGAAACTTTAACTGGGACTCACAGTTTCAGAAATCCCAGTTCATGGGTGGCTGATTCCCTTTTCATGGGCTCAAGGTGAGGCAGCACACCATGGGGTCTAGCAAAGGAGAGCTGCTCAGCTCATGGCTGGAAGCTACTCAGGCAGCAGGGCATAGGAAGGGCCCCAGGAAAGATGCACCCTTCTAGGCCACACCCCTAGTGGCCCACCTCACCAGCCATCTCCCACCTGCCTACAGTTACTACCCAGTCAGTTCTTTCAGACTAGGATGGAAAGATTAGGTTATAGCTCTCCTGATGCAGTTATTTTTCCTGTGAATATTTCTGTGTTCACAGGAGCATTTGGAGGACAACTCATATCCAAACATAACCAGTTAGCAATATATTCTTTAAAATTCAAATAAAAGTAGAGAAAAGTTACCCTGACTTTGAAAATATTGATTAAATTGTTCAATGAGCATACAAATATTTATGTTACTAATTTTGGGTATTTCTTAAATGTATTGCTATTGCTAAATAACTGTTATAGATTTAATATGCAAGGTTGGAATACATACATAAAAATCATTTAAAATGTTAACATGGGCCGGGCACGGTAGCAGACACCTGTAATTCCAGCACTTTGAGAGGCTGAGGCAGGAGAATCGTAAGTTCAAAACTAGCCTCAGCAATGGTGAGGTGCTAAACAAATCAGAGAAACCCTGTCTCTACATAAACACAAAATAGGGTTGGGGATGTAGCTCAGTGGTCGAGTACCCATGAGTTCAATCCCTGGTGCCATAAAAAAAAAAGTTAACATGGTATAATTGTTATTAGTATAATTTTAGAAAAAAATACAATATGTTTTCTCCATTTTTGTTTGTATTTTGTAGAAGATATATCTAATTATGTGTTATAGTTTGGCTATGATGTTTCCTCTCAAAAGCTCCTGTTAATGCCAAAAAGTTGTAAAGTGTAATTTGTTCTTAATGGATATGGTATAAAATGATAAATTAACACTAGAAAACTTTTCTACTGCCTAATATTTTGAGGTGTGATCATGAAAGGTAGCTCTTTTACTCTGATAATTGAAAACCCAGGACAAATTAAGCTGAAGGTATGGGAAGGAAGAAGGAAATGTGATCATACAGCTTTATGTAAACCTCCCTGGGTAACAGAGTGCCCAGATATTTGGTAAATTTTATTCTAGGTGCTTATGTCAGGATAGCTTTAAATGGGCTGAACATTTATATCAAAAGACTGAGTAAAGTAGATGGCCTAATGCAGATGGGCCTCATCCACTCTTAACCTGAACAGAACTAAAACTTCTTTCTTTTACAAAGACAGTTCCTCTTGCCTGTCTGTCTTTAAGCTGGGACACTGTTTTTCTTTGCTTTTGTATTCCTACCTAGATATCAGCTCTTTGTGGATGTGAGTGCTGGTGTTCTGACTGGAATGACACCATCTCTCCTAGGCATCCAGCTTGCAAACTGCAGACCTTGGGACTAGTCAGTTTCCATAAAGTCACAAGTCTATTCCTTATTTACATACACACAGTACACACACACACACACACACACACACACATACATGTACATACCATTTTATGTTCTCTGGGGAACCCCAACACAGGGCAAAACATTTTAGAGCAACAGCTGGGCATGTACAAATATTCTGAGTCAAAAAATAGCATATAGATTATATGAAATGAAGTAACCATTGTGTCTCCATAATGCTTAAAAAGGGAGAAGCAATTCAAGATGAGGCTAAAAAGGTAGAAAGGATCACATTTTGAGTTAATGGGAATGATAGAAGACTTTCAAATTTATCTTCAGAGGAATAAGACACTATGGAATAATTCTTAAAAAGCAGTGGAGTAACATACTCTTTTTTTCATTAATCATGTGTATTAGATGTATGCATGTGTGTATGGAATATGAAGAGGATTGTTGAAATAAGAGAAAGGGAGATTAGAGACTACTACATTAACAGAGACAAAATATAAAAATGGCATGGACCAGGGTGGTGGCAGAGGCATATCCAAGGCCTATTCTGCAGGCCTGATCTACAATAAAATAATGGGCTAGTTTTAGGGGCATGCACTGTCGGCATGACTTCCAGGTAGATGCTGGAACAACTGTGTAGACTGGGTGACATTTAATGAAAAGAGAGAGATGAAGAGAAAAAAATTAGGTGACAGTGAAAACTCTGCTTTTAACTTATTAACTCTGATGCCTTTGAGTGGAAGTGTGAAAGAGGCAGTTACACATACTGGTTTGGACCTCAGAACAAAGATCTGATGTGCAGTATAAGTTTGAAATTCATCAGAGAAAGACAGCATTTGAATTGCCTAAGGCGAGAGGTGCAGCATGAGGAACTGAAGGAAAAGGACAGAATTCTGAGGTTCATCATCACCTGACGATTAAGGAGAAGAGGATAAACTACTACAGGACTTAGAGAAGCACTATCTGGCAAACATATTTCTCTTTTAGGAAGCATTACTGTTTTATTTTACCATAAAATACTACTGAAAGATCTCAATGTCTTTTGTGATATGGAAGGTTATTTACAGAAAGTTTAAATGTGACCAATATTCCACTCATCTATTATTCCTGAGAACAAAATTTTATATAGACCTTATAAATTATTCACAGAGAAGCCTGAACTTCCATTATACATACATAACAAGCAATAAAAAATATCAGTTAACACATGAATGTCCTTAAATTTTCTCTAAATGAGACTAACTCCAAAGATGGAGAAAAAAATCACAAAGTAATTTTCCTTTATCCTCACATATTCACATATTCAACATTTATAATATTTATGTATTCTTAAATAGAATTAAACTTTGATTCAAATGTACCAAACTTTTAAAGATGACATTAAAATGTGTCAGGATTACATAAATATTTCTCAAGGTAAAACAAGCATTGTAAAACATTAGCCAACCAGGCAAATAGGTATTGGGTAAGAAAATAGTATTTTTCAATTCTTTAATAAATTTTAAAATTGCAAAGATCTGTCCAATACCCTCATAGTATAATATATATATGTAACTACATGTATACATATCTAGTTACACACACACACACATAATTTCTCTAATTTCTCCAGTAATGGATAACTGAGAGTGGAAAGAAAATATCACTTTTAATCTTTTTCAAAACAGTAAAAAATTAATAAGGGCAGTAATTCAGATGTAGAAATCAGGATTTCAAATTCTCAGAGTTGGCATGAGAAGTAACTGAAAGTCTGAGCTAAATTTCGATGACCAGAAAGAGGTACTCCACAGTGGGCCATCTTCTCTCCATTTCCGGTGTCCTAACTTTCAAAACCTATTTCATGGAGCCACTGATGAGTATGACTGCTATCGTGGTAGAACTCAATATCCAGTAAGGATCTTAGATGGATAGGAAATAATGCTCCCCATAAGAAGACCTGAAATCATCACAATTAAGGACTCTGAAATATAAAGACCCATTTTCTATGGAACATAAGAAACTGAAGCAACAAGAGTAAAACAGTAGCAGAACTTTCCAGAATACAATTCAATCATCAAGGGAATACCATGGAAATAAATTATAGTTCTTTCCTGAGGTTTTGCTGAGATCTGTGACTGATACTGTTGGAGCTTCATGTAATTCTATATCTTCCCTTAGTGAACTGGGATGGTATACCAGGGAAGGTATATGCAAAGTCTCAGGTGTTTTAGAGGCTGGGGAAAGTAATAGTGAAAAGAACTGCAAAATTAGATGGCTATATTTGGAGGCTACCCATGTATTTGAGAAAGACAATGGAAATCTGAAATAGACTAATTATTCTGTGACAAGAAGAATAACACCCCACTTCTCCCCCAAAGTGTCCATATTCTAATCCCTGGAAACTCTGAATATGTTAAGTTGCTTTGGAAAGAGGAATTAAGTTTGCTGGTGTAATTAAGGTTGCCAATCAGTTGACCTTAAAATAGAACACCATGGATTATCAGGGTAGGCCCAATATACTCACTCATAAGGGTCCTTGAAAGAGGAAAACGGGAATAAGAGAGAAGTCAAAAAGATATATAAATATGGGAGAAAAACAGAGAGAGAAGCAATGTTGTTTGCTTTGCAGATGGAAAAACATATGATATTAGACGACATATATAAGAAAGACTACAGAAGTTGGGAAGGGCAAAGAATGGCTTCTCCCTTAGAACCTCCAGAAAAACAGGCAGCCCTGCTGACCCACGGATTTTAGTCCAGTAAGACCCATATAAGAATTCGTTCCTACAGATCTGTAAGAGAACTGATTTTGCTTTAAACCACGGTATTTGTGGTAATCCGTTACAAGAGCAATAGAAAACTAAGACAATCAGCAATTCAAGGTGATACATGACAAAGAGCCTCCTTGTCAGTAAATGAAAAGAATCTCATCTCTCCAAAAACAGAAGTTAAAAATATCCTTAGGATCAGATACAGAACTTAATTAAAAGAGCAAGAGCTTGGTATACAGTTGAATTCACCTGCAAAGTCAGCTCATCAAGGCAATGACCTAAATTCAGAAGATGTAGAGATCTGGATATTTAAGAAAAGAACATCAGGTTTGATATACTCAGATGTCTTGATCATCAGGGTTCTCTGGACTGTCTGCCCAAGAAATCCTCTTCCCTGTTAGAGAGACTCAGGCTTCCTTCTTTGCTCTTGCTTGAAAACAAGGTAGATGACTTTTCCCTACAAGAGGACAGAAGCCCCACACAGGATCTCTCACCACCTCCTCTCCTGGCCAACAGGTCAATAACTAGGGGAAAGTGACAACTAGCTGCGGAAGTGCTGAACTTGCAAAGGGAGAAAAGGGACAGTGGTCTAAAGAGGCCACAGGACCTGTCCAGCATGTACCAGCAGAATCAGGAGAATAGCTTTGGGACAGATTCTGAGGATGCTGGATTGACAGGGAATGGAACAGACAGTTGAGTAACTGAGAGTTCATTGATGCAGATACCTCTGCCCAGCAAAACAGTGCATTCCATCCTTAGAATCTAGCCCCAATTCCTGCACTGATAGCCAAACTAATAAATGGGATTAAATTACAACTTTATATATCCATGAACATACTAACATTACCCAGGAAGAAAAGAGAAACACTCTGAAGGAGATGGAGTTAGCCAGTGAGAACCAACAGAAGCAGGAAAAATAGGTAGATGAATGGACTTTGAAGAGGCTGAATTAAGATGGGAAGGGACAGCTGGGTGCAGTGGTGCACACCTGTAATCCCAGCATCTCAGAGAGGCAGAGGCAGGAAGATCGCGAGTTCAAAGCCAGCCTCGGCAACGGTGAGGCACTAAGCAACTCAGTGAGACCCTGTCTCTAAGTAAAATACAAAATAGGGCTGGGGATGTGGCTCAATGGTTGAATGCCCCCTAGTTCAATCCCTGGTACCAAAAAAAAAAAAAAAGATGGGAAGGGACAAAAATTTTTGATGTGGGAGTGCTCTCTCAAGATACAGGATTTAAGAATACCCTGGTGAGGCCCCCAGGAAATGATGAAATAATATCACTAGGATAGAATGGCCAGATTAGGTTACAAATGATACTTCTTACTAGTTGAAATAGATGCCAGAAATATCATGGCATGTAGGAGACAAGGGGATTGAGAAACAGAAAACATTTTGTTCCTAGAAGGGAGGATGGATTTGTGCTATTATAGTCACCTTCTATTACTGATTCTAGTATTAGTCTGTGAAGTATTAGTCTATTTTGCTTTGTTACCATAACAAAATACCACAGAGTGAGTGGTTTAAATAACAAATTTATTTCCTCACAATTCTGAAAATTGGAAGTCCAAGATCAAGGTGCTAGCAGGATTGGTTTCTCCAAAGGCCTCTTACCTTAACATCCAATTGAGTGTCTTCTCCCTGTGTGCACCCCTGGACTTTCTTTTGTGTGCATACTATCCTGGTGTCTCTCCTCTTCTGATAAAGACACCAGTCCCACTGAATTATAGCAACATACTTATAACCTCATTTAACTTGATTACTTCCTTAAAGGCCCCACATCCAAAGACAATCATATTGGGGTTTGAACTTGTGAGAAGACATAATTCAGTCCATGACAACCATTTTGGAAAACAAACATATTATTGGAGAGATGCAGAAATACAGGGCATGACAATGGAGTATTTTAAGATTTTACCAAAGCAAATGGCTATGGGGGGTGGGGAGTAAGTCAATATTACTGGGGATTGAACTCAGGGGTACTCGACCACTGAGCCACATCCTCAGCCCTATTTTGTGTTTTATGTAGAGACAGGGTCTCACTGAGTTGCTTAGTGCCTCGCCATTGCTGAGGCTGGCTTTGAACTCGCGATTCTCCTGTCTCAGCCTCCCTAAGTGCTAGGATTACAGGCGTGCACCACCGCACCCGGCTTCAATATTGTTTCTTTATCATCAAGCTCTGTAAAAAACTGTGTTTAATCAGAACAAATAATACACTCTTATCATAGAGGACTAAGAACTTTTTTAAAGGATAAGTGAGAAATCTTTAGTATATATACTCCCTAAGCCCAGAAAACTCACCAGCTGACTACATGTGCATCAGCAAAAGGCATCGCCACATTGCCGAGGCCAGGACTAATAGCAGGAGATGTTAATGCAGGACTCCATTCCCTGACAGCAGTTGGAATGACAGGATCTCTAAATAATAGAGGTCACTTGAGATTCTAAACTAACAGACACAATGTGGGCACAATTATCACAAGGTACACAGCTGAAGTGGCAGCTAGGGTGGAGGCTTCTCTAAATTATCCAGAGTCCCACTTGAACGCATTCAGTCTCCAGTTTTTGATTCTGTGAATATTTAAGGGAAATCAACACAGGTTTGTTAAAATAGGTAGTAAACCATAATTTAGATCTTATTTACCCTTCATATTTATTTCCACATATATAAGAAATTATATATATATATATATATATATATATTGTAAGGCTCTAATCAGCCACCAATTACTTTTATTAGAAAACAGAACTCTAAAAACACAACATTTATTGCAAAGGTTACCATAGGTGGTATATATGTTGTTCAGTTTAAGTTTTTAAAGGTGTCTCATATCTGTGATGATGAGACTTAGCAGTTTAAGAGAAGACCACAATTCAGAGACAATACTGCATTCAGAGAGTAATGGAAAATATCAGTACCACCCTTAAAGACCTAAATGAGACAGATGTAGTCCCACTATTACCTTCAATTTTTCACCAGTCTTATGGATACAACACAGATGGATACTAGAAGTTGAACTAACTGTGTCAGTATCTGGGTTACAACTATGGGTGTTTAGCAGGTCATGGTGTATTTGCTATAGCAGATTAATACCACTTCAGGTCAACTGAACTAACTAGTAAAAGCATTCTTATCTCCATCATGTTCATGGGAAGAACCAGTAGGCAAATCACAACATAAACATTAAAGGTTCTTGAGAAAGTGTAGACCTTTTGCAATAGAGAAATACAAATCATTTGAAAAACAGTTTATAGCATTCCCTTGTCTAGGCAACATGTCTGAAAATAGGCTATTAAGAGACCATGTTGCCAAAAATATTTATTATGAGCCAGATTATATTGGCTAATTCATAAGATCAGGCAGGTCCTATAGAAGTCCATTATTAGAGAAAAGCAGTACATTTGAGATGGAATACAAGTGGAAAGAGAACATGTAGATAAGCCATATGCAGAGGTGGTCCAGACATTGCATCTAACCTGTGGCACCTACTCACATCCCTCAGCTCATACTCATGATTTATAAGCACCAGGTTCCAGCTGGATTTACAGATGGGTTATGTGGCATTCATGAATGAAAAAAGTACAGCACTTCCCCTGCAGCCCCACAATAAGTTGCTTTCAAAGACGGCAATGAAGGAAAGACAGCCCATCCAAAGATCAGAATTGCAGAGACCACATATTGTGTACAAGAAGAGGCTGAGGTAAGAATATATAAAGCCTCATATGTAAAGCAGTGGACAGCTTGGTTGGTTGTTCATCTGGAGGCCTGAAAAGAGAAACGACAGAAGATCAGGAACAATAACTCAAGGGAAGAAGCCAAGAAATAGACCTCCTAGGGAATAGGCCCAAAGTGGATAGGGCTTATATAACATGTTACTGCCCCAAGAGAGTATCTACCATCAAAGTGTCATGTGGCAGACAGTACTTTCTAAGAAAGGCTGAAACAATTTCTCAGCGTCCACAAGCGCTCTTTAAATGTGAACTTGAAACTATTCCCAGCAACAATGAGATCTATATAATTGTCCTTTTCACCTGGTTGGGCCTTTGTCTGCCTCAAACAAAAGAGTACAATAGAGTTGATACATGTGACTTCCAAGGCAAGATCCCAAGAAAATGTTTTCACTCTCTCAAGTCATATGATCTTAGGATCCTGTCAGGATGCTATGGGGAAACTCAAATCACAGGAAGGCCCATATGGAGTGGTCACATGCATGTTTCACCTTCCAACCCAGTGGACATTACAGGGATCAGCCAGCATCTTAAACACTACACATGTTAGTGGTTAAGATGCTAAATTATTCCAGTCTCCTAATATGAAGTCACTCTCCACCTTTAAGTCTTCCCAGGTGTGGACCTAGAAGTTATGAAGCAAGATAAGCCATTCTGACCATCCCGGGTATGAGCTCTTGGCCCATAGAATCCATGAATATAACACAGAGACATTTTATACCACTAACTTGAGGTGACTTGTTACAGAATAATATAATTAGAATAAAGCCATAAATAACTAAGCACACAGAATTACTTGACCAGCTGACATTAGTCAGCTTGCCTCTAACCATTCTAATGTTGGTTCACAGGATACAATAAGGAAGAAACCACAGTGGAAAGTATGGACATCGTGCCTACACTGAATGGCAAGGCTCCCATTCATCAAGGCTGACCTAGCCAATGCTGCCGCTAGATTTCCAACCTACCACC
>CM053401.1:47350266-47387149 GCA_028644305.1 Xerus rutilus | reverse complement strand
TAAAAATTCAAATCAAAGGCTTTTGTATAATCTACCAAAAAACAGTACAAAGGGATCTAAAGAGAGAAGAAGATGCAGCACTTGGTATGTGATAATAGAATCTACTGGTTTTATCATATCACATACTTCCCAAAAGCTGCTGGCCTGACAGAATGACAGAAGTCTTTTGAAGGAGCAGCTGATACAGCAGCTTGGAGATGATTCCTCAAGTGGACTGGACCCCACAACTCCAGGATATGGTATATCCCTAACCAAAGACCATTCTATAGAGCTGTGTCCCCAGTAGGTAGAAGACACAGGGCTAAGAGTTAAGAGTTGCAAGTATACGTGGCCCTGGGTTACCTCCCGGTAAGCCAGGGAGAGAACCTGTACTTCTCGTCCCTAGAATTTTAGGCTCTGTATAGCCAATACGTCTTGATTCCCAGAATGATAACAGTTCCTGCAAGATCACTTGTTCCCTTTGGGTTCCTTGTATAAAGACAGTGGTGGGGGGACAGTGTTTTCTTTGAGAAAGGGATAATTATTCCTGATGTTTTATAGAAGTCAGGACCCCTGTTATACAATGGGAGCAGGGAGAAGATATATGCTGCCCATATGACCCACAAACATACTGACTGGTGCTCCCTTACTCAGTTATGACCAAAAAAATTGACAAAGGCATTAGCTGTGGCTTGAGAAGATGCCTTCATGGTCACTCATCAAGGTCTCCATCTTGTCCATCAGAGTCACTATCTGAGAATAAGGAGGATCTAGAAAGGCTACTAGAAAAGGGGGATAAGAGATATTAGTCACAGTTTTGAGGCCAGGTACAGCAGCAGGTGCTGAATTTCTCCCCACAAACTCTTCTAAGTCTACTAAAGAGGCCTACTTCTAGATGACCAATTTTAAGATGAGATAAACTCATACAAGCAAGCAAATATGAGCAACTAAAGGGTAAAATTTAGAAGATAAGATGCATCATCCAGAACACATTCACTCTCCATGAATGTTACCTGAAAACTGCTTACACTGAGTTCCTCTAAAACCTGCCTTCCACCCAGTGTATCTGCCTTGCTCAGAAAGACTGCCCCTCTGCAGAGCCGCCTATATACAGTGAGTGGTAGAAAAGTGGGGAAAAGGGACTTCTTCCCTATCTGGGACATGTCTGCCGATCCATCTTAGCTTCATAGTACCCCATTCACCAAGTTTAGGATTTTGTTGCCACTGACTGAGTTCATCTCTGCTTTCATTCATCCTGGACTCCCTCAACATCTTAAAAGCATTTTATTTTTTGAGAGCACCCACCTGCATGTACATCTTCTCTGGAGTTGCCAACTTGTGACGTGAAGACACTGCATCATACCATGATCTATCCATCTAACTCTCATGATCTGGGAGCCTTGTATCATCTCCCTGTGATAACAATAAATCAATTCCTGTCATTCTGCTTATTTCTCTAAGATAAGACTATGGCCAGGCCAACACACCTGTACCTGTCATGGAACTTCAAGTCCAGTCTCCCATGACAGAGCACAAGAGTATGTTGGAAGTCTGTCTTATTATTTTCATCATTTGCTTTATCAATAACTTCCCATTAGAAGAAAGTCTGAGTATTTCATTAATAACATGAAAACCACTACAGTGTCATAGTAATTATTTGGAAGATGAGAATTATGTAATGTGAATGAGAACTAGTCATAGTTAAGCCACCAGAAAATATTTTTAGATCAAATTCAGAAAAAAATGTTAAGAATATCTAGACTCTTAAGTTTTATCACAACCAAAAATATATAAATGGCATTTTCAGATGTATAAGATATTCCAACCTCTATTTGATTTAAGACTATGTATTCCAGATTTTGTAAACATTCAATTACTGTTAATAACTAATATTATAGTTATATAAATCATACCATATAGATGCACTTAAGTCACAGGTATATAATTTTATACCTCAGTGATTAAGACATTATCCTCCTTAACCCAAAATAGAGCATGAATATAAGGTATCATACAATGCAAAAATCGAAAGTGGAGCAAGACATAAAAAGCAGGTGTACTATATTCTGTAAGTACTTCCAAATACAGCATTAAATGTGTGAAAAATTAGAAACATATAATCTATTAAACACTTCTGAACCTGGATTTGACTCACCTTACTATATTCCTTCACAAATGCTTGCAGTTTAATTTGTAATATTTGCTTACAAAAGACATGAGAGTCACACCACTAGACAATATCACAATTTCAATGTGCAAAAAGTCCTATCCCACTAGCTTTAAGTATTTGACTCAGGTATTAAGAAGTTGCTGTTTAGAGAAGGAATTCACAAAAGCAATGTTTCTCCATGTTTTTAAAATAAAAAGATCTGCCTTTAAAATACAGTATCAACACAGTTATACCACAGAATTAATGAATTCCTAATTGTGAAATGTGAATGTAAAATAAATTTCAGGCACTGCTCTTGCAGCTAGACTGAATTAAGAGTTAAAGTTCTAAAGAGTCAACTGCCTCTGAAAATTTGGGGGTTGGTTATCAGTTAAAGAAAACATCAGCTGCTTAGAAATGCATGGCACTACAGCTGAATATAATACCTTTCCTGTTCTCTCTTGAAATGGTTTCCTATCGAAGCAGTTTCTGTATCAATCACACAATAGCTGGAATGGTACAGGGTTATACTATATGACACAATAACTGCATTCAAAAAGCATAGGAAAAATGACTTCTATAGTAGCAGATCCTGTAGCTAAACGCCTAAAACAAATCACTAAACTGCACTAATCTGTAAGCTTTGAGGTTTCAGGAACTCATTCGCTGGCCAAGAGAAGGGCCGAGCTTGCAATCAACTGTCCTCTTGAACACAAGATTTTCAAGAAAAGAAATGCGCTGATATAGTCTCAATTAACTGTGCGAAAAATGTTCAAGCAATACCCAGAGGAAGCTCAAGGCAAAAATCAGGCCAAATATTACACTTAACTATCAATCTTTCCAAGGCCAGTGATTGTTAATCAGCCTGGGGGACATAAAGCAGTACACCTGACAGTGGTTATTTTTTATAAGCACATGCCTGATATTTTACATGGAATATAACCACTTCTGCAAAATATGCAGTAGAACCATTTCTTCATTTTTATGGGTTTCTAATTATGAAAATCTTAAAATATCTATCAGTCCAAAAATAAATTATACCAGGGAGAATCCTCAATATGAGGATTTTAATACTCAAAAAATATGAATCATATCTTTCTATTCCAAGAAAGAAAAGTCTAGGTATAAAAAGTGCTGACATTACCTTACCTATATATACTTCTCAAGCAAAAAGGTAAAATTTATCATCCAAATTGTATTTCAAACATGTGCTATTGAGATAAGTTTCACACACAGCACAATTGAAGCTTGCTAATTTGTATATTCTAACATAGAAAGTATAAGAAGTCATATCTTAATATGATTTAAATAATACCTATAAGACATATAAATACTTATTTGAAAATGCATGTCATATTTGATTCTAAATTAGCCACCAGCACCTGTATGGTAGCTATTTCAATTTTATGAGTTTCAGATTTTGAATCTCTCTCATTCAAATATTAGATTATGGCATAATGTATATAATACTCCTAACATGAATGTGGCGTATGGTAGGCACTTGCTAAATGGCAATTATTTTATTAAAATACACCCTATATCCTATGTTATATTCATTTTAAGTAAAAAAAAAAAGTCTCCATAAAAGTCACTTAAATTTGGTTTGTGGTGTATTTTTATATCCACATGTGAACACAGATACGCTTGATGCACTAAAAACTCACTTGAAAAGGAGAAAGACCATGGAAAAGGCCTGGCTAATACAACAGCAAGAATAGTGCTCTCAGTATACAAGTGATGCTGGGCTTCAGTGTATACACCACTACAGTGCAGGTCAAAAACAAAACAAAACAAAAAAATACTCCACATGTATTGTTATGCAGCTAAGAAATAGTTCTCCTTCAAATAAAGAAGGAAAGAGAAGGAATATGAGTTTCTAATGGTAATATTTTATACTCATGAACATTTTATGAATACATGAGTGTATCACAAAAGATATTTAAAAAATGGAAAATGGAGATCAGGTGAGGGCTTACATACCCTTCTGCCAGCACTAAATCAGGGTCAGCTTTGTGAAGCATGAAATCCACCCAGTTCCTTGAGTTTAACCTAAATAAAGTTCAACTACCACTCCATGAGACCCATTCTATGAATACATACACACTCACACGTATATACTTATACAGTTAAAACATTTATATTTATGAATACATTCTACAGTGTATATATATACACTTTATGTACAAATACATATTTGTAGAGTGACTGTGTGTCTGTGTATCTTCTTTAGCCCTTCTGTGAAACTGGAGACGTGGTTAAACAAAAGGTTTCAAAGTACTTCTTGCCATAGTAAGCTCAAAGAACAAGAGCATTAACAAATGAGTTTTGATGATGACAGATAAATTTTTCAAAATATTAACCAACAAAATATAATGAAATTAGAGTTCAACTGCAAAATCAGAGTAAGTGGGAAGATGGCTACTGTCAAAGCCAGCTGCTGCAAATGGAGGGATGTGCCAGTAAGGCACAGGAAATAATCAGAATGAGCAGTCTCTGAGTAACAGGGCAGATTATTTCAGGTCACAGCCCACTAGGAGTCATTCTTGTCTTAGGAAAAGACCAGGAGGTTCCTGGACCTGTCTTCACAGTGATGATGTCAATTGGTCATAATGGAGGAGAGGTGCCATTTCTTCAACACATTTATTAGATGAATACATGATTAACCAAATATTGAGCTTTAATTATGGATTCATATGGAAAACCTTAAAATTAATATAGCAGCTTTAATACAAGGAAAGGGGGCAGGTGGAACAGATCAGCATGAAACATGAGCCAAAAGAAAAATGACTGCAAGTAAGAGGGAGAAGCACAATAATGGTCTAGAGTAAGTCATGAAAAGAAGGAACCGATACAGAAACAATAAAAACATTAAGTATACTGGTTCTTGGTAACACTTCATAAATTCTGAGGTGCTGAGGTAAGACTGAGAATGAACTCCCAAACTACTTGGCCATTATATCTGATCATGTTATAGGGTCTACTGTACGCTCAAGTTTACCTGTTTAAGCAAAGTTGATATTGTCCATTCCATGTAATGGTGAAATTTTTCTCAATTTATTGTCTGCTTACAGTCCTGAGTAAGATTACCTGGTTTGATTAGAGGTATATCTGATTGACATGCTCAATCAATATACAACCAATATTCTGACATTTTATGAATATGAACATGAATTATAAAAATGAACTCTTTCATCCTTAAAAGTGTTTTCCAAGGATTATTAAAATGCAGAATATATAAAATGCTTTCTTTATATATGGCTGTCACAGTTTAACACCAAAGAAGGACCCAGCATTTTCAAGTAATTCTTAGCTTAGAAAGTTCTTTAAATGATTAGGTGAGTAGGTGGGAAACAGTAATTTTGGTCACTGTGGGATCAAAATGAGATGTTACACAATAAATTTGTGATGACCCCATTTAATTATTTTTCCTCATTTTCTGCCTTTATTTGTAAATCACAAACAAGTAGTCTTATAAATATATCCCTGTTTTTCTCATTTGAATGACTTGTTTTTAGATACTTCTACTTTTCAATTAGTCTTGGAATAGAGGATATCAAGAATATTGTTTCTTCTGGATATAAAATATTTATGCATATATTTGAACACACGTGTACTTACATAAGCATAAATTTACCCATGACCATAAGACTTATGTTATAATAATATTCTTTGGAGCTCTCAAATGAGAGGGAATACCAGCTTCCTGCTGACCCCCATTGTTAAGGGGCAGGAGAAATTCCAGGATCATGTGGGTTCGGAGCTGGTGGCTAGCTCCTTCAGGAGCAATGTCAACTACACGTGCATACAAAATACAATGCCAGAAAGCAACTTCATACACCTACTAATGCTTTATACAGTGTTTAAAAACATACCTCCTGAGTCATTTTCTGCTAGACTGACACATTGAATACTATTTCCAGAGAAAATTCTTCATGCTCGTTGTTACTTCCTTGTCCTTTATTCTATTCTAAAAATGAAATGGCATTTCTATTGTGCATTGCTCTCTGGAGATCTGAGCATAACTTTTCAAGAACAGAGGACGTTCTCCATGCTCTTCCTCCTCCATCTCAGTATACAAACACAGCCATACTTTTAAAATTCTTATATTTCCTCTATGTATCAGCCCACTCTTCTAAAAGTTTACTAGATTTAGAAACTGAGGTACAGGGATTAAGTATTTTGCCTGAGAAAATATAGTAAAGTAGCTGCTGAACAAGAAGAAAGCCCAACTTACCCAACTGTTTTCAGCTACATCATGCTGCCTTGCACAGGCACGGGAATAAAAAAAAAAAAAAAACAGCGAAAGCATATACCTGTCTTTTCAAGGAGGCAACACATTCATCTTAGTGGCTGTGCCTTTGCAAAGAACAACATGCTGTTTTAAGTCATTCTGGACACATGCTCTGCTGCTTCTGGGCAGCACTTCTTTTTAGCACTCTAAGGCTTTGGAATTTTTTTTTACTTTAACTCCAAAAGGAGCCTCCATGCAGTTTCAATGGATTTGGGGAGGGCTCGGCATGTCACAGATAGAGACACTGTCCTATCTGCAGAAGAACAAGTCAGTTGGCTTCCTGTTGGATACACACCAACTGAGAATCTTGGTGGATATAAATATCGGAGCAAGTTCCCAAGTATCAAACCATCACATCTGTACCAGCTTTTTCAAGCTTCCTCTAACTGCAATAACAACTGTAATTGCTCTCTCTTACCTAGGCACAAACATTTGTGTATTTCTTATAGAGCCTTATTTTATTCATTCCCATTTGGTTTTATCTCCTTAATTAACTTGTAACCTCTTAGAATTTACAGCCCTTACTACATAGCTACATGAATTACACAGAGCAGCTATGCAATAATTTGTTGACTTTCAATTACCCAACTTTAACATTTAATCTGTGTAAAATCTCCTCTGGTTACCATATCTGGAAAGGATCATGTCTTCCTCAAGTATTTTCTATCCTTCTTAGGATACTCATTGTAGCCTTGTAGTAAGAAGGCCATAGGAGGAGAGGTATGGACTGCAGGTATACTCAGAAGCAACAAACAGAGGCCTTAATGTTTAATCTGTGCCCATCTTTCCTTACATTCCCAAATCACACAATTAATCATCAGGAAAAATCATCTGGTCACAGCAACCACAGGTTCTACTTAAGAGCTACATCTACTTTCATTCTTCCCTTCGGAATATCAGAAAAATTCCATGAACATGTCCTTCAGCCAGACAACAGGCATTTTTCTTTCTTATTCTGATGCACTTGAGCAAAATTCTAGTTACATCAGAAAATAAAATATAATTTTGCTGTTTTGCCATCACTTAAAGGGCAGATACATTTTTCTTCCTACTCACCTCTTTCAGATTTCAGTTGCCTTATGTGTTGTCCAGTAGGACTCTGGGACACTAGCTATGAACCAACCCCTCCTTTTGAGGCAGATGTGTTTACCTTTCCATGATATCCCTCAATTATTTGATTTCCCTCCATTCTAATTACAACAAAGAAAGAAAAAATATATTGCTTGCAGATATGGTAATGTCATATACTCAACCCCATCTGGCAACCACACAACTCTGTAATATATACTTGACCATAAACAAGAAGAAACTGGTATCCCCTATTCTTATGCAAAGCTGTAGATGTAGCACACTGAAAGTCAAAGACAATAAATTACAAGATAATTTATCACACCTTTCAGCCTACCATATGATGTGTTCGATAATAAACTTACAGGAAATGTGTGGTAGTCAAAAGGTATGTTCCTAATAGTTGAAATCCTCTTCTGTGATTATAAACTCCTGGAGAATATATGATTCGAATTATGAAATGGAAATCATCATTCTTACTCAATTCAATCGGTGACATCAACAGAAGGGAAATAGTATTTTAAAATATAAGATTAGAAATGACAAGAGTGTCTTGGAACAGTAGCAAGAAACTGATATAAAAAGATCTTACATGGGATTAGTGAAGGGTAGGATAGTAAGGAAAGAAAATAGATTTGTACTTGTATAAAACAGAAAATAAACACATTGCCCCAACAGTAGAACATGAGAGCTTTCAGTAATTTGAAAAAAAAAAATCCAATGAATATGCCTGAACTCTACAAAAACAATATTTCACATACAGCATAGGACCTCCAATTGCCTAGCATAATAGTAAAACCATTGTATCTTAAATTAGTGGGATAATTTAATGGTATTTTAAAGTCTCTTCCCATAACTTTATGATTTGGCAGGGTCAAAAGTTTATTAATTGGATTTGAAAATAAAAATAGGACACAGTTCTCTATGAATGCAATCATTTATTCAGCCTGCTCTAATATATTTACATTGACAGTCACTGAAGCAAAGAAATGAAATTTCATTCTGTGGGACTATTCAGTAATAGCGATTATAATGAAGCTAAAAACGCTCACCTATTCATACTTGAAATACATTCAATGTAACACTTTGCATATCCTTCCAAAATACCCAACAAGAAGAGTAAAAAAGATCTTCCCAATTTAACCTCAAGCAGATAGCACAACTTTAACTGCCAAAGACCACAAGCTCTAAAGCTCAATTCCAGGATGAGGCTGGTGTGAATGGCTCTCTGCTGTTGCCTTTGTGGGTCACAAGCCTTAAACTCAACTCCTGGAAGTCTCTTCCCAAAGTACTAGGACAAAGCCAGAGAATATGAGTGATGAATCATCTGTATACTCAGAAAGCAACCCTAGATCACAGTTCCTAGCATGATCTTAGTAAGACATAAAATGAATTTATGAGGCACATGCTATACTTGCCTCCTCATGAGCTCTACCCAAATCACATTAAAACAATACATTTTTGTAAAGAATACAAAGCATTCCCTTTCAAACAATTTTATCCTACCTCTCAAGAAATGTATAAGTTGGTCCAGAAACTATAAAACAAAAATCATAATAATGACACAATACAAATATGAGGAATCAGATTCAGAGACAATATAATTAATCAAAGAAACTAAGAAAATGAAAAATTCCTTTGTAGAATTCCTTTTGTAATCTCTACACATCAAAATTATTTAATCTCTAAACCTTTACCTCTGACTAGTTGTCAGAACCATTGCTGGCTTATTCATTTTAAATAAATCTTGGGCCTTCATGTATAACCTGCTCAGTCTAAAATACTTATAATCAAATTTAGGGGCTTCCCCAGGGAATTATAGGAAATGAGTAACATGGTATAAAATAATCTGCCCATTTTGCCTGTGAAAATATATATAACCAGGATAAAAAATAATAACAAAATTCAGTGGGCAGCCCAGTCTTTTCTTTGGTGATGGTAGCCAAGATGGGTGCAATGTAACAGTATCTTTCTGTATGTAGCCACAGTGGGGTGAGGTGTGGGAAGGGAGGTCAGACCTGATTCTAAATAACAGAGCTTCACATCGTTTTTTAGCAGTGTTTATTGAAGTCATCTCCTCCTCCTCTTTGGGCTGATGCCCTAATGATGATCCATTTAAAAGCAGTATCTTGTCTCAGGGCTTTGCAAACCCAAACTGGACAAAATCCCCAGCAATGGATCTGGGGATGACTTTGCTGTAATGGTGGCAAAATCCTGAGACTGGCCATGATGCCTGGCTGACCATTCATAGTAACTATCCTACCATCGAAGATAATCTGTCAAACAAATTCAACCCACAGACAGTCTGAAATTTCTTTGAGATCCTTCCTATCTCACTTATCTCCTTGTTCTCAATTTCACCAAGTCATTTCTGTCCAGCTACTGCCTAGGGTGTCATGCTTAAATTGTAGATTTATTGATGTTACTTGAATTAATACAGATTGCTAATGTGTCAAACACATATGTTTGATAAATTTCCTCTGTATATTGCTTCTAATATATACTGGAAGCAAATTTTCAACAGAATATTAATGATTTCAGGGTATCAAGTAATTGTGTGGTTAATTTCCCACAAAAACTATCCAAACTTGAGTTTTATTTTGTTTTCCATTTGTAGTGGGGATTTTTCTTTGCTAATGTAATCAGAAGCTTTTAGTAACCTCCCTGGAAATTAAGGACATGATGACCAGAAATGAAAATACAGTGTGTGGATCAGTGAAATGTTTCTTTCTTCTCCTTCTTCTTTTTTTTTTTGGGGGGGGGCAGGGGGAAGCCAATTAAACAGTTTACAGGAGGTATGATTATTGATTTTAAGCCACTATCAACATTACCTCTAGAAAACACAATTTAGCAGTCCAAACAATTTACTAACAAATAATGAAAGAAAACTTTTGATATCAGTAAAATACTTCATATCACTGAGAATATAAACTGGAGTTTGTATTCTGATCCTTGATGCTATGTCTAATCTGTTATCATAAATAAAATGCAATGTGAGTGCACCAAATTAGTAATGCCAAAAATAGATGCCAGCTCACTGCTTGTTTTATGACTTTTGGTTTTTGATTGTATTTAAACCAAAAGAAATTTCAAATAAAACTTGAAAATTACAAGAGCATTGTTGGAAAATTCTTAATGTAAGTAACTTTTCTAAAATTCAAGGAAGTAGAATCTATTGCTTAAGAACATGAACTTCAGCCAGGTGTGGCAGTGGAGGCCTGAAATCCTAGTAATTCATAAGGCTGAGGCAGGAGGATCACAAGAAGTTCAACACCGGTTTGGGCAACTGAGCAAGATCCTGTCTGAAAATAATGATAAAATAAAAATATTGAGGATGTAGCTTAGTGATAAAATGTCCTAGGTTTAATCTCCAGTACCAGAAAAAAAAATAAAAAAGAACATGATTTTTTATGTTAAGCTTTTACTCTATTATAAAGAGATTTCTGCAATCTCTCAGAAATGTTTCCAAGTAATATTTATTACTGTAATATCAAATCTAAAATGAAATATGTAAAGGATATACAGAATGAATCCAATTTTCAAAAAATATAATGACATCAGAATTATTGAATAGGCAGTTAAAAGATAATCTCTTTTACCCAACTGCCACACCATATATAAATGTTAGCCATCATATGGTTAGTTTGCTAAACAATATCCAAGAAAAATGACAATGAATTCCTTGGTCTGTAACAGAAACTTTTATACTTAAGTTCTGCTCAAGTAGAACTGACTAAGCATAACAGGAAGCTGACTAACTGACTAAGCTGACTGAGCATAACAGGAAGAAGATTATATTAATTAAGGCAATATAATCCACATGTTTAAATAAATATTTTCAATGTACTAAAAATTAAAATATGAATTTCATGCTCAGAGTTATTCAGCCAGGAAGCAGAAAAGTGAAGGATTTCCTGAGTTACCTAGAACATACTTTTATGTCCTTTTAGATCTACCTAAAATAATGTGAAGACATAATGTATTGTGTGTAGTATGAATGGTGTTACATATGACAAATATGGGCAAATAAGGAGATATAAGGATAAAACTTTTATACTAGCCAATTTACTATATAGGTTTTTGAAGTTTGTTTAAAATTGCTTTATTTTAAAATTAATCCTGTAGGAAGATCTTCATGTAAGATGTTCAAAACACACTTTCTAACCTATCTGTGCTTTTTACAATTGATCAATCATTTTTTAACTAAATTAAAGCAAACTGCCTTCTTCCCTATAAATTCTCCCATAAAGAAAAATAAAATTACTTTAGGTTAAGAAAGGTCATGATTTACAACGTCAAGGCAATGAAAGTGTAAGTACATGTCAAGGATTCCCAGACTTTAATGTGCATCTTGATCATCACCACAGGTGATGAACTGGCATTGCTGGGTAGCACTCTCCAAGTTTCTGATGAAAAAGTCTAGGAGAGGATTCTGAATTAGTACTTCTAACAAGCTCAGAGATAATGCTTATGCTAAAGATTCCAGGCCACACTTTGAGAATCTAACAACAGTGATATGTAAAACAAATTTGAAAAGAAATATATAAATGAATTTTTAGCCCAACTAATAGCTATGACATTTATGATGGCCAGGGAAGATGATTAATTTTTTTTTTTGCACAAAGCCAATTCTATTCCTAGCTATGTGACTAATAACCACATCAATATTAAAACAAAGACCACCACCTTACTCACAACCACCAGTTCAGCTGTGAAACAGCCTTCTCTTTTATTGTTAAGTGACACAGGCTTAAGAGTATGTTAATGTGATTGATTTCAACATATGTCCATTGTTGAACTTTATCCTTTCCCACTGCCCAAAAGGAGACTTACCAAGACAAACAATCTGACAAAAAGTGACAGGAAAAAAGCACCATTCCTTTCTAATCCTTACAGATGCAGCCACCCTTGAAGCATTCCACCCCTTCCCAATCTTCATCACTTTTCACTACCCCCCAACATACACTCTCTCTCTCTCTCACACACACTTATACACACACACACACAATTTATAAAGCAAAACAAACTCCTTTTAGCTAGAATGATCTGAACCAGTGAGAGAGAAATGCAAACTTGGACATTGATGAGAAGGATTCAGACTAAGTCTGTTCCCAAGACTAAGAAACAGCCCTTTGAGAAGGCTTTATCACCAATAATCCTCATCCCAAGAACCCTGGCTTCTTGCAGCTGTTCAGAGCACAAGAGAGTCCAGAAGAGTCACAAGAGCACTAAATGAATTCCTGCTCTCTTCAGGCCCCACCTCCTGCCTCAAGCTTTGAGGAGACTTAGCGTCTCTTTCCAGCACTCAAGTACCACAAAACACACCCACCCACCACCATTACCGCTGTTACAGACGCTGCTGCTGCCAGACAAGTCCTCTCTTTTGGGAAGGTGGGGGAGGACGCGGGAACTAAGATGCCCAGAGGTGGCAGAAAGTTAAGGTTTCTTAACCCAAGGCAAGGAGGGAATGTAGGAAGAAGGCAGGAAAGGGGAATGGCAGATGGAGCACAGGAGGGACCAGAGCTCTTCTCTGCGGACCACCCTTTCCGCCCCCCAGCACTGTTCAGCCCAGGGCAGAAAGCACAGTAGAAGGTAAAGGCTCACCCGAATTCATCCTCAAACATCCGCCCACTCTGCACTACAGGTTATCAGAGTTTGAGGGTCAAAGTCCACTCGCACCCATGACCATTCCGCAGTCAGTTCTAGGGTCTGCGGGGAAAACTCTGACACTTCTGCAAATACTCTTCCCTTTTGGCCCTGAGGCAGTTATTGACCTAGCCCTGCATTGCTGGAATCTAAACCCCAGATTGAGACCAAGGACAAAGTGGGCTGGATTTCCAGGGCACATTCGGTGGGTGTTGAAGCGGGGTCCGGAGTTGTGGGCGTGTCTTAGCCAACCTTAACCTCAACCTCATACCGTAACTTGAGAACATAAAAGTTCTTCTTCTCTGGGGCAATGCCTGCTTGTCCCAGGAGAGGACTTACATTTTAGCCCATTACTAGCCTGTGTGTTAGTGTGTGTGTGTGTGTGTGTGTGTGTGTGTGCGCGCGCGCGCGTGTTTTCAATGCCGAAAGCCAAGAGTGCCAACTGCTGACAGGCAAAGGAACCTAAATTTGCTTCTGAGGACTTCAAAACCCTCCAATTAACAAGCTTACGCTTGTTATGCCCTAAACCTTCCGGATCTGGGTTTTCTGGCGAAGAGCTGAGATTGTGTTCCGTTTGCAGAGAGCTGAAGTCCTGCCCTGGAGCGGAGACGCGCGGACTTGGTCGTCCGTTCATTCATGCATTTGCTCATCCATTCACACAAACATGTCCCTTAATTGTGTCTGGCACTGAGAATCTTGCCTGCTATTTCCCCTCCCCAAGTCAGTGCTCATGGCAACCGCTGGTGCAGAACGCAACTCAACTGTCACCCCACTTCCTGAGCCGGAAAATCAAGTCATGTAGGCATTCACAGAAAAAGAAAAAGGTGGAGAGAAGGAGGAGGAGGGCAGGGGTGGGGGGCGGAGCGGGGTGGGGAGACTTACGGGGGTCACATTCGAAGCTTCCCTTCGGGGGAAACCGCGGCAACGATACCGCGGCAGGCAAGGAGCCAAAGCATTATTAAATAAAAGACTGCTAGAGCTCATGTCCCCCGCGGGGATAAATCAAGTGCAAAGATACTCATACGCTGAAGTGCGATGCTGTGGGCTCGACCCAACTCTGAGCCCCGAGTCGAGGCGCCCGGGGAGCCGCTCGCAGCCCAATCCGCAGCACGCTCGCTGCCTCCTTATCGCTCCCAATAACGTGATGAAGTGTAAATCAAATGCCACGCCGGGAGGGGCCCTGGAACCGCGCGAGTCGTGCATTTTAGCTCACCAGCCTATCTTGCCTAAGAATCACAAGGTCACGATAGCGTCGCGATTCCACTCACCGTACACTCCTTGGCCAGAGATCCCCTCCAGGAGGACTGTCAGCAGCCACACGAGACCGTACACTAAATCCATCTTCACGTGAACATGAACATATCCAGCCCAGGGGGGACGCAGTGGGACCTTCCGGAGGCCGGCGGCCAGACAGGCGCGCTCCACTCGCGTCCGGGCTGTGCAGAGGTGCCCGGGAACCGCTCGCCGAAGGAAGCAGCGCCGTCCGTCCGTCCTTCCCCGGCGGCTGCCGCGAGCGGAGCGCAGGAGCCCAGCACACCCCACACTCATACACACATACACACACACACACACACACACACAATACCCTGACACACGCACGCCGCACTCACAGCCGGCGCCTGAGAAAATCGCAGACACCCGGGAGGAGCAGGGTCTGTGATGGGAAGGGGAGCCGCGAGGCGAAGTGTTCTTCAGGGAAGCAGGCTCCAGTCTCCGCAGCGCCGGCAGCGACGGAGCGCTGGGTTAGCGGCGGGAGCGGGCAGGGGTCCCGAGGTACCGCGCGGTGGAGCTTGGCTTGGACAGCTGAGGAGCAGGAAGTGGCCTCTGACCCCGGGCACCGAGCGGGGCTATCTCGCCTGGGTTCTCCTTTACAAAGTAACTCGCGAAGGTCCCCAGAGAAGCGTCAAGCGGCGGCAGCGGCCCGCCCGCCTGCAGTCCGGAGCCCCCAGCCCTGCTGTCTTGCCTTCCCCCATTCCATCAGTTGCCATTGCAACGCCAATCCTGTTACACGATACAGACTTGCATTGCCGAACCAGGAGAGGAGGAAGAGGAGGAGGAAGAAGAGGAGTAGGGCTAGGGAAACGGGGGTGGGGAGAAGGGAAAGGGAGGAGGGGAGAGAAGGAGGGTCCAACAGGGAGCGGAGTGTGAGTCTAGAGCTCCACCAGGCACCAGCCTCAGCGGCTACCGCCACCGCCAATGTTCTCCGAAATAGCCTTTAGCGCCCCGCAAGCGAAGAGGGTGCTCTAGCCGGTCGCACCAATTCCAGGAGCCAAAAGCAGAGTCCAGGCAACGCCACTTGCAAGGGAGGGAGAATGTCAAGCACAGAACCGATCCGCACACGTCTACGCGTGCCCACCAGCACTGCGCGCGTCCTCTTCGCTTCCGCGCCGCCCCCGTCAGGTGGAGCGGGTGGGGGCGGTCGGGACAAGCGGGAGTTTAGAGGAGGGAGCCGCAGAAGGGGTTCCCCGCCTGGGCTAACGTAGTGCTGGCATCCAGAGGGGAACGCGGGAGCGGCCGCCTGCGGAGGGCACCCGGCTGCGTGGTCGCCGCTCGGGCCGCAGCTGCGGCAGAGGTGCCGGGGCTGGGCGGCAAGCGCCGGGGGCCGACGCTGGCCGGAATCCCTGGGTTTGCGCGGGGGTGCGCGCCGCGGAGGCGAAAGGAGGGAGGAGGCGGAGGGCGAAGCGGCGAACGCAGAGGGCTGGCGGACAGGCTGCCGGGGAGGAAGGCTGTGTGTGGTCACGTTGTGCGCTACGTGCTGAGAGCGCGAGCTGCTAGCCGCAGCCCGGCGACGTCAAAGCGGGGTGCGCGGCTCTGCCGCCTTCCTGCGCGCTTCCTCTGCCTCCTCTGCTCCTCCTTCTCTCTGCCTTGGTGTATCAGCGGAGGAGCTTATCAATATGGACAGCGCCGGGCGGCTCCACGAGGCCGGGGGCATCCGGCATGCAGCCTGCTTCGCCGAGGCCCTTTCCTGGCTCTCTTGGAGCTCTGTGGGGGGCGAGTGCCTGTTACTTATTTCTGATGCTGCTGTTTGCATTTGCACGCGGAAGGGCCAGCTACCACCTTAGACTCCCTCCCGGTAATTACATGACACGCTATCCCCTCCCCGCAGCCCAAGGTCTTCTAGGATGGGTTCTGCTTGCTAGAGGGCAGAACAGGCCACAGCACTTAGAAGTGGCATCGTTTATTCCACATTTCTACCTTTCTTTAAAGTGTATTTTTTATGGTCATGACAACAGATGAATGCTCGGGAGAGGGGTGGTACACTAGGAATTCAGAGATTATTTTATATGTAACGTCTCCCAAAGTTAACTGCTTGGAAAATGTTTTCCCTTTTGTGAAAGAAAGGGCTTTCCTTGAGGCAGACCTAACTTGAGGAGCTTAAAAAATTCATGGTTACAAAAGGATCACAAAATCCAAAGCATCTTTAATTTACATTAGAACAGGTCTAAAACTCCTTCACTAAAAAACAATGGGGAAAATCTAGGAAAAGAGGAGGGGCTGTAATTTGTTTCTTTAATCAAAATAATTAGTGTTTATGCAGTTCACTTGGTTGAATATATTCTTCACTGTTCAGAGGAAGTCAGTGACTGACATAGTTTAAAACGTGCCTTTATGCATGTGTTACAAAAGTAATTGCTATGAAAAATCTGTACACAGTATTCATTTATCTGTCCCCATAACAGACTGCTATGCACACTGCAGGTCCCTGTCTTCATGCTCTGCATCTGCTGGAGGGAAGGGACCCTAAGCACTAGAAAATGAATACCCCTCCCGTTTCCACCCAGGTCCTTTTCCTCAAGTGAATTGTGCATATTATTTTTATAAGGTGTGAGCTTGTGCTTACCTTCTGGGTTTACAAGATGTGAGCAACCAGAAATTTGAAAGGATCTCAGAGGATGCCTCTCACAGTTTTGAGGACCCCTTATTTATAAGATGCCACTTTTACTAGCTGGCATGAAGTATCTCTAGAAGCAAAATTCAGTGTGAGGCATTTCTGAAGGGAAATGACTGAAACTGGCTTAGTGGTCACCTGTAGGGAAAATTTGTCTTATGATTCTGCCTTTTATAAGTAGATCATTCCTGCACACTGCAGCACACAGCTTCTCAAGCCACTAAACTGCAACTACTCTCTCAGATGGAAGCTGAGTACTTCACCTCAATATTTTTACTGTCCTTTTCAACTCTTAGTTATGGAATCATAGACTCTGAGTGTTTGCAATACTCTGTGTTGGAATATTTTATCATCCCCACAAGCCAGTGTATAATTTTAACAAAGGAACCCAAAGTAAGTATACCTAATGCAGATTACTCTTCTTTTTATGTTTTTATTAGTGTGTTATAGTTATACACAACATTGGGATTCATTTTTACATTATTATGCATGCATGAATACAGTTTGTTCCATTTCAGTCCTTAGTATGTTCCCTTTTCCTCCTCTCCTCCCTCTCGTGTTCCCCTTTCTTTACTTGTCTTCCTTCTATTTATTTATAGTGCTTTTTTTAAAAAAAAATTAGTGCTTTATAGATACAAGTAGAGGTGAAATTCTTTGTGGCATATACCTTGTCTAATTTGATCAATTTCATTCCACAGTTCCATTTTCCCAACCATCCTCCCTCCCCGTCAATCCCTTTCCTCTACTTCACTGATCTTCCTTAAATTTTCATGGGATTCCCTACCCCCTGCTTTTTCTTCTTTTTTTGGTCTAGCTTCCACCTCTGAAAGCAAACGTTCGACCCTTGACTTTCTGAATCTGGCACATTTCACTTAGCATGATGTTTCCAGTTCCATCCATTGTGTATATATACCACATTTTCTTTATCCCATTTGCCTGTTGATGGCCACCTGAGGTTCCATAAATTGGCTAGTGTGAATTGTGTTGCTATAAACATAAATGTGCCTATATCGCTATAGTATATTAATTTTAGGAGTTTTTTTTTAGAATAAATACCAAGGAGCAGGATAGCTGGGTTATATGGTAGATTACTCTTTTTAACCTTCAACATTAAGACATAAGCTTCAGGCGCATAGAGACTTTCATTTCCATATAGTGTATATGTCTGCACAGGGAAGAACCATTTGCCATGGATCCCTCAACAATTCCTGAGTGATATATTCGAATCTTGGAAAACAAATTAGAGAACCTGATCATTTTGCAATTTTTTTCAATTATAGTTGAAATATAAATTGAAGAAACATCCAGGTGCATCTATTCCATTCAAGGCTTTATCCTAAATATTGCACATTTAAGGCTTTACAAACATAATTTCCTTAAGAAGCAAACATTCCAGTGAGCAGGATATGTTGGTCAAAACATGCACCATTACCTCTATTAACACTTTAAGTACTATAAATAAAGTTCTAGGGCACAGGTGAGGCAGATTTTACATGCAACTTTTAGTTGGATTATATAACAAGAGAAAAATTGTACTAAATTTAATGGTTTTTGTTCCTATGAAAATACAGTGCATATTACTTACAGAAATAATTGGCAGTTCAATAAACCCAAGGTATTTTTTCTTGAAATTCGACTTTTTTAGATTTCACTGACCAAACAAATATGATGTATGTAGCCACACCTAGCACTGGCTGTGTAAGGCCTCCAGGTGGAGAACCTGAGCTAAGCCTTAAGGACAGGCAGAGATGGTCTACCATAGAGAAGGCAATGTACTCCTTGCCTTCAGAGCTCCAGAGACTGTTAAGGAATTTAACAGGATATTTTATGTGGCCCAATCAGAGCAATTTCCTTCAGAAGTAGTATAAATAACTTCAGAGGTCACCAGTTTCTTGGATTTTCACACTGAATATGGATGTTACCTGGGGCACAGCACTCTATAGGAGCCCAAATTGTGTTACTCCCAGAGTCCTTTCAAGAGCATCTTTTCTCTCATAGGTGCAGCAGTGGGCATTATCATTTGTGATGATAGTTCACAAAAATTTAAGAACTCCAACAGCTTGAATTACCTTAATCAACCATTATGCTTTTATTGACTACAGTTTGCTTAATATTGCTATCTTCATTCTTTAATATATGTGGTGTTTCAAGCTAAGTAGTAGGTTAGCTTGTAGTAGATCGTGGAAGCAGGTCACAAGATCCACCCACAGTAAAAGGACAGAAATGGGAAAAATTAGTCACTCTGGAGATACAGCTGAAGGCAAAGTCAGAATATTAGTGATGAATCTGTTTTTTCTTTCTAATCTGGCCTCTTCACACAACACAAATGTCAAACTTTGTACATTATTTACATTTATTTCCAATTCCCCTGCCAGCCAGTTACATCACACAGACTTCCATATACACTATTGCCTGGGCAGTTTGTAAAAGCAAACAAGAATGTGAAAATCATTAGTGGCATATAGGTAAACTCTTGGAAACTCTGCACACTGATTTGTTCCTCCACACTTCCTTGCACTTGCTCTATTTGTATTGGTCACAGATACCTGGCCCAAACTGCAGCTTACTAGGACTATATCCCACATTAGAGTAGCTACATATTTGAACCCCTAACCTAGTTCACTTGTCCTACCTGTTTCTGGTAGTTCCAAAGCCTACTAAGGTATGCTCCGTTGTTCTGTGGCTTAGATATACCCCTGAGACTCCAAACTGTCACTACCTTGACTTCTGTCCAAAAGGTCAGATTTTTTAAAAGTTAACTCAGATTATAATAAAGTTTGGTAAAAGCTCAAAACTGGAACCACAGTTGTAGTGCACCATAAATGCTGTCCTGATAGCAATTTTCTCTAGCCAAATCTCTGTCTGCTTCATTTTATTTCCTATTACTTACTAATAGCTTCCAACATGCAAATTTAGAAGTTGAAGAAACATCACATAGAATTCGCTGCTTCGGATTATAATGAAAGGCATGGAGGATAGCATTGCATTGGGGATTCTGGATGCTGGTCATTTGCATGAGATGGGCAGGAGACAGTTGCTCCTAAGCAGTGGAACTCATACACTGATGTTAGGTGTGAAATGAGGATTTAGTATTGATATCAGAATTGTCCCTCCACAGGGCTTTAGTGAGAACTAAAGGGGAAAAAGGGGGAATGAGAATAGTAACTGCTAATATTTGAAATAAGGAAGTAGGTCATATTCCGACCCTATAGACTAAGAGGTTAAACAGACAGATGTAGTTTGAGGATGTAACAAAACACATAAAGAATAATTCTTGGACATCAAAGATGTAGGGTCCAAATAGAGAGGGAGGTGCCTAGAAAAGGCTGAATATGTGGATGCTGTTTTTAGAGGATGCCAAGGTAATCTGTAACCAGATGATGGGGCTAAGGTCTCAGAGATATTGTGGCTGCCACTGAGGATGTCTGACAAACTGAGGGAAGTAGGAGCAGATACAGAAAATAAGGCAAAGGCCTTGGTTTTCTTGATAGTCTATCTTCCATTGGAAAGCAGTAGCCTCTTTCTGAGAGTTTGCACTCATTCAGTAAGGGCATTCCTTCTCATCTGTTCTCTTTCTTTGAAACCAAACATTGTAGTATTTAGCTTTCTGGACTTCAAGGACTTTGTGAACCACTCACAATTTCTATACCAGTTTTTATCTGGAAATCATAATTAAAAACTACCCTTAGATATTATAACTTTGGTAATTTTAGTAACCTGCCCTAATTTCATGAATAGACACAAGGCTGATTTGTTCAGAGTAGATGTGCTGTGCAGGGTAGCAGGGTAGTATACAATAGCAGTTCAACATCTGGGCTTTGACATCAAGGTGTCCTGAATCTTTAGCATCAGTCTGACCTTGACAGAATCTTTAGCATCAGTCTGACCTTGACATCTTCCTTTCTCATCATAGGAAAAGAACAAACATTGGCAGAAGAGTTTCAAATAAAAGAATGCATGTGAGATACCATAGCTCAGCACCTGGCACATAGTGCTCAAGTAATATCATTGCTTTTAATATTTTTCTCAGTAATATTTGATCATCATAGCAGAGTATTGCTGTATGGAGCTAATAACTTGAATGATTTCCATTGTGGGATTAGCTGACAGTTTAGAACCTTTAGTTTTGTAAGTATGATGAAGCTTTGCTTTATTTTCTTTTATTCTCAAGTTCATCTGCCCTAGTTCTGCCCAGTCACATTGAATTCTGAAGTTTTTCCACAGTTTATCTGTAAAAGCTTGGTAGTTCAGTATTCAGGAACAACTTGATATCTTTGAAAAACTTGAAAATTTGAGAGTACAATACTGCTTTAAGATTATTTTTGAAAGTATTACATGCTTGGTTATATTCTTGGGGAAATTCACAGTCTAAATATTAATGCAGAGAACCCTGTTATCAGGATGCTTGGTTTACTATCTTTAAAAAATACAAAGACAAGATGCTTACACATTTAGGTCACGAAAAGACCAGATTAAGACCAGATTGAAGATCAACATCAAAGTTAGATTAGAAATCATAGAGAAGTCCACTGTTTCTAATGAACAAGTGATTCAATTAACCCACAGATAAGATATAAATGACCAGAAGAGAGTAGAACAAAATTGTTTCCACAAGACTGTACATTGGAGGAATTTACAGGTATGTTTGTAATAGGAAATTGAGGGAAGGAAATTTGGGTCCTAACAAGGTGGTGGGCTTGAAATTTGCCATCACAATCCATATATAGAAATATGACTTTTGACATTCTCTATAATTAAACTTAACCTGCTAACAAGTTGCTCTCCTATCAGCTAAGGGTTGAAAAAGGAAAATTAAAAAAAAAAAAAAAAGGAAGGAAGGGAGGGAGGGAAGGAGGAAGGAAGGAAGGAACCTACAATCTCTTCTGGGTTGTATAAATGCCAAGTTCTTCTGGGTTTCTCTCTCACCACACCAGGAGTGCTGGCTAATGTTTTGTCCTGACTATGGGCTGGGGTATCCCCTTCTACCCAACACTGCTGACCCCCTCTGCATCTTCAGGTGTAACAGCATACCCTGCTGAATCTGTAGCTCACATCTTCACCCACCAGTTTCAGGTGAGAAGAATTCAATGTCCTAATCTTAACCAACCTCAGGCTTTGACCATCCCTCCAGCCCCTAAAGTCCTTCTTCTTCCCCTCTGGGTCAGCACAAAGTTCAGGATCTCCTCCCTCCCCCAACATACAAGAAAACCAAAGAGCACTAGTTTTTATTTCCTCTTTACTGATTATACCATTTGACATTTCCTTTGTAGATTCCTTTATTTGCACTCTTTGAGACATTTCAATAAAAGAGTTAAGGTAAGATTCAAAAACACAAATTTTCTATACCATGGAATTATTAAATGTGTAAGGCACATGTGCATGTCTGTCTTCCAGTTTTGCTGTCTCCCATGTATCCATCCATCCATCCATCCATCCCCTCTTGCAGACTTCCTCTCCTTCACCATAAACCTTTACAAGTACTCACCACATCAAAGCAGTTTTCACCTTCATCATAAAGAAAAAAATGGACCTTACTCCAATTTTTCATCCTTCTTACTCACTGGTTTACAGAAACATAAATAAATAAATAATGGCTATAGTTTGAATCCTCCAAGCTAGTGCACAATAATTTAAAGCATAGGTTTAGGAGTTCCCCCCAAAATATCTGTTTTCTCTCAAATGTCTAAGATTTCTTTTTTCCCTGGTTTCCACCATGAAAATATACTTGCCTTTAATATATGTATGACCCAAGCCGGATGTGGTGGCACACACCTATAATCCTAGCACTTTGGGAGGCTGAGACTGGAGAATCGCGAGTTCAAAGCCAACCTCAGCAATGGCGAGGCGCTGAGCAACTCAGTGAGACCCTGTCTCTACATAAAACACAAAATAGGGCTGGGGATGTGGCTCAGTGGTCGAATACCCCTGAGTTCAATCCCCAGTACCAAAAAAAAAAAAAAAATATATATATATATATATATATATATATATATATATATATATATATATGTATGACCCAAGAGCTGGATCAGAAATAAATGTAACACAGGAAAAATTTTCAAAATATTAGTTATACTGCACATCCTAACCTTCTATAGATAATTTAGTAGGCTGGAAGGAGCACGACTTCCCTGTTTGGGGTGGCCGATGAAGGGCAAATATGGTTATGGAAGGGAAGCTTGGGAATAGATCCAATGGAGAGCAAGGCTGGAGTTGAGGGCATAGAAGGAAATCAGTGAAAAAAAGCACCTAGAAGGAGGAGGGAAAATCCATAGGCAGGAAATTGATAATAAAGAGGCTGGAGAGACAAGTGTCCTATTGTGTCAACAAATTAGAAGGGAAAAGACAATAACAGCTAGATAAACATGTAACCTAGTCACCCAGTGTGGGTTAACAAGCAAGAATATGAGATAGAAAGTTTCTAGATGAGGAAACTAAGGCACAGAGGACATGTTAAAGCATTTTTGCATTTATAGAAAAAATCATATTTTTAATAATACATTGTCTTTAATAAAGTGCTGAATTAACTAGTAATTCAGTTTAGAATATGTTGTATTTGTATGTCTACTTAAATTAACCTGAAATGTGCCATAATACTTATGTTAATTGGGACACTTCTAATTTTTATGAGCTCCAGAATATCATAGACATTATTATAAGAAGTTCACAGGCACTTACCTGTTCATCATCTGGGCCTTGCATGCTTTGGGAACACATTATCTATTAGTCCTATTCAATTTATTCCATACTGGTAAGTCATGTATTTCTTACCACTTACAAAAATAGTTTTATGAATAGTGTAGTCTTAAAATTTAATAAACATCTTCTCTAAATATCATCATATCATTTTACTTATTCTCAAAACAGCACTTTCGTGGGGCTGGGATTGTAGCTCAGTGGTAGAGTGCTTGCCTCGCATGCGTGAGGCCCTGGGTTCGATCCTCAACACCACATACAAAGCAATAAAATAAAGACGTTGTGTCCATCTACAACTAAAAAAAAAAAAAAAAAAAAAAAAACAGCACTTTCGTTTTTGCTATGTGTATAAAAATACATATTTTGTGTTTTTTCAGTTTCATCATTTTTTTGTCTCTTTAAATGTGTCTTTTAATTATAATGATTCTTTTTTTCTAATTAATCATTTTATTCATTTTAATCTCCAATTTTTCTTTTAGTTTCCATGGATAAGTTTAGCATTCCAGTTTTAACTTCTTAGATTGAATAATTAGTTTATTTTTATTCTTAACTGTTTACCAATGAATACCTCCAGTCCTAAATGTAAAATTTGCTGTTTCATTATATTTTTGTCATGTTTTCTTTTTAATAGTTTCCATATACACTGTAATAATTGTTGTTTTGAATTCTTGGTTAATTAGGGTTACCACAGAGAATTTCTTAAATGCTTGCTTGTGATTAGTTACCTGCTACATTGAGTATAGAAAACTGGAGGAATTTAGACTTTATCATTTCTGATTTGAAGTTTGTGGAATTTTTCCCTGTGGCCCTTTAGAAGATTTTTTTTCTAGGTAAATATTTTATGGACTTTGATAATACCTTGTAAGTTTGCCTAAGTTTCATATATAAATGTAAATACATAAAACCAACTATAATTAGACTGTTAATATGCTCTGTATTCTAATATACTTTGATGCCTGCTACACCCATGTATTTTGTCACTCATTACAAGTGACAAGTTTAAGGTCAGTTTTAGTTTTCATCCATTAGAGGTGGTTTTAGTCAGCCCTTGACCAAAATACCTGACAAGAAACATTTTACAAGAGGAAAAGTTTATTTTGGGGCTCACAGTTTCAGAGGTCTTAACCTATTAACAACAGGCTCCATTCTCAGGGGTTGGAAGTAAGGCAGAACATCATGGTGGAATGGTGTGGCTTTGGAAAGTGGCTCAGGAAATGACATCGGAAGCAGTGAGAGAGATGCTACTCTTCAGGGACAAAATATATGACCCTAAGACATGCCCCCAATGACCCACCTCTTCCAGCCTCACCCTCCCTGCCTTCAGTTACCACTCAGTTAATCCCTATCAAGGGATTGATTCACTAAATGGGTTAAGATTCTTATAACCCAATCATTTCACCTCTAAACCTTCTTGCATTGTCTCACACATGAGCTTTTGACACCTCATATCTAAACTATAACTTAAGTATTAGCTTTTATGTTATATTTATTATTTTCCTATATTACATACATTTGTATATTTTCATTTATTCTTTTTCTTTCTTCCTCTGTGTTCTGGGGAAGATTCCCATAATTTTGGACCATATACTGCTTTGACTTTCCCTAGAAGTAAGAATTCACTCCAGAGTCAAATGAAAATTTTAATTTTATCACTGATTTATAACTTTTATTGAAGCCCTTTGATAATTTAATTTATTGCCTTCTTTCCTTCATTTTGTTTTCTGTGTACATCCTCCTCTATCGGGAAGTCATCAGCCCTGTAAAAACTCTAATTTTCTTCTAAATATGGCGATAAATTACTGTAAGTGATGAGCTCTTCTCAGTGTTGTTCTCTTACTCGATTGCTGCAAAATTTTTTATTAGTCCAATTCTAATTATTATCTTTTAAAAGAGAGCTTATATCTACGAGGACTTAATTTTTGTTAACAGAACAAATGGATTTCTCATGTCCTGTGCTCTTTTTGTTTGTTTGGTGCTGAAATGCTGTTCTGAGAGCCAAAACTGAGGGTAGGTTATTGTAGCTTTAGGGAAGAGCAGACCGTGCAATTATCATTACCTGTGGGATTTTTCCTACTATTTGCATAGTATGATTTTCTGGTGAATCAATATAGTAGGCAAATATAATTCTCAGCATACTGCAAAAGATTTTATACCTATCCCTTCTTCAGTACTCATTTGTAATAATAATACTTTTCAGAATGTATTTATTGTGTTACTTCATTTTCAAACTGTTCCTGAAAACTGGAGAGGGATGGCTGCTTAATATTTAGCTAGTCAGACCCTCAAAGTTGGGGAATGTATAAAGTACCTTCCCTAGTTTTCTCGAAGCAATCTCTTGACGTTAGTCAAGTGCTAAAGTCAGAATAGATTGGTGGATTGGTTTCTCTTGTTTCTTTCCTACCTTCCTTCTCCTTACCCCTACATCCACCAATTTCTGTTACTATTTTAAGTATATCAGTCCCTTCCAGATTCTAGCCTATGGTTAAGGATCTATTTTACTTGCTTTTTAATTTTTGTCTTTTTTCACATTTTATTTTTCACATTTTATTTTACCTACAGAGAGAAGAGTATTTTAGTACATCTGGGCCAGCTGTCATTTGAGTGCAGATTATCACACTTAAATTTTGAAGTTGCTTTCAGTTTAAGTCATCCTTTCTACTTCTAGTCCTAGGCAACATAGAATGAGACATATTGTTTCTTATAGAATTCTCATAAAGAATTTTTCTTTGCCAAGAAAAGTCAATTAATGCATATAAGCACAAGTGATAATTTCTCAATAATTGGATTCTATTCAGTAAGTGTGTCAACAAAATGTTTGTTCCAAGACACTGTTTTGCATAATAATATTGCTAGTTATCCATGTACAGTTACACTTCAGGAAGTCAACAACAGTCACCAAATGAGCTATCCTTCCTTCATTATCTTTACTTTTAAAATATTTTTATTTTGAAAATTTAAAAACGTTATAAAATTCAAAATTAAGAGTATAAAAGCCCACATGTCCTGTCATCCAAATTTAATAAATGTCAACATCTTCTATGCTTGTTTTTTATGTGTCTTATTCCACTTATTTTTAAAAATCTTCATGGAATAGACTATGCACACAGAAACATGCTTGTATTATAAGTACACAGCAAAATGAATTTTCTCATTCTGAATATGCCAGTGTAATCAGCACACAAATAAGATGGATATTACCAGTAATCCTAAGACCTCTCCCTTTAAAAGCTCCCTTTTAGTTACTCCTCATACCAACAAAGGCAAATACTATTTTAACTTCTAACTTGCATGAAACTTTTGAAGAAAATAACATAAACCCTGTCTTTTCACCCCTACATCTGTGTTGTTTTACTGTATATTATTAAGTACAATCTAAAGAAAAATTGGTTCATAACCCCACCATGATTTACATACAAACATACATAGTTTTTCCAAAAAAGCATTGAAAATGCTGTCTTCCAGCAGAAATGAACTATAAGACTGGATTTGGTGAATTAAATAAAGATGCATAATGAGGGATTAAAAGGCATGCCCTTACTTTATGGGCTTAGGTTTAAGTAGGGAAGTAGTGTCCTGGGTTCAAAGATGTAAAATAAACACAGTGAATTTTTAAGAGTTCTCACTGTGCACCATTTTGAATTGGATCAATTTGCTACAAACCTCTGCAATTTTACTAATACTATCCTTATATCATTACATTCTAACATTAATCCAGGTTTGAAAGTAATTGTTTTGTTAGGACATAAGTCAAATTCTATGTTGAAAGTTATTTTAAGATAACTAGTGGCATTTCCAATGATACTTTTCTTTCTCTTTGGATATACATATTGTTTTATAAATCTAGTTTTTAATTAATAAAGTTCTCAGAGTAATTAACTTTGATAATAACATAATGTAATGTATTTCTGGAATGTATTGTTTTTCTCTGTAATCCAGAGTAACACCATATTTATTAGATACTTACCTTGTTGATAGACAGAAGTCCAAAGGAGGCAATTACTTCAGTGTCTGGTTCGGTGTACTGTCTTTTTTGCTAAATATAGCCCTCCTATTGCAAACACAAGTTAAAGATTTGGTCATGAACTTCATCAAGTTGTGTCTTTTAATTTCAAAATAATACCTGGTTTTCATGTTCATTTTCCATACTGAATAAATAATTTTTTTTTAAAAAATTCAACAGGAAATTGTTAAAAAGATACATTCATTTATCATTTTTTCCATAACATGACAAGTTATTAAAAATAATTCAAAATGACAATTGTTTTATCTTTTCAATGAAACTCTGATATAGCGTAGATATAAGATATTCCCCAAAAACTCATGTATGATACAATGTAGCAATGTTCAGAGATGAAATGATTAGACTGTGAAAGCTATAACTTAATCAGAAAATTAATTCATTTGAAAGAACTATTGTACTGAGAGGTAATTATGGGTAGTTGGTGGCTAAAGGAGGTGGGTCACTGAGGGTGTGCCCTTGGGGATTATATCTTGTCCCTTAGCTCCTCCCTATCTCTGCTTCCAGCGTTCCTTAGGGTGAGCAGCTTTCCTTGCCACTACCTTCTGGCATGAAGGTAGTGCCTCACCTCAGGCCCCCCACTTGGGAATCCCATAACTATAGACTGCACCTCAGAAACCATGAGCTCAAAATAAACTTTTTCCCCTCTAAATTGTTCTGGTCAAGTATTTTGGTCACAGAATCAAAAACCTAACTAAGTCTCTACACACTTCCTGATCTGAAACAATAACTTCCAGCACACAGAACTGCAATACTCTTGTCTGTTATTCTTTATTCATATACTTGTCATTTATTTTTCTAATTTATCAAGCATTTAAAATTTAGGCATTTTTTAAACAAGTTGATTTACTCAAAGATGCCCTTTCTATCTGTCTAAATCAATTTTTGGAAAAAATTTTGAGAGCATGTACTTCCCGGGATTTTGCAAAAAAGGGCGGGGGGCATTAGAGTAAAAGTACTTAGAATTAATTGTTTAGCTCACAAATAATAATTACAATGACTTGAATTATCTGTCAGTGAAAAAATAAAAATAATTTTGTCTTTTTTTCCTTTATACTTTCTCCTTGCTTTTATAACTTATTGAATCCACTAAAAAATATTAGTGGGTGTTTTGTTCTTATTGATGACAATGTAGATAATTTGTCTCAGCATTTCCACTGAAAAACATGAAGTTTAAACTGGAATTTCTCTATATCTCTGTATCTATACCTTTAATTGTATCTGTCTAGCTTTCTGTCTGTCCATCCATCTGTACAAGAGAGAGTTAACAAGGCAGTAAAAATTACAAGTCCAAAACCTAAAGGAGATTAAAATCTAGCAATGCAAACACAGCATTTGTAAATCACTTTTCTTCAAGAAGAATTAGCATATTTCTAAAGAGATGGCTGAGAGGCTGAAAAACAAAGTAAAATTTTAAACAAATCCAAGGACCTGGGGGCCAGAATTTGTGACTCAGGACCCACTAAAATATAGAGCCTTTAAATACCAACTTTGATTTGAAACTCCAAAGACTTACAAGGGAGGATTAAGGATTAAATTAAAATAGACCAGCCTTCACTGAGTCTGAATCACATTTTTTGAATCAATTCCAGCACTTTTTGTATTAAGGTGATACAGAATTACTAGCACGAAGGATATATGCCAGAAATAACTGGAAATGATTTCTAGAGAAAGGTAATATCATCTTAAGTGTTTAACTAAAGTCCTAAATTTTTTAAAATGATAAATATTTTTCACTCAATTATAGATACCTAAAGATGTAAAGAATAAGGCAAACTGTTATGAGAGCAAACACCCCCATCCAACTCATGAAGTCTGTTACAGTTTACATATGAGGTGTACCCCCAAACTCATGTGTAAGACAATGAAAGAAAATCTAGAGGTGAACTTCTTGGTTTATGGGAGTCTTAACCTAATCAGTGCATTAATCCTCTGATAGGGATTAATTGGTGCTAACTACAGGCAGATATGGAGTGGCTGGAGGAGGTGAGTCACTGGGGCCTGCCTTTGGGGTATATGTTTGGGGAGCTAAGCTTAGTCTCTCTCTGCTTCCTAGTGCCCTGTCCTGAAGTGCTTTCTTCCTCCACACCCTTCTGCCCTTTCTCAAGCACAGAGCCATGGATTTGGCTGTCTATGGAATGAGACTTATGAAAATGTGAACCCCGGCACACTAATATAGTGACCAAAGGCCATGGAAACAAAATAGAAATATCTATAGGGAATCCAGATATTGGTGGTATTAATCATTGACTTACAATGAAAAACAAAGCATATTTTTATATTATTCAAACTTAGACGGATTTTACATGGAAATAAAGCCTATAATAATAATCTCAATGAAAACACTCTAGTTGAAAAATTCAGAAATCTAAATAAAGAACTCAAAGGTGGACTTAATATATATAATATAGATAGAATATTGAACTGGATAATTTCCCAAATGAAATATAAAAATTTTAAAAGGAGAGAAAATAAAAACAGAATATGTGAAATAATTAAGAAAAGGTCTATGTACTTAATGAATAACAAGTAAGAAAAGAGAAATAGTAAGAATTTGAAGAAATAATAGCTTAGAGTTTTAGAACTGATGATTATATAAAGCCTCAGATTAAGAAGCAAATAAAGAAAATGTATCTACATAAAAGAAGATAACCATGCTGTTAAAACAGTAACAAAAACAAACCAAAAGGAAAATACCCAAAGAAAAGCCAAAATGAAATCATAAAATCATCCAGAGACAAAAGATGAATTACCTAAAAAGAAGCCACAATAGGATTGAAGACAGATTCTGCAACAGTAAAACAAAATTGAGCCTGAATGACAATGGAAAAATATCTTCAAAGTAGGAAGAGAAGGTAAGAATCCTATAGCCAGAGAAAATATTCATCAAAAATGAAATGAAGAATTCTTAACAACAGAAAAATATGTGGACTCCTACAATAACAAAAAATTCAAAACCAAAGTGGCACTAAATGTCATTTTTAATCTGTTGGAGCATAAAAGTTCAAAAATTTGAAAACAGTCTGTGAGCAAGACATGGAGTACAGGCACTCTCACACAGAACAAACAGCTCAACAACTATGGAGAGAAATTAGGCAATTTGACAAAATCACTTATGTATCTTCTGTCTTATCTAGCATTTTTTCTAGAAGTCTATCTCAAACATTTACAAGCAATGTATATGTAAGATATATGTTCAAGGAAGCAGATTGCACTGCTACTCACAATAGTAGAAGAATAAAATGCCACCCAATCATACAATAATAGAGGCTGAATGAACTATGGAACAATATTTAGCTAAGGCAATTTCCAACATAGTTTTTGACCTGGATTGTTCTAGTTGAACATAGTAAAATTTGAGATGAGAGAGATAAATTTCAGGTAGAGTTATTAAGCAAAAGGAAATGTAGATTTGGGGATATAAGTCAGAGGTGGAGTGCTTGCCTTACACTGTTAGAGTCCCAGTACTGAAAATAAGGAGGAGGAGGGGAAAGAGGAGGAAGAGGTGGGAGGAGGACTGATGATTTGATGGTTTTGGAAATTTTTAGACCACCCACATGGGAAAAATATTCTAAAATTAATGGAATTCATTATTATACTGAAAGTGTACTCTAGAGAATATGCTGGTGGTATGACCTTAAATATCCTTCCATGCAATGTCAGACAGATCATAACATGATTATTTAGTCATACAAAATGTCTTTTTGAGAGATGAAGTGTGTGATTCACAGATCCTCTCAAACTGTACTGCCTTGTATTACTCAACTTTCTGTTAATATAACAAAATAACTGAGGTTATTAACTTACAAAGAAAAAAATGGGGCTGGGGTTGTGGCTTGGTGGTAGAGCACTTGCCTAGCATGTATGAGGCACTGGGTTCAATTCTCAGCACTACATATAAATAAATAAAATAAAGGTCCATCAACAACCAAAAAAAATATAAAAAAAGAATAAAAGAAAAAAGCATTTATTTGGTCTCATAGCTTTGGAGGTCCAAGTACAAGATTAGGCACATCCCAGAGTTTGGGGCCTCATTTTATATATGTGAGCTCTCTCTCCTTTTATCTTAGTATAGGTAAACATATATTACTGCTAAACTTTTCAAAAAACAACACATTCTTTCATTGATTTCTTGAGCTGAATTTTTAGTCTCAATTTATTTCTGCTTATATCTTTATGCTTTATTTCTTCTACTGTTTGGGTTTATTAATTTAAAAATATATTTATTTATTTAGCATAGCAAATAAACTATATTCATATAGGATATATATGAGATCTTCCTGTACTATCTTCTTAATTTAATTTTTCTTTAAATCTGAATGTTTTTAAAAGTAATAATCTATTTTTAAAATATGTACAAATATGTAAAACTGAAATAGCACTATGTTCCTTAAGTTGTTGTGATTGTGCATACAGATAAAACTATCAGTTAGATTTTCCACATTTATATTGAGGTAAAATTCATCATATCAAAGTGTAAAAGTCAATGGTTTTTAGTATATGTATGCCATTGCGCAACCACTTTCACTAATTTTAGAATGTTTTTATTACTCCTCAAAGGGAATCTCATGCTCACGAAGCAATTCCTCTCATTCTCCCCTGTCCTCAGTTACTAGAAAGAGCTAAAACTTCTTAGTCTGAATTATCTTATTCTGTACGTTTCACATAAATTACATAATATAATATATATCTTTCTTACTTCATTTTCATTTAACATAATATTTCATTGTGCATCAATGCTGTACTTGTATCAGCATGTCATTCTTTTATTTGGCTGAATAATATTTTGTTATGGATATAACACATTTTATATAATGGTTTGTTAGTTGATGGACATTTGAATGATTTCTAATTTTAGGTCATTATGAATGATGCTTCATGAAAGTCCATGCACATGTTGCCGTGTGCATGTATGTTTATAATTCTCTTGGCTATTTATCTAGAAGTAGAATTGCTACGTCATATGGGAACTATGTGTTTTAAGCTTGAAGGGCTGCCATCACTTTCCACAGAACCCAAACCACTTTTCACATCCATCAGAAATATATTAGAGTTCCAGTTTCTCCACATCCTCAATTCTTATTCTTTAAGTGATGCCTTTCCTAGTGAATATTAACTAGTACTCATGATAGTTTTTACTAAATCAATTTCCATTTTATCTAATAATGTTGAGCATCTTTCCATGTACTTATCAGTCATTTGAATACCTTTCTTAGAGCAATCTCTATTGAGAGCCTTTACTGGCTTTTTAATTATATTGTTTATCATCATGCTATTGAGCTGTGAGAAACATTTATATATTATGTATAATAAACATTTGTATTTGGCTGCCAAATATGGATCTATAAACTGCCTTTCTACTTTCTTAATAGTGTTCTTCAATGCCCCAAATATTTTAATTTTGATAAAGTTCAACATATATAATTTTTCTCTTGTTACTTTTGGTCTTACATTTTTTAAAAACTGTTGCCCAATCCAAGGTTAAGAATATTTGCATGTATATTTCCTTTTATTTTGGTACTAGAGATCGAACTCAGGGGCACTTGACCATTGATACACGTTCCCATCCCTGTTTTGTTTTTTATTTAGATACAGAGTCTCACTGAGTTGCTTAGCACCTTGCTTTTGCTGAGACTGACTTTGAACTCACAATCCTCCTTCCTCAGCCTCCCAAGCCACTGGGGTTACAGAGATGAACCACCATGCCTGGCTTTATTTCCTTTTAAGTGTTTTATATCTGTATATATATTTAGTTCTTTGGCCTAAATTGAGTAAATTCTATGTGTATAATAGGATGTAGGGAATCCAAATTTATTCATTTGCATGTGGATATACAGTTTTCCAATCACCATTTGGTGAAGAATATTCTATCATTAAATGATTTCAGTATCCCTGTTGAAAGTCAATAAAGAATTAGAGATATGCACTGTTCCTAGATTCTTAATTCTATTTCATTGTTTCATTGACATAGTGACTATCTTTATGTCAGAACCATGGTGTTTTAATTATTGTTGTTTTATAGCAATTTTTGAAATCAGAAGTGTGTTTGTTCTTCTTTGTCAATAGTATTTTAGATGCTTAGTGTTGCATGAAGTTTCATGTGCAGTTCAGGATCAACTTGTCCATCACTGCAAAAAAGTAGCTGAGATGTTAATAGGTATTGTACTGAATTTGCAGATAAATTTGGGGAATGCTGCCATATTAAAAAATATTAAGTCTTCCAGTTCAGGAACACAGGGATGTTTTTCCATTTATCTAAGTCTTCTTTAATTTCTCCCAATTTTTTTGTAGTTTTCAGTTTACAAGTGTTATACTTCCTTGGTAAATCTCCCAGGTGTTTTATTCCTTTTTGAGTCTATCATAATGAGATTGTTTTCTTAATTTCATTTTCAGATTGCTCATTGCAATAGTGTAGGAAAATAAATGATTTTGGGGTATTTATCTTAAATCCTGCAACTTCACTGAACTACTATTTTAGCTTTAATATTTTAAATGAATTATTTGGAATTCTTTCTATATAAGAATGTGTGAAGTGCCATTAAGGCTGGTTTGAGATCTTTTTCACCTAGATTTTTTAAATTTTTAATTTCTTGTTTAATTGTTCTGAATAGAACTTTTAGTACAATATTGGATAGAAGTGGTGTAAGTGGACATCTTTGGTTTGTTCCTCATCTTAGAGGTGAAGCTTTCCTTCTTTCACTGTTAAGTTTAATATTATAATACAGATTTTTCATAGATGTCCTTCATTTGGTTGAAGAAGTTCCCTGCTATTCTTAGTTTGTTGAGTGTTTATATCTTACAATAAGACTAGATTAAAAAAAAAATTTGATTGAGATGATCATCTGGATTTTTCTTTTGCTCTATTAATATTGTTTATTATATTGATTGATTTTCATATGTTGAACCTTCTTCCATTCCTATAATACATTTTACTTGGTCATAGTGTATAATATTTTTAATATTTTGTGGTATTTTGTTTTCCTAGTATTGTATTGATGATTTCTATGCTATCTTCACAAGAGTTATTTGTCTGTGATTTTCTTTTCTTATGTTGTTTTGGCTTGCTTTACCATCAGGGTAATACTGGTCTTAAATAAATTAGGAAATATTCCCTTTCACTTTTTAGAAGTATTTGAGAAGTACTAATGTTAATTCTTTTACAGTATCTGTAGGCTTACATGGTCCTGGGTGTTACTTTATTGGAAGATTTATTAATGATTTAATTCCTTACTTGTTACAGGTTTATGCACATTTTGTATTACCTCTTTGGTAAATTTTGGCAGTTTGTGAGTTTCTAAGACTTTCATTTGATCAAATTTCTAATTTATTGACATGCATGCAGTTATTTGTAGTATTATCTTGTATGTTTTTATTTTATTATTTATTAATTTAATTTGTTTTAAACATTAATTGAAAAATAATTTTTAGTTTTCATTTTTATGGTTGTTAGTAATATAATCATTTTTATGTTTTATTTTAGTTTGAGTTTTTGAGGGCGGTATTATTCTAGGTGAGGGCTTGTCAACGTTTTTGCTCTTTCTAGAGAACTATCATTTTATTTCAGATTCTCTGCATTTTTTAGTATTCCTTTTCATTTATTTCTGATTTCTACTATTTCCTTATTTCTGTTTGCCAGGTTTATTTTTCTCCTTTCCCCCTAGTTTCTCAGCATGGAAGTTTAAGTTATTTATCTCAGATTCCTTTTTTAGAATGTAGAGGATATTTTCACTCTCAGTTTCTCTCTGTTTATTGCTTTCATGCATTCCATAAGTTTTGATATGTTGTGTTTTGTTTACATTTGTTTAAAAGTATGTTTTAACTTTTGGTTTATTCTGTCCTACTGTTTATTAAGGACTGAATTATTTAATTTCCACATATTATAAATTTTAAAGGGCCCTCTGTTATTAATATTATTTGTAATCTTTAGGTCAACTACTAAGAAAATAACAAAAAGCATACAGTCAGAGAAATTACAAAGGAATTAATGTTGAAAGCTGTGAATGAATTGTGAACATGTTTAAGCCATCTTTAAGTGCAGGTGTGCCCCTTGGAGAACTCTCAGTGTAATCTCACCAGAGGCTGTTTCCTTCCCTTGGGAAACATCCTGCTCAAAGAGAATTCTGTGATACCTCGGGATTTATTGGCTAAGACAGCCTTGCGTTCAAAAGCAACTCCATGGAGATAGAGACACCAGTGCCCCAACTACCCTTGAGGCACCAGTTGCCTGGAGGAGGAATTACTGCGTGAGTAAGCATGTGATAAGTCTCCATGAGGCTAACTTCCTCACAGTCTCTGGTTTCTTATTTACCTTGAAGAATCCTTCCTCACAATAAATTCCTTTGGTGTGTTTCACTATAAATTATAGCATTCCTGGGCTTTTCCCTTTGTAAGGATCAGACCCATCAGATCTTTTCCACCCATAAAGTGCCTGATTTCAATACAAATATTTTCCATGTATTTGGCTTTATTTCTTAATGCTTCTTTTCTAGACTTTTTATTTTTAGCTGGCTCACACTTCTGAGGGTTACTTATTCCATTCCCATGGAGGTCTTGGGTGACTAATATGGTAAACTAGAGAACATTAATTTAACACAAATGAAGCAATAACAGGAACAGACAAACTAAAAAATGTAAGGCTCATAGAAAAGCAAAATGACAGGAAGATGTTCTTCTTTATCAGTAATCATATTAAAGCACAGGAGACTACAGAAGTAAGTTATTCCTTATCAGGAATTACATTAAATGTATTTCTCCAGATTAAAAGGCACAGATGGATTTTTAAAAATCATCCACTATATGTTGTCTAAAAGTGACTCACTTTAGAATCAAAGACACAAATAGATTGAAAGATAAAGTATTAAAACATCCATTTATACAAAAGGAACTTTATATTTCTCAAAATAACATGATGACAATAGGGGGAGATAAATTAAATCCATAGAGAAGGTTACTTTCAGTATTTGATAAAAACAGCAATGGAAACTTTTTGATTATCTCTTAAATAGGATGTAACTGTTCTTAGCCTATAAAATCTATTATAAGAAATTTATTGATTCATATCTCACCTAATTAACCTTGTCATCTATATCAGTTATTTGTTACTGCTCAACTTCAAATCCATCCATTTTTGCCTTCTTTTTTTTTTTT